>JAAGVU020000103.1:2852002-2894258 GCA_011763525.2 Mormyrus iriodes
TTTTTCCCCCAAAAAAAAAACGCGCGGGCCCTTTCCAAAAAAAATTGTCCCTTTTTTTGTTTTTGGGGGGGGGGGGGGGGGGGGGGGGGGGGGGGGGGGGGGGTCAGAGGGGCCACTTCTTGTTGCCATAACAAAACCTCACAGATCTTAGGTACACTCCTCATAAGATAACTGTTCATATTTACGTTCTAAATATTTGCCCTGATAGTGGCTAACTGCTGACCGGAAATGGAAATAAGCACAGTTGGCTCACACCCTATATTTTCTTCTGCCAAATATTTCATATGGTTCCTAAACATAATATCATAAAGGAGTGGTCTGATATCTGGGACAGCGCGTGTATTAATGGGGTGATCTATTTTCACATCACACTCAAACACCACATCTACAGTCCCCGTGCCACCAAGCAAAAACACGAACTCATGGGACGACCTCACCTCGCCCTGCTCCCTAAGAATTGCCATGGCAGCACAAGCAGGCAGTAAGCTACGCCAGTGACATCACAATAGTAGTGGGGGGGTTAGCACGGATTCAGTGGCCGTGCTGTCCCCGATGTTCTGCAGTAGAAGGCACAAGGAGATCGACGGCAGGCAAGATCAGCCTTAACCTGTGACCCACAATCCCATCTATCCATCCATCCATCCTTCCATCCATGCCTGAATATCAGAGGTCTGAAGCTGGCTGGAGTCTTGTGATGAAGTTGTGAGCCAGGATATGGGCAGGAGAGAATTATGCTCCACGTCCTTGCAGTGGGCTAAGCACCCTGACCCAGTCACCTCCCCAGGTGTGACTCGTCATGGTGCCCCTCCCACACAGTTGGGGAGGCGCGATGGGACATGAGGAAGTGATCCTTTAGGGGAACATCTGGCCCTCGCTAAGCTCTCCCTCCTCCCCCTCAGCTGAGGAACTGCGGCATGCGTTTGCTCATATTGATTAGCAAGGAGGACCGACACAGAGAAGCACGCCGTATCTTAAAAGCAGCCTTCTGGCCAGACCATTGACGCTCTCCCTCCACCGGACACACTTCAGAGTCTCGCAACCCCAGGCCAACTATGTGAATGTCTGCAAAGCCAAGCTGCACTGCAGCGTCCAAAACGATAGCCTTTTCCTTTAGAGGCACGGCGGTAATGGAGCAGGCTGTTCTATCAGCAGAAAAAGAGGGATTGGTTTGTTTAGGTAGTGTGTTTTAGCATGATTACAAGTAGATAAAGGGGCTGTCCCAGAAAGAGCAGCTGTTAAAGCCGAAATGGCCATTAAACTGGATCTACAAGCTTACGAAAATGGGCAGCAAACGGGTCATCTCGCAGCAGCTGGCTTTACTACTCTGGGTGTGGAGATTTTCTGAAGGACACAGCCCCCCCCCGGACATTAAGATATCCATAGCAAACTAAAACTGTGAATTACAGGATTATTTTAAATCAGTCATCACGAGTCAAATTACCACCACACAACCGCAAAAGGCAGCCATAAGTGAACTCTGTAAGAGTTCGTTTGAAAACCACAGTTTACGAAGGGATGTTCTTCGGGTTGTTAAAACCCAATATGGTGATGAAATATGCCATCCTCGGCCACTGAACACCAGGCTCTTAATTTTCTTTTCCAGGGCAATAACAAAAGAGTAAAACAAAAAAGGTTGTTCGAAAGAAACCCATCCTTCACCATGATCCCTCGGAGAATGGAATGCGTTTCCATTTTGTCCCTTTGTTCCTTTGATAAAGACCAAAGATCACCTTACAAAGGCTAAGGGAGAATCCGATGGTGACCTGCTCCATGAAAACACCTGCGATCCGTCTCCCAGACAAGGTCCAGGGCAGTTAACTATCATTAGACAGGTTTCCACCCAAGAGAATTTATGCATAGAAACACTTTGACGCTAAATAGTGGGAGATGGAAACATCGTTTAATGCAAAAAATTTCCAAATGTTGACACAAACTTTTTACATTTAGTTTTATCGGACAAAGTCTTTGTCAATACTTGACATTTAGCAAAAAACTATGGTGGAAACGAACGGCAGTCAGGCAAAAGTTCTCACAGGCAACAGGGCTTTTATCACGTGTCTTTCCAACAGCAACGCAAACATGCACCTGGTGTAAATACAGTGCTGGACTGTTGTGTTGCTGACACCGAATGTTTCTCCCAGTACTCTGTACTTTGTGCAGGTTGCCAGTTTATACAGAGCAATTGTGATGCACTTTCAGGTCGGAATTGGTGGTCAGTGGCTGCCTAGTACCAGCCCAATAAAAGGTCCCATGTGCCGGCATTTCAAATGTAGAACTGAACATCCTAAAATGTTTAACCCAGAGGTTTGACATAAAGTGGTTTGCTACCTCACCCTCCTAAAATGGAATTATTTTGTTCTGGTGGCGCCTTCTTCAGACGATAAACATGTGGGTTCATAATCTGGGGACTGACTGTATACCCTTTATATTTTGTTCTGCACCCTTGTTATTTGGATATTAGGATAAGAGAAGTCAAAAGTATATATTATATCAGTACATGTGCAGCTCTGGATGGAAACGTGCCTGAAAGGGTTTTTTTGGCGATGAGGAGATACTTACGCGACACAGATTTTCCCTGAATATTATGGCATAACACATGCCATTTTCTATCAGTAAGTCAGTATTATGGAAACGCGATGATCACAAGAAATTTTACTAACGTTTTTGACGCACATTTTTGTTTTGTTGCTAAGATGATATGCATCAAGTGGATGGAAACATAGTTATTGGCTGTGACCTTCGCTTATGACCAGATGTAGGTCAATGGGCCTTGGGGGTTGGTAAAGATTAACTCTGGAGGTGCTGGACATCCCATTTCTCCCGGGCTCCGGGGGTTACGGACATGTTTTGTTAAAAGGGGCCCCCAGGTTCTCAGTAACACTGAGAATGCTCACTACTTTTGAGCCAAGCAGTTGAACAGAGAAAGCTAAGATACACTAAGAATGGTCGGTCAGCCTTACCTAAAGTAGCTCATCTATGTTAGCCATCAAGTAAGGTATTTCCCATTCCGTGGTCAGTGTTATTCAGTGTTTCTCAACCCCCTCCGGGACGTCCAGATGGTCCACGTTTTTGCTCTTTCCCAGCTCTGGGACCAAAAACGTGGACTGTCAGGCAGGGTGCTGGGAGGAACCAAAAGCGTGGACCGTCTGGGGGTCCCCAAGGACCGGGTTGGGAAACACTGGTTTATTATACTGCCATATTGAGTGTGTGCTCCATTGTGAACAGGCTATTACTTATAATAGATAATTAAGCAACTAAATTTTGCCGGAGCTTTAACCGAGCTTGGCGTGGGTCTTTACATCAGAGAGATAAAGGCTAGGAGGGTCATGGCTGCTGAAGATCAAGCTTTCATCTACTATCAATGGTCAATTCATGAGCCATAGGCAAAATAAATTTTCTTTGACAAAACAACATTTAAAGAGGTTCAGGCAAAAATGAAATACCATAATTAAGTGCCTGTTGAATTTGGATCCTTTCCAGAGACATGCTGGGTCACTCACCTGCATCCATCCATTTATCTTCCATAACCACTTACCCATTACAGGGTTATTCAGGCCAGAGGTCTACCTCAGGAGGCAAAGGACACAAAGCAGGGGACACCCTGGACAAAATGACTTCACCAGCATTGGACACAAAGCAGGGGACACCCTAAACAGGATGACTCCTCCAGCACTGGACACAAAGCAGGGGACACCCTGGACAGGATGACTTCCCCAGCATTGACTAAACAGAAACAGAAATTTGTACTAGACCTTCAAATATCTTATGGAACTTTACCACTGCCACCAAGAACTGAGCCAGACCCGAGCCGTACTGCAAACTGGTGGTTTTCCAAAGTATACGAGCCGCACCAGAGCCGTAACCGAGCAATAACTGCGGTGACATGATCCTGCTTGAGGCTGAAAAGTGTGACCAAACCGAACTGGTTGCTTCACCATCATCTGATTGGTCGAAACGTACAGAGAAACCAGTGATCTGTGTCAATATGCATGGATTAACAATTAACAATATGCATACATCATTTATTAGTAGCATCGCACATCATGATACATTCCCAAACACGCAGACCTTGAAAATATCCAGCCACCTTCTCAAAAATATACTATAGAACAGCTGAACGGAATTCATTCGTAATGCAAATTTATGCACGCTAATTCCGCTAGCATTTGATGCTAAAATAAAATGACACCTCTTCGGTTTTACATCACTGTCGCTCTCCAAACTTGGCAGCGCCTTTACCGAGCCGACCCTTCCGCAGTGGAAAACTGAAGTGAGCTGGAACCGTGCTGTAAATAGTCTTTCTTCGCGGTATGGGTATGGTGCGGCTTGGTTCCTATATGTCAGTGGAAAAGTGCCATTAGTTAGCAAAGTCTACAACATTAAATCTAACAACATAGGCTTGACCAGACTTGTCTAAACTACTTTCTCTAGAATGAAACAAAGACCAACACAAACGCAAAAACATACGCTTTTAAACATTCGGAAGTGCTGTAGTTAAGATTACCCAATAATTACATCTGTTGACAATGGGATTTCACTAAACAGACCGCAGTCATTTTAGAGATTAAATTTCATTAGGTATGAAAAGTGTTTTCTGTTACTCATTTGATGTTATGGTGAAGCAGGGGCTGATATTCTTGGCATAAACATGTGATTGTCACTCCCCATTCTGCATTTTGCACAGATTACAATGCGAATAGGAGGAATACGGCTTTGAAAGCCACAGAAGATTGGATTACTACACTGTCAATCATAGTCAGTTTTGACTTGATAGGAACCAGTAGCTACCAAAGTGACCAATGACAAGTGGCTGTGGCAAGCAGATGGCTGACAGCATCTAATAATGCTACCCACCACAGGATTCGGGGCCTCATGTAACCCATCACCACTTTACATAAAATAAAATCTGTCACCTTAGGCAAAAATGCCACAGCAGTCCTGGGGAATTCTCCCTTTGTTATGGCCTTTAGTTAAATCTACTGTTTATCTGTGGAAGGGCAGAGAAGCCTTTGCTTTAAGGATGACACTGACTAAGCTTGGAGAAAAGGCTTCTTTAACTGCAACAGGAAACAATTTGGGGCGGGGGGTGGCTGTTGTCAGAAGTACTCGTTGCTCTCGTCTCCAGAGGGCACAGCGTGACCTGCAGTGAACACACCTTTGGGTGCTCATCTGATTAAAAAAAAAAAAACCTCCCACAGTAACGCCTGGCCCGGCTCCCACCGACAGTACTGTGGATGAAGGTTAGGCTTCGTTCGATTGCCCTCTCCTGGTCTCTAGGCCATCATATCAGCTCATATGCTCCTGGAAGTCCCTGACAAGCCCTTAGGGAAATGTCTGTCTGATCTAGCCATCCTGTGACAGACTGTATGCTCGGAACTGACCACTAGCTATTCCAAGATGGACGTCCTAAATTATTCTTTCTTTAAAATAGCCAGTTTTGACATCTTACAGTCAAGCTATAAATATCAAATTGCACTGAGCTGCCAAATGGGCCCATGTGCTGAGTCCAGTTGTCTCACTGTCTGCATTTTAACTGCCACCCTGCCGGCATACATACTAATCCGCTAAAATGATAGGACACGTCACGTCACGTCTCGTCAGTAGGATGCTGTGATCTCATGGCTTGGAGCCCCAACCTCACCACTGACAATATTCTTTGGGAAGGACAGAAATGCAGAATTCACACATGATCAGGACTGCCCCACTTTGCTGGGCAGCTTTGAGACAGGAGCACCATACCACAAGCTCCTATTTTTACCAGAAATCAGAGGACACTTTTCTACAAGGTACTAGGGCTGTCAGTTAGGGGTAAATGTAGGCCAACCAGCCATTCCATTCATGGAGTAGAGATGTTTTATTCATGACTATATTAAATCACTTCACAGTTGCTCTGACTTTTAATTATACTAATATATATTATGCAACACACGCATGTAGCTATTTTAAAAACTGAAAGAAGAAAGGCTGTCATTAGGCTCATATTTCTCATTTCAAGACTATTTTATGAACTTATTGTTATTTTTGTTTAACACCAAAGCTTAAGACAACAATGCAGGCATGGCGATACATGAGACCTCACCCTTTGTGAGACAACGTGAGGCATTCAAGTCACCACAGTGGGCTATCTGATCACGCTCACGCACACACACAGCCTTTGTTCAGCCCCCCACGCCGGCCTGTAAGACTAACCATCGGAAGCCTGCTTTTCACATCCGAAATAATGGCTTGAAAAAGGATCAATGGCCAGAGTCGACTTCCTGTCTGCGACCAACAACCAAATACAACAGGAGCTTTGTGACATGTAAGTCACAGAAGAACGTCACGCAAATTATTACTATAGTCTAGTTAAAAAGAGGAACCGCCGTCTTTAAGCCTGAGTGAGAATTTCCTAGATCATTATAGTTATAAGACAGTATTGGTTTAATCTGATAAATAACCCTATACTAAGGAATTGCCAAAATACTCAATAAAACAATAAGATATTGATTTCTGAGGGCTACAAAGATCAGTTCTATGACTCCTGATGACTCAGCTTGTTACCTGCCAGCATTTCTCAGTTCCCTGAGGAAGCAGACAGCACTTTGGGCGCCCAGTGCCTTAAATGCAAAGCTTTAATGCCTTGGAATGACGTCAAAATACACCTATAACACTGCAAGCTGACAACAAGAGTAGTGTAGCCAGAAGGCTGTTCCCTAGCATAAAACTGAGAGCCAGCCCAGGACACGGCCACCCTCTGTACAGAAGGATACAGTGAGAGTATGTGTACAGTTTTCATTTATCTATCCACATATCCTGGACAGGGTTGTGTGGGGGGTGGGGGGGGTGTCTGAATCATAAACCAGGAAGGATAAGGCACAAGACTTTTGTCTGTTTTAATCTTCTGATTGCATCCCCAGATTTTTAAAAATTGAGGTTATCCTTGTGGGGACCAGAGAAATGTCCATACAAAGTTAAAAAAACAGGTTTATATCATGTTGTGCGAACATTTGGTCCTCACAATGTAATAAATACATGACTACACACATACAGACACACATTTATATTTATATCTTTGTGGGGACTATCCATTCATATCTATGGGATGGGAAAAACCCCAATCAAAGCAATGACACCCTTACCCCCTACCCAGCCCTAACCTTAACCATAAGTAACCAAACAACACACAAGACACACACACACACACACATACAGAGCTGTACTCATGCCTTTGTGGGGACCGTCCATTCACTTCCATGGCCATAGCCCTAATCCCAGGAATGACAACCTTAAAATACAAGACTTTAGGCATTTTTGGTTTTTTGATTGCAGTCACAGATTTTTATAAAACTGAATTTTCCCTTGTGGGGACTGAAAAAAATGGTCCCCATAAGGTCAAAATATCAGGTTTGTATTACATTGTCCCACACACACAAAGAGTAGACAATTTCACCCATATCCAGTGTGACCGATCTAAAGCATATACTTTAGATGTTTATAGCACAGAGGGCATGCGCACCACCCCTCGTCTTTTATTTATTTATTGGCTGCAGTATTTGGAATGACTGGCAAGATCACTGGAATTGACACTGTGTTCTTATGCACGTTGCTGCCTGCTGGTTTTGGACAAATTTTATAGAGCAATCAACTACGATACAGGAAATCAAGCTAAATCGAATCCTCTGAGGACATGCTGCTCCGTACCCACTGTGTGCACCCAAGACGACGGTTACCCATCACAGTTTAACCATTCAGGGCTGTTTTGCAAGACAAACCTTGCACAGGCGTGCAAGAGGAATTATTACCTGCCTCTGACTGATGGTAATCTGGTTAATTTGGCCCTGTCAAATTTGCCCCTTTAGCAAAGTACTTAACCAAGATTATGCGAGTAAAATATCTAGCTGTTTTTTTACTTTGGGAAAATTGCAAGTTGTTCTCAATGAAGTCTATAGGACAAACTACGGCTGTTGTTACATTCGCGCTATGAATAAAATGTTATTTTTTAGTTGCAGGTGGAACATGGAATGACACAGCCTGGTACACAGCTCTTTTTTCCTGTTCCCAGTCATGTTTAAAAAACATGAGACTATTAACTGCGTGATTGGGTGTGACTGCACTAGGGGCTACCACACTCATGCAAACGTTCCTGCGCAAGGAACAGCAGAAACCAAGCCTGTAAATAATGTCCTGCATGTGCAAGTTGTACCTGGTTCACTAATGTGTAAGATTCACTTAAAGTGGTTTTAAGAGTCTTTTGCTAGGCATTATCATGGCAGAGCAATGTGCAGAAGCTGGCAAGGAGGACCTGTTATTTGGTTCAGGATTCCCCAACACTCCCTCCCCCCCTCCGCCCTGCCTCCTCTGTCCATCACAAAGACATCCCTCCAAAAAGGACCTCAGGTGTATAACATCCATTGCCCTGAAGGGCAAAGCAGGCAGGAGTTGCCCAAAGAGGTGGGTAGGGGCCCCTGTGCAAACACCACGCTGTCTTATTATGTTGTTTTGATCCACGTCTTTGTGTCGCTGCTAGAGGGCTGGGAGGTCATCCAGACGTTTGTGCGGCCAGGTGACTGCACAAAGCCAAGCGCGATGACAGAATATGTAATTGAAAGGATCAAAAAATAAAGGGAGAACAGATAATTGCCTGTTAATCACCTGTGAAGCTGTTCAGGTAATAGAGGAAAGGATTCTTCTCTGCATGGACTTGCAGCGCTGGCAACCATTTCAATAGATTCACTTATTTTGTGTTTAGGGCTGTTTTCCTTTCCCAGAGTCACAAAGACCGTACTACTGGAGAGGCAAGCCTCTGACGCTGTCTGAAAAGGGAGCTTTCTTGTTTGGATTTGCAGGGGTGTCTGTCTCCAAACCTCTGCCGTGACTGAATTCTCCCAGAGTCGAGTGTGGGGACCCCTGAACACAAACTGCATAATAAATGCTTTCTTGCCGATTCTAAATCAACGATGGCGGCTTTTAGGCCAAACAAAAGGAGGAGCAGGCAAAACAGGGGGAAAATTTGCGACCCACAAAAAAATATAGATATTGTGCTATTTACAGAAGCTGGGTGACATTGAGGAAACTCCTTTTTGTTTTCCAGATTATGCCAGAATGCGACGCTCCTTACCCCAACAGTATATGGTTTCACACAGGTACAAAACTTACAATAACAGAATGAAAATGAAAAAAGATCACCAGATCCATTTAGTGCACCTGAACAAGATGAAACGGGGCAGCAGTGCATAGACAAAATTTACAATAAAACTGGCACTAAAAATTCCACAAGATCTGAAATGTAAAGAAGCCTCTCAGTTTTAATGGACTGTATTCAGATAATGGCTGTTGAAAATGTCAAGCAATGGAAATATGATTAAACTTCATCTTTAAAGTTCAGTTCCCAGATGATATTTTATCTTAATATGCTCAGAATATCATCTGAAAAAACATAACAGTCATACACCATGTAATATTATAAACTACATATTTCACTTTAAGTAAAGGCATACAAATGACGTGAGGCAATGTAAAGACATTGCTCTGGAAAACAGGACACTATTCCTCAAAATGGGGGCACTATTGCTTAATTTCACCAGGACTATTCCCCCCTCGAGAAAAATGATCCAGAATCTTATTTGCAGGGATGAGAAATGAGGAATGAGCAGGCTCTCACAGAGCAGCCTGGAACAAATGAGAGTTATAACCGGAGACCTACAAAGGCAGCGTTAATCACAGGGGGCCATTACTGACCGGCACTCACCTGAGAGTTCCAGTACTAAGCCCCCACTTGAGAGACAGCCTAACATTCTGCTACAAGTGATCATTCGGAATTAGCTGGTACACATGGCCACAAACGGAATCATGCTCTCCTGAACACCCATACTAGAATCAACAACTTTGATTAGGTATCGACAAATAATGAAAACAGATGCAAGGTATAAAGATAATAACAGATACGAATAGAAAAGAACAGAATAGAATAGAATAGAAAAGAACAGAATATAATAGAATAGAACAGAATAGAACTGAATAGAATAGAACAGAATAGAACAGAATGCCTTTACTGTCATTGTACACAGGTACAACGAAATGCAGTCTGCAACTGAGTGATCCTTTCAAAAAAGATGTAAACACAGGAATTTTAATAAATATATGAAAATATTAAGCTTGATATTGATTATATAAATATCATAATGTTGAGTATAGTAATATAGATTATTAACATGAAATCAGCAATATACCAGGTGTGCGTGTTGGTGGCTGAGCACCTGCTCCCTTTGCCTGAATTATTGATAATCACACCTGGCAACCTTAACAGCTGGAGCTCACAATGCCGTGAAACATGGTGAGCTTCCCCCTGCATCACTGAGTCATGTAGAGCTCTGAGCACCTTTGGAAGTTCATTAATAGGTACCTCTGCAGGAGGCAGAGATCCTTAGACAAGGTGAAAAATAGAAAAATAAGGTGTTTTCTAGCTCAGAGGCTGTGATGAGAGGTCAGAAAGTGAGAGCGTGCATGACTGTTAGCTGCACGGGGGAGGCCAGGCTGCCCAGATGTTTGCCTACAGCGTCAGGCTGTTTCCAGGAGCTCAAAAACTGTCAGCTCTGTGATAAACATTAGCCATACCCACCATACACTAAAATGGAGTACTGTCATGGAACACTGGCTGCCCCATAGATAAGGATTAAAAATATAAATGTGCCTAATTATCTGC
Source organism: Mormyrus iriodes (assembly GCA_011763525.2). Classification (NCBI taxonomy): domain Eukaryota; kingdom Metazoa; phylum Chordata; class Actinopteri; order Osteoglossiformes; family Mormyridae; genus Mormyrus; species Mormyrus iriodes. Next base: position 2,862,684 of record JAAGVU020000103.1, read on the forward strand.
ACTACAGATGAAATCAGGGGCCCTGTTTTGCACCTGCGCAAAGTGGTTTTGCTAGTTTCGTACCATTTTCCCGCCATGCGCGCACGTCGCCCAATTAGCGAATTGTTTCGCGCCCACTTTGCGCTCGTTTATTAAATAAGGCGTGGCGGGGCACATTGTCGACGCATCGCTATTTTAGACAGTATGCTTTTGGCCAACAAACACCACGATTAAAGTGGCACATTGTTAAACGGTATTTAAGCGGCGCGTTTTAGAAACGTGAGGCTGCTTGATGCTCGTTGCGGACACAGGAACGCGTTCGAGGTCCACTAATAGTTTTTTTATTTTGTTTTTTTTAAATATTTTTTATATGCGTTTTATTATAGAGTACAACTGGTCCTTTCACATAATAATGGTGTGAAAACCATATGAAAGAAATTATATAAAGTAAAGAATATACAGTATCATTAAAAATGAATTATAAAAAATATATCATAAAAAGTTAATTATCAGAATTAGGCACGTTCTGTAATTGAAAGGACATTTGGATTGTTGAAAATGCGTTTCAGATGGTTAGATAAGTCAGGTAGTACAATACAACGCTCAGAAGGTTGTGGCATTCATTGCCACGCGTGATGGAGGTCTGTTGGACATAAATGAGGACACATTACAGGACTTTAGAAGGCGTGATGCTGAACCGTGTGACCTGATGCCAATAAAGGAGTGTACACCGGCAGCAGCACAGGCAAGGAGGGATTACCTGGCAGATGAGCTTAATAGTCTTTAGCCTGGTAAGGAAACTGTAAAAAACTGTAGGTTGAGTTTTTTTTAACAAAGACTGCACTTTTATAATTAAATTTTGCAAACTGCAGACCCAAAATTAAAATAAAAAAAACACACAAGCATAATCAAGTCTCCGTTCCCAGCTGCTGCTCTTGTTCAGCAGCGAGCTTCTGTTTTCCCCGTCTTCTGACATCCTTATATTGCTTTCGGTTCTGTGCAGGTGATCTAGTGATGCCAGAAAATGAGGACACACTCGCTCCTACCTCATCCCACGCCTGTTTCACCTTGCAATGCTTAAGTGGAACTGCAGTGCTTCATAGATGACGTGCTTGCGCCTTTTCACCTCACATAGGAGCACGTCCGTTTCCTCGGGCAAAAAGTGATCTGGTCCGCTGGGCAAATGTGCCATTGTAATAGTGATCCGCCATAGATCATGCATCGCTGACTTTTAAAGGTGAGGTAATGTGCCATTCTGATTGGTTCATTGCATGTTACGGCCAAAACACGCCTCTGAATAATTAAGAGAGTTAGGACAGATCATCAAAACAGTGCCCCAGATGTCTTTTGATCTTACCCTGTAAACAGCCATGATTGGGTTAAAGACCAGAGTGCAGCTTCATAGAAGCATTTCGTCAAGCTTATGCAAGACAGATTCTCTCTTGTGATGACCACATTGTGTTTCCTCTCTGATCAGAAGACAATACTAGCCATTGGCTAATTTTCTATATGGCTTGAGTCTGTTTGGTCTGAAGCAACATAACATTCAACTACTCATCAGGAGGCTACAGAGTTCAGTTAAGGGTTTCCCTCTGAAAGATGCCCAAGGCAAGTGTTTTTGGAAAGCACTGAATTAGTTATTTGTGGGAAAACTTAATTCATCTGAGAATTAGCAATAATAAAGTCAGCGCCTCGTTTAAGATCAGTAAGACTACGCTTGATGACACTGAAGATGGTGTGTGGCTCAGTGTTTCAGGTAAGTTAGCATGTCATTGAAATATGAGACGGTTTTATCTGTGAAGATAGTTTTGCAAAGAAGGCGGCTGCCAGGAATACAGCGAGTTTCAATGCGGTGGCTAAATTAGGGACACTAAGCATCTGCAGAGGCGAGAGGCGCACGCAGCCGACACGACTCACGGAAGGTTCCTGATCTCGTGCCAGCATGCAGTGGCGGCTCAGGATGTGGGGTTGCTGATGGTTTCAGGCGACTGGGGCCGCGGTAGGAGCTCGGCTTTGGAAAGCAGCCAAAGGTACATGCATGGCAACTAGGGATCCTGCGTTCTAATACATCAAATTTCCGCTTTAGAGCCCAAAAACGAGCAAGACAGTGTCGCCATCATGAACCTAATCTGCTGTTTTAACTTAAAACTGCCAGAGATGTGGGCCAGAGGCCTTCAGAGTGCAAACAAAGCCAAACATTTGCTGTTCACATCATGAGAGTCCACTTCTTCCTATAAATGAATAAGTATATTTGTTGCTGAAATTTCACCAGGTGCCCTCTATCATCTGGAACTCCGTTTATTATGGGAATTTCCACAGAGCATCCACAAGGGGATTCAGGCTTCCAAGTCAACAGCAGGTTTTAAAATTGATTATGATCACAATGGTGATTTGGTAACATATTACTATATCACATGTATGTGAAACCAGTTCCGTAATTTAAGTATCTTGAGGTTCAACTGAGGTACCCCAAAGGGCTTAGATTTAATGATTTATTCAGAACAAATATTTCCATTTTTTTGTCCTACCCAGTAGACCATAAGAGCACTGCACTCACTAACCCTTATAAACGCCTCTAGCAGGTGGATCAGCAAACTGAACGGGTGCAATATAGCAGCAGACATTGAAATCTGCCACACAAGCGAAATATCTCAGGCAGCTTCAGTTACCCCAAACCATCCTGGTGAGAGTGAATAATCGGATCTCCAGGTTAAATAGCTCAGTCCCCTGCTCACACACACAATGACCTCCATTATACTAAGCGCTATTTACAAATGTGCCCCCGTCTTCTCCGGCTTGATCAGTGACTCCCTTCTGGCGGAGGGGATTATGGCCTCGTGCCAAGAAGGCGGGCCAGATTCCTCAGAGCAGGGGAAGATGCAGGGTGTCTCCTGAACACCGGGCATCACAGAGGAGCCACAGAGCCATCAAAATCTCCAACATTGTCCTTACAGAGAAAACTGTTTATTTTAGTCTGTGCCCATACTTACCCTGCTGGCCCTCTGTACTGCTTGACAGCATCTAACAATCCATTTTCAAAAGCTGGTAAAATAATAAATTAAATATCAAAACTTTAGAGCTTGCAATTTTGTGGATTTTCACGCTTTTCACTCAAAAACATCAATATACTTTTTTAATACAATCAGAATGTTGTTGACTTTTGACCCTTAACAGGACTGGCCCTTTCTGACAGCCACAGAGCTGCTACTCATCCCACAGAAGACGGGATCATCCGCTTGGCAAATTTTATCGTCAGGGAGCCAGATGGGCAGGGGGCTGGTGTGCCGTTGTTCATCAGAGTGAAGAAATCTGCTTTGAAGATGGCAAGGCACACATATGACTCACTGCTCTCACAGGTCACAACATGGTTCTTCCAAAAACATGGAGGTATGTCCAGCCCTCCCAGTGTCTAGCAGTAAAGTGTCTGGGTTGCATTTCAGTGACTCTGGCTCAATTCCAGTCAAGTGGAACAGCACAACTGGGCGAGATGTTAGAGGTTAAGCGACCCAACAGGCCCCAGCACACTGACACACACACACACCCTGCCTCACACACAAGTCTTGCTGCCACTATTAGAAATATGGAAGGGAATTTTAGGTCATGGGCAGGTTTTTGGACTTAATGTATGTTGAGCACGTTAAAAATGGCTGTTCTGTCCTTGAGACATGTGGGGTGACGGTAAGTAATCCAGATCCAATCCACAGTTCATTAAAAACCACATGCTATACACTATACAAAATACATTTTAAAAATTTGTAAAACAGAATAATTACATAATTCGTTAGCGATTGTAAAGCATGATTGAAGAATGCATCTGACTATGTCCATGCCGTTAATACAGAGCTACAAAGTGCAAGTCATGCTTGGGTCAAAGTCAGGTGCGTGCAAGTAACAATGGATGGCACCTTAAACAGGAACGATTCTGCTTACAGACACATGGTCTTGCATTCAGTGTTTCCTCTAAGCCTTCAAGACGTGCCACGTATGACTAAGGCATTTAACTCACTCTTTCTAGTAAGGGGTGTCCAGCTAATTTACCAGCAAGCTGTTCAAATTATTGCATTTATATTAGCTGCTTACTTGACAGTTTTATCCAAATTAACAATTATTTCTCATTTATAGAACTGGATATTTTACTGGAGCAAATCAGACTGTGTATCTTGTTCCACAGAACTACAGCAAAGACTCTCCTGGGTTCTGAACCAGCAACCTGCTGCTTAATCCTTCTCCTTCCTGACTCAGTTGTCTAAATGCATCACTTAAGAAGCAACAGCTTCTATTAAGCTATCGCTCTACCAGTTAGCTGGTCTGCCATACTTCCATAAGGCCCCATCTACTCCCACCGCCACGCTTTCCCAACCTGCTCCCTGTTTCCAGACAACTGGAGAATAAGGCACACACAAAGCTGCCAGGCTTTTTGCACATAACATACCATATTCCTTCTGTTTGTGAACCCAAATATTCAAAGTACTTAGGTAACAGCAAACTAGTTATGTCGAAATTAATATCAGAACAAAGAGTTGTATGTGTGTGACCATATCTGTGCAGAAAGAGGCTGACATAATGAAAAGTATTACATTGTTTATAATTAAACTGGTTAATTAGAATGTTTAATTAGACTGGTATCATATGTATAACATTACTTCTCTAGGATAACATGAATAATATTTGTCTAGCATATTTGTGGAAGACAGCAGGACTTTCTATTTATAATTTATAATTTATAATTATATTATATTAAATGCATCGGCATTTTCGTTTCTAACACAGCATAACATGACAAACATTTGCATCAAAGCAGCCCATGCTGTTAATCTGCATCTTCTGTGCGTATGGACCGCCACAGCACTGCACAGAGCTGTCTGTACACAAGGCCTGACAGGCGCTCATAACGAGACACTGGGGGCTGGGGAGGGCTTAGAGCCACATAAGGCGCTTTCACACTGCAGGAACCAGAATCCTTTTCCAGAACCAGTAACTTCTGTCGTATTCACACTGCAGGAACTCGGCCCGATTGTAGTTCCCCGGAGGCAGTTCCAGAACCCTTTGCCGATTAGCTTACCACAAGCTCTGCCGCTAAGTTGGAGGTTATGCAGAAGTGCGGGGAAAAGAGATAATTAGCGGAGCAAGAAGTGAGCATATGGAATTATTTTTGTACTTCAGTTACGTTTAAGGAATACTCTTTTTTTTTTTTTTGCTTTTGCGTCCATATTTCTGCATCGGAAAAATTGATCGATAACCAACCTACTTTTGTCTAATATCTCCACTTCCTCCATGCAAAAAAAGTGCCAACTGATATGCTACACCCAAAACAGACCGTGCCTTATTCCCAGAGCCTGCCCTCATATTTTTTTAACCTTTCTATGGGGTGTCCCAGCAGAGCCACCCTGACACATTTTCCTTTGGCCTCTGCATGTGACACACAGAGCTCAGGTTTTAACCATTATATACTGGAAGCTTTAGGGCTCAGAACAATTCACAGGTGTCATTTTCACCTGAAGACTCCCCCCATCTCCCATCTTCCGTTACACTGAAGCTTTAATTTCCTTCATTTGGTCATGAAAAGTTCAACAGTGTTTTCCTTCAGCACAGTGACTTACGGTCGAGGACTTTATGTCGCCTGTGAGCATGGAAACTGTTCAAGGTAGCAGAGTCAATGTGTTGTAGCAATAAGGGGGAAGACTGCAACCTCACAGAGTCCGATATCAAAGGCTCCATCTCTTACAAGTCTGAGCAACTATCCCTGTTATGAAAGATCAGATGTGAAGTTCCAGGTTTTTATTTAACTGGAAAGCTGTGGGTTAGAAATGCAAATAACTGTTACATAGAGTTTCACTATCAGTTAAGACCTACATTTTAAGCCCTCACCCTGGTTTTCACCCCATGACCCAAATATGTCCAATTCCTTCCTGTTGACTGTGGCTAGGACTTCTGCCATAAATGGTAAGATTTTATACAGCTGGGATGTTCCAGCTGACTGATGCGGACTGGACACATACTGGCTGTCCATAAGACTCTGGTCATTTCCGGCACAATATCACACAGCTTGCGAAGACATGGGAGAATGAAATACAACAGGGGACTAGTAAACTTGAAGGGGGGGGCGGGGGGGGGGGGCAAAGCCTAATGGTGTTCAAACCTTATTTTCCTTGCTTTGTTCTGTTTTGGGCCCAGGGCAGCCTAGTCGACTTGAAGCAAAGAGGTTGGTCAAATATATTTTATGGGAAGCGGGTAGGACGGCAACCTACAGACACATATTTACACACAAAGCCGACTCTTACACACTTACAGACATCTCTCTCCAACAGGCTAAATGTGACGCCCAGTCTCTAGTTTTCCATGAGTTTCGGTGATCACACAGAGAAGAACATTCACTGGCGTCTGTACATTCGCCCGGGGACATGTCACTGTGATTACCATTGATGGGGGATAAAACTCCATGTCAGACTCACTTTGCTCAACGGTTGGGGCTAAAGGCAGCTCAGGAGCACAAAGTATATCTATCAGCCAAATAGATAAAACAGATGCATACTATCTTGTTGGAGAAATATACTGTGCATAGCCTAGCTAGCAGAACCAACACAATTGGTCAATAACCCAATTTAAAGTCTTTATGTGACTTTGGCCAGCTGATCATTGTAGTGTCTTCATTTTCACAGTTGTACCAGTAATCAGTCTCCTAAAGATGTCCGATTCACCAAGCTGTGTCATTTTCTTATACAAAACATAACGTTATCCTACAATTTTATTGTGCCGAGTAGATCTAATTCTGAAATGCAGAACAGCCACGATAACCTATATTTCAACATGAAGATTATGAGTTCTGGCAGCAAAGCGTTTGCTTCTGGGTTTTTTGTTTTTCTATGAGCAGCAAAAAATTGTCCTTAACTAACCTGACAAACAATTCAGTCCCCCTCTCAATGCGCCACACAGAAAGCTCTTACTAACCCAACAGCACAGCCGTCTCGTCAGGTTAATTATTTAAACATATCAGGTATTTCCAACATCACAATAGCATAACGTACATCTATACCTTGAGACGATTAGCTAACACAGCTTCATGGCTGGATAACGAAACATTATAATGAAACATTATAGGCTGAGATTGGAATACAAGGTCTTACTCAAGGGCTCGACAGAGCCACCAGTTTTTCAAGGCAAACCTGAAGTATTCAAGTTCACATCCACTCACTGCACTAGGGAACGATCGATACTGAGGCTACCGTGGAAAGACACAGAGACGTGAAGCAGCACCACCATCTCCAGCAAGCCCTGCTTTGCATATCCCTCAGAGGGTTTCGAAGCACTGGGATAAACAGTGACCTTAGGAAAACCACCATGCACAAGCTAACTACCAGCAAGGGCACCGTCCCAGACATCCAGCCAGAGCCCGCAAGCAGAGACGTGCAGAATGTGCGAGTAGGGCAGAAAATGATGTTTAGCACAGAGGCCATCAGTTTGACATACAAAGAATAAACCAGCCTGGAAAGGACATTTTATTCATAATCTTCTTTCTCACACAGTAGGAAATTAAGAGCTGTGCATTCAATGGCCGGACATACTGTCAGAAACAGGAAGATGCCTTTAAAGTTTAGAGAACACTGTGTCATAAATTGGCCTAATAATGTGAATCCTCCCAGACAGTACCGATTTTGCTCATGCTGTTTTAATTGTGTGCTATACAGACACTACATTGTGAAAAGAGCCAAACTGGCATTTTTTTCACTCAAGCGTACTTGACGACGGATGTATCGGCAATATAAGCCAACAGATACGCACGCATCTAGAAAGATTTATTGCTTTGTAAAATGAAAAACAGCCCTTTTGATTGAGCTGCACTGGAAGACAGATCTGTTTGGATGCAAGTCATACAACTAACAATTCTGCATAGTTCTCAAGCAGCTTCCCATAACCCAGTAAAATCTGGATAATTAATTCTTTGCTAGACTGCTGAAATTCCCCTTGCTGTTTTCGCCAGTGTCTTTCATAATAGGTATGGACTTCAAGCTTAAATTCTATCCTCATGGTACTTCCTGCTATTTTCTGGATTATGTGTGTTTTAGAGCTTTGGAACAACAGATTTGAAAGTGGAGGGACTGGGGATTTAGGGCAAAATTTATACCTCTGTAGACTACAGCAAAGTTCCATAAGAAATGTTTGCTTTCCCACTATTTGTATTATCTTACAGCTGAACTACCGAAATTACAGTAGGGACACCATTCACTGGGTCTGCAAGGGTAATGATTAACGGCAAAGAGTTCATGGGGACCATTTCTGTACTTACTAGATCTGAAAGCTACTTGGCCATAATACAGCATACAACCAACTTATCGCCTATGCTGAACACAATTTAAAATGTAAAAAAAAAACAGTCTATATACTTCAAAGTCCAAAAAAGTAATGGCATAGCTTTCAACACCTAGTCCTGTGCATCCAAGGACATTTGATAACATTTCTGTTGTTTTATTGAATGCTGGTCAAACATTACTTGACTAATAAAAATATTATGATATTTCAGTAAATATGTATGAAATGCCTTTATACTGGGTGCGGCATGTAAGCAGCAGGTATCACTCATCATCCAGTGAAAGTATGAATGAGGGAGGTAAGGAACATGTGCTGACTACAGCACGGTTCTGCACCCACCACATGACAAACCACCTCAGGGATGAGAACCTGAGTGCAGCCATGTAGTGGGTGATTCCTCAGCACCACCCCAGTCCAAACAGAATGGAACGGAACAGAACACTATGAATTTCCCCCCCTCCCTGTGGCTGGAGTGCCAATCCTGCCACCAACCCTCTAGCTTTCCCTGTAAGTTGGAGGACCTTCTTGCAGGGCTGGATGTAGATTAACGTCATACCCAGGATGAAGCAATTGCAGCTTAAGGACCTTGCTCAAGGGCTCAACAGAGTAGAACCACTCCTGGCATTCAAACCAACAACCTTCCGATTGCTGGGACAGAGCCCTAGCCTCAGAGCCACCACTCAACCCCCAAAAAGTAGGAAACTACCTATGCCAAAGTAGGAAGACATGTTTAATTAATTAAAGGTTATCTATATTTATCTATTTCAATTTAATAGCTGGCATGGTGGCTCAGTTGGTATCCGTGCTGCCTCATGGCTCCAGGGCTGGGGTTTTAATCCCACATCTGTTGGATGTGAGTTCGCATACTCTCCCCTGTATCACATATCAGGCTACCTGGCATTGCTAAATTGTCTGTAGTGTATGTGCCACAAACTAGCATACCATCCAGATCCCATCTGATTCTACTATTTTCAGTTTTGGCATTTGTATTTGTCTGCTTACCATGCAGTTTATCAGGATTTGTACTTAAACGCCTGCATCTTCTCTGTATTTAATTCAGTGAGCATTCACTCTACAGACTGGTAGATTGGTATAACGTAGCCTAATTAAATATATCTTAGTAATATGATTCTACTGATCTTATGTGAGTCAACAGCAATGAAATAATACAGCATTTAACTGTGATCACCTTTAATAATATAATTTTATATAATAATTACCTGTTCTTGTTAATTATTTGGTTCATTGAGGAAAATTGTTATTTTAAATACAGTGACAGTGGAAATGCCTCGGCACTTCCAGCCGAAAGGGTTTTTTCTTTTTAATAAAAACGCACTCCAGCTGCGATGTCTAGAGAAATTATAAAAATAGCACTTACTTCTTCCTGTACTCGTCTCGTTCCCGTTTTACTTTGGCCAGCACGTTGTACAGCGCCCTTAATTCAGGGGTGATGGTGTCGATCTGAACCCCGACACCGTCCGGGTGCGTCCAGGAGACGCCGGGACCCTGGAGTGTCTCGAATCTCTCCCCGTATTTCCTGACGTGTGTGAAACTCCATATGGTGCCGGGTAGCCGTGACTGAAGGTGAGGCCCCGGTACTGACTGTTCAGAATGAAAGCAGTCCGTCTGAACCGCCTGGTCGCGGGTATAAAGCGATCGGTAGCGGGACTGCTCGGCGGCTTGCAGCAGCTGGTTCTCCAGCAGTTTGTTCCTGCGCTCCAGCTCATGCACCTTGGCCAGGAAGCAGCGGAACCGCAGATTCAAGGTCTTCAAAACATGGATGTTGGAGCCCAAGTCGTTCCGCAGAGCAGCAGTCACCCCAGTGCCAGTGGTCCCAGAAGAAATAGAAACTCCACCAGACGGGACCGCGACGATACCAGATAACTCAGAAAAAAGTAAAGAGTTCATTTTTCCCTAAACGAAATTAATCGGCCGATTTCAATGTAAGTAAAAAACATAGTAAGTAGCTAAATGGGCGAGCGCTCACTGCATGCCCCCAAACCAACCTCCATCCCCTCCCCCAGCTACCCACCCTCCGGACCAAAACGCGTCAGCCCGACGCGGAGTTTTCTAGGATGCAAATCCTCGAACTGATGATATCAATGCGGGTGCCAGCGGTGAAACATTGTCACTACTTCTTTTTAAATAAAGAGAACATTTAACACCTAGTTTAACAAGCTTCTCTAATAAATCGTACAAAAAGCCTAATTCTCCTACGACAATGGGTTAGAAGGCTGATGCGCATCCGTAGATCCCATACCTTCCAGTGAAACGCATCGATGGGGGAATATATTAAAAGCGATTCGCTTCTTCTTTTAGCTGGCGGCTGCTGATGCTGGCCAGCCTCTCCATCGAATCGGCCCCGGTCCGCACCTCTCTGCCCCGCAGCGCCGCCGCTGGGCTCGCGTTACATGCCACCGAGTCCGTAATCTCTGCTGAGGCAACTGCAATCCCAAATACCCGCCTGCCTTTTCTTTTTTTCCCTTAGTTTACATGCAATCGGGCGCGATTATGTGCGCGAACATTTGGCGTTTCGTTAATATTAACGTGCTGTAACCTATTACACATTGCAGCCGGAGCTCTCGGCGGCTCTGCAGGTCTCGCACTCGGCGCTGCACCGGCGTGTCCTTAACTGCTCCGATGACGCCAGTCTCCCACGTAAGAACGTGGGACAGCGAACTCATATAATCCAGAAATGTCAAAGAAGTACTGGTTCGTATCTATTTGTCGGTATCGAAGTCATCTACCTACTAATAGATCATATTCACAGGTAACAGGTAACCCTTATTGGTAAGTATAATTTTAACCAAAACCAATAATCAGTCAACCTAAATGAAAACACTGGTTGGCTTTCCAGAAGGGATACCACCTTTAATTTTCTGGAATCTGGAAGATCAACGCAGTTTTATTAACGTTATATCGAATAAAATATCTATAAAAAAATAAACCCTGTGGAAATTCCTGATCTCCAGAGGTATTTTTAATTTTTTAAAACAGCTGCGTTTATGGGCCATGGGTGTGTTGGACTAAAAGAAATATTTCTGACACTGACATGTAATACATTATGGCACGGCAAATGTAATGGTGAGGAGCCTAATGCAGTCCGGTTCGGCAACCCAATACAACCGAACGCAACCAGCAGCCCGCGGCATGTGACGTCACACAACTGGCATCAATGAGGATCAAAAAAGGTTCTGTACTCAGGTGTAGAGTTACAGTAACCGTGCGCCCAACAAATGTAACATGCAAGATCTTAGATGTCATGGACATTATCTCAAGGTCACGTAGGCGTACGATTAGGCGTTTATCTAGAAGACTGAAACTGCGACTAATTAAATCAATTAAGAAAAGCATTTGAATTTCTACTTAAAAAAAAAATACACACAAAACAGCTTAAACGGATAGGCCTACACGTGCATAGAGAAGATTATATTCACAGAATAATGTAGTTTTCCGTGGTCATTTTGAGACATACAATTAATTTCATTCATTGTCAAACCACTATAAGGTGAAACGTGACGCCAGATTATAAAAAAAACAGACGCAGAATTATTACAGCTTTATTAATCTTTTGCTAAACCAAAAAGCAAACATTCAGCGACAGTTGAACATTGCAGCAACGGGTATAGGCAAAGAAACACTAAACTGGGTCGAAACAAACTCCACACCATGCATTCTGCTCTGAGTACAATGGCGCCCTCTGCAGGCGTCGATATATTAACGAGTTTCTTGATCACTGAGTCTGCACTCAGCGGCACTGTGCTTACCAGGAACAAAAACGGCTTTGAGGGGTTGATAAAGATGATCTGCAGGATACTCTTAAGTTGTGAATGACAAAAACCCTGAACACGAAGCCAGTGTAGTTGTGGACCCACAAGAAATCAGAAATAAACTGAACCAAATGACTTAATTACCCAAAATGTACCCAATATTTCCCTAAAGAGGATAGTAGGACTTTCCATCTGGAAAGTTGTCAGCGTAATGAAAACGGACTGGAGTGGAATCCTGTCTTGAATCAGGATTTCATAACAGGGAGGACATTTTTCATTGCTTAATGTGATTATAAAAAGAGACCTAACATCTGTTTGGTCTTAAAAAGCCAACAAGTCAATAACTCACATATTAGAATGAGGTCCAATGACATAACTGCAAAACCTGGGAAGGGGGAGATGAGTTAACTACATAAAAAAGATTAGTTAACAATCCTGTGAAGCTCACACTAGCTTCCTGTGAATTTGTAAATGAATCGTTTTTAACAAAAACTGCAACCAAAATTAAACAAGTAATTTTCTTCATTTTAGCTTGAAAATACTTAAAATTACTCAGATTCTGCACCTGGACATGTTGTGTGAAATAACACAGGTGTTTTATATTGCAGAAACCCTTTTAGTAAATAGGATGCATAAACTCATCAGGCTACATAGACTTGTCTGGTGTGAGAGTTGTTTAAAGAATAGCATATTGAAAGCTGCTCAAAGCAGAAACAGGGGCGAGGTTCATGGCTGTGTCTGCGTGTTTAACTGTGTCTTCATTTTTGTGTGTCAGTGTGGACAAGCTGGGAAGCTCCCCGCCCCCTGCTGAGAAGGTGTCCTGGGAAGAAACCTTTCCACTGAGCCCCTGTAAAAAGGGACTGCTTTGTCTCCATATGGGACACCGGGTGTGGAGTGGAGCCATTTGAAGTCCAGTGCTAAACCTCATCAGGGCACAGAGTTCAAGAGATCCTGCAAGAAGCCCTCAGGGTCTGGGACGTCAGACAGAAGTCCTGGACAAACAAAGAGCAAAAACAAATGTAATAAACAAACATACTAATAAATCTACAGCCTACTGAGGTCATACAAATATTATACAGAAATATTACATTTATTAAATATGTTGGTTTGGCAGTCATTTTTGTACAGGCAAACAAGTTATGCCCTAACTTGAGTAGGACTCTCACCTTTCACCTCAGAACACGATGGCGCTAGAATCAAAACATCCCAGAGTAAAGCATTAAGTGGTTAAGACATACAATGACAGAGCCAACCACAAAAGATGGCTTTTGCTGCCAAAATACACAGCAATACACAGAAACTGCAAAGCAGTTAATTCCTACAAACCCAATGCAAGTGTTTCAGCATAGTAGGGTGGTTCCTTGCATGCTGTAAATGCTTAAGGCGGCCCCCCCTTCCCCACCAGCACAGAGAAGCAGGAGGGACTCACCTACGACGTCGAAGAACTCCGAGATGGATTCGGCGGGCATGAGTTCGTCCTGGAAGGCCCGCAAAACGCGCTCAGACGCCTCGTAGATGGGCATGTCGTTATGCCGCACGTACTCAGCCAAGGAAAAGGACCAGCCTCCCTCTGTGTTGCTGGTGGGAACTTTCTGTAGAGGGTAAGAGAATCAGGTGTTTGGTCCAAGACTACTTAAGCGTGACTCAGCAAGGACCAGTGAAACGATTAACCGGTCAAACTGTTCCACATGGCAGCTCTGTTTCAGAGTGAGAATGTTTCTGAGAATATGCTCTGGGAGACATTAACCCACCACTGGGGTTACTTTCAACTTGTCATTCAGAATAATCTTTTTGCAGTTGATGAGGTGATGAACTGATCAACAGCAAATCTACTGCAATATTATACACCTTCCCCAAATCACGTCTGACATCCCATCCTCACATTCAGTCTGAGCACCCAGAACTATAAAATTTGGCAAAAAAAAAATTCACTATTGATCTCGTTAAGTGAACCATGCGAGATCCTGTTTAGTTCATTAACAGTTCCAACCAGGACCCATTTAACACCCGGTCCTTCACTTTCCTTTTATGAAGGTGACCAAACAGTTCCCAGCTTGTCTTGCTTAGGCACCCCTTCCTGGGGGCTATTTATGGTCAGTAATCAAGCTAATAGTTACCCTGAACATGTCATAGATGAGATCCACCAGGCCCCAGAAGAGAAGCGGGGAGCGGTATACCGCATACTCCTTCATGGTTTTGTCTGAGAGTCTGAAAATCAAACAAAACACAGAGAGAATCCACCAGGTTACACCCAGGGGCACTGCCAGCACTGCCCAGCACTGCATGGACTTCATGCCACACTCCACATGCGACACTTTGAACAGTTAAAACCTTGTTCTTTAAAATGTTTAGTGCTCAAGAATTCCTGTAGGATCATGTCTGAATAACAGGAATCATGTTTTAATGAGTCAGTTATCATCAGCACCCAACTGTGTCTTTGACAAATGTGATTATAAACACGCCAAACTGAATTATGTCGAGAAACAGCTACTGCTGTAAAAACATTTCATCAGATCACCTATTCTGGCCAGAGGCAAATTACCTTGAATCAGTTATTATCTCACATTCTCTGGTACAGTAAACCACAGGTTTGTTTTATCCTCCTCAATAACCTTGACTATAAAAAGTCAAATGGCAATACGACAAATGCAGCTTCATGGCCATAAGGTGTCCTTAATTCCCTTAGACGACTCTGGCTAACATAAAATGTTAATAATAATAATAATGTTAATAACAGTGTCAATAATTATAATAATAATAATAATAATAATAATGACACTTTGATCCCTGTGGGGAAATTCCCTTTTTGCCTACCCCATCTTGCTCTCCATGACACACAGACACATGCATAGCGGAGAGCGAGCTTGGCAGTGAAGGGCAGCCACCTGCAGTGGCACCATGGCGCTGGGGGTTAAGGGCCTCGCTCAAGGCCACACAGACATGTGACTATTCTGCTGAAGCCGGGCTCAAACCGGCGACCTTCTGATCACAGGTATAGAGGCTTAGCCTGCTAAGCCACACGGTGCCCCCCCAAAATTTGAAAGGAGGATTGCACGTATGGAAATTGATGAGCTCTTACTTGTTGGTACCCCCCGGGGAGACTTTGCGGGCATGTGCGATGACCAGCAGGCGGCGCAGGAAGTCCAAGCGTACGGTCCGCCAGTGCTCGGGGGGCAGGATGTGCATGGCCAGCACTGTGTAGTAGTGTGGCCCATCCACCTCGTACGTGCCCTCCAGCCACTTCTCGCACGGCTGCTCCAGGAAGCTCTGTAGGTTCTTCTCCTCGCGTGAGGTGGCCCTGGTGCTGCACGGCGGTAGGGGGCACCGCAAGTCAGGCTCATGTTTATGTAATGCAGACTGCACAGTGCTAACAGGACCCCGGGGACTCAAGAGCAGCTCAAGTTCTGTATTAAGGGCCATAGGTCAGTGATTTCCAACCCGGTCCTCGGGGACTCCCAGATGTTCCGCGTTTTTGTTCCCTCCCAACTCCCGCAAAAACATGGACTGTCTAGCAGGCAGCAGGGAGGGAGCAAAAACATGGACCATTTGGGGGTCCCTGAGGACCAGGTTGAAAATCACTGGCAAAGGGGACAGACAGCATAGGCAATATCAGAAGATAACCATTTAATACGCAGAGCTTGTGGACCACAAAAGGGCACGCCACCGAGAGCGACATCGACCCAACACAAGTGATAGGTGTCTGTATGATGGGGGGAGCATCCCAGCATGGGGGTCCCTGTACCTTTTATTAATGAGCGTATTCACTTCCAGTATCTGTACCTTATTCATGACATCACCACTGCCTTCCGCGTTTCCTAACTCCTACACGCGTCCCAATTCTGGTACCCAAGCTTGCACCCCACTGCTCTTCACGAAGTCCATTTCCCCGTCGTGCTGACACCAGGGCGCTGCCCCTGCTAAGCCCGTCTCTCCCCCAGCACCCAAACACACTCCTGTCCCCACCTCATACGGCTCTCTTCACCATCACACCGGAAACAAGACTTACATAAGATATTCGATACAATATTGTATAACATATTTTATCAAAATTGAGTTATTTCCCAAATAGGGTCTCTTAGGTTCTGTTTTATGTCATGACAAAATATTTTAGTTCAGCGATTTTCGGTTTAAAGAAAACTATCATATCCCTACCTATTACACATACCGGTAGACAGAAGACTTTGACTGCCTAGTTTCTGTGTCAGCATTAGCCTTAGTATGGCGGTACAGTGGGGATGTGATCTCCCGCTAACCAATAAATCATTAGCCTTTGGCCTAGCACCGAGCTTACTGGATCCCCAAGAGGTTAAAACTGGCACACTACATGATCATATCTAGAGGACTGTCCCAGAGGGAAGGCACGCACAGAGCACATTAGCATTAGTGACACGCAAGGGCCAGGCCCCGGTGGTCAGAAATGGCAGCACACGCAGGCTAGAGAGAGCGGACAGGACACGCACGTGTTGAGTACGTAGAGCACAGTGTGGATGATGTAAGGGATGAGGTGGATGTTGCTCTCGCGCCCGCCGCCCCCCGTGTCCACGCTGAAGGACTGCTCCGTGGCGAAGCGCAGGAACAGCAGCTTGGTGTCATGGATGTTCAGCTGGTAGGTGGGCTCCCGTTGGCCTGTGCACTCCTGCAGGTACGTATTATGCCTGCCAAGGACGCATGGGTGGTCAGAACAGCAGCAGCAGTAGAATTTCATCCATTTGCAGAATATTTTGATCGTTTGGGTTACAGATGATTGGAGAAATTGAGGTTTAACACAATGGGTGGGATTTTTGTGTACCGTCAATCACTGGTTCAATCCTCTTCCTATTGGCTACTTCATATAATCCCACCTATCAAGGTCTCATTTCTCCAAGCCCTAGTGCTCTGCATCTTCCAGTACCGCCAAGCTACTCGCAAACATACAAACCTGGCCAGACAGGTGGCGAAGGCAGACTCCGGCACGTGTGGCCCCCACACCGGTAGCAAGCCGTTGCACTTGGTGTTTGCGTTCTGCAGGGCGGCGCTCTCCCACTCCTCACGCCCCCGTGCCAACCTAGAGAAACGACAGGGAGGGAAAGGACATCATCGTTAAGCAAGGAGTTGTCCAGGTGTCCACGTCATCTGCAACGCGCCTCGGAGACGCACCGGACAGCGGCGAGGTGGCAGTCGTAGTGGACGATGTTGAAGTGCGACACTGTGCTGTAGCCTTGCTGTTTCCGGGGCTTGTTCTCGAACTCCTCCAGGGCCACGCGCTTCGTGAATGTGTAAATTCCAAGAACCTTTGTAGGCTACGGAGAGAGCGAGGGCACACGTTCGCCAAAGCAGTACTTCTCAACCTGGTCCGCGGAGAACCCCAGCAGTCCACATTTTTGCTCCCACCCAACTACTGGCAATACATGGACTGATGGGGGTCCCCAAGGAGCGTTTAAGAGACGCAGCACTAATGAACATTTCTTTCGTAGAAGACTAAAGGCATTTATTATAGGCATTGGGAAGGAGGAGGAACTTGCCTGGAACTTGTAGCCCTCCCTGCAGATACAGCAGGTCAGCCCAGGCTCCTCTATCAGCTCCTCCATCTGCTTGAGCAGCGACGTCTTTGTCACCACCTGGCCCTTCTCGTTGGTCTGGAACAACATCATGTACTGCCATTAACCTTGTGCAATTCACGTTTATTATTAACCCAAGCCTGCTCCAAGGCGCCAGGCTCCTTATACCCGTAATGGGACACTGTTACACAACTCTTGCACGTTAAGGTCAATTTAGCACCAATAGAGAGTTTCACTGCACTGCATGTTGGGCTATGGGAGGAAACCAGAATACCTAGGTTACCTCATACAAACACAGCACTGTAGGTACAGCACAACAGAGGCAGATTCCCAGAGCGACTGAGACGTGTTTGGGTTCATAAGCCCGCAGGGAACCCCACAAATCAAAGTATCAAACAGCGTTTAAACGTGACACCTTCAAATAACTACTGTATCGATTTACCCATTTTTAATTAGTTTAAATGTCTTTTCATGTCACGGTATATGAGCGAGCATTTGCCCTGTGTGTGAACAACGGTCCAATCTGACACGCACGGTCATTCCCAGCGTTCCCAGTGCCTTCTGCCTCATGGCCATGGCCATGCGCTTCTTCTCGGCCCTCGTCTCCCGCCGCGCCGCGTCGATCTTCAGGTTGACATCGGCGTGCTCGCGCAGAGCCTCCAGCAGGTTCTCGGCCAGCGTGCCGATGCCTTCGTCGCTGGACACTTGCTCCAGCTTGTGCAGGTTGCTGATGGAGTCCATGCCGATCAGCACCTAGGGGGCAGAGCCGACGCGTCAGGCCAGGCTCACGCCACCACTGCCCATCTGCTTAGATGCTGCCACTCGATAAAAAGTTACATCAAACTTAATCCCTTGATGATACGTTTATACCAGTGCTTCGCAACCTAGTCCTTGGGGACACACAGATAGGCCATGTTTTTCCTCCCTCCCAGCTCCCTGCCAGACAGCCCACATTTTTGCTACCGCGAGCTGAGAGGGAGAAAAAATTTGGACTGTCTGGGGGTCCCCAAGGACCAGGCTGGGAAACAGTGGTTTATACATTGATTATATATGTTTAATTGCATGGCTGTGGAAGCAAAGAACCACTTTCCACGCCGCGGAGTGCATTTAAAAATGTGTAATGTACAGCTAATAACGTATAATAGCAATAACCTACTTATGCCACAGTTACGACAATTGGCTAACAGGTTTGTACCTAAATACGTAATTTTCATGCTTAAAAGATGTCACATGAGTAGAAGAACTGTCTTCTATCAAATATCTTTTTTATAATTTCTGCTAATTTAAAAATCCTGTGCATCTACAATTTTAAGGAAAGTTAGATGATAATTGCGCACTGATTTTGTGATTTACCTGGCTGGCACTACGTAATATCTGCAGAACATTAATCGCCCTTCTGACCAATCAGATTCCAGAAATCAAGAGCCAACTATTAAAATCCTAATTTAAAACGGAATTCAAAATTAGCCATCCTCTTTAGTATTAGTACCATTATCAATTTAGCTGCACTTCTGCTGTCAATCACAAATCTACTTGCAAGCTAAGATGATATAACGATGGCTAATGTCAGGCGACACTGAAAATCCTTGTGGAAGAAGCAGAAAGAGTAAATGAAATGGACATGAATACCCGCCTCAGGGGGCCAAAGCTGTGGGGCTTATGGGGCAGGGCGTCGACGCCTACCTGCGTCGGGGGGTGCTGTGTGGCCAGACCTCGAAGCAGTCTCAGGATGAAGGGCAGGGCTGGACGAGAGAGAAACTTCTTCCAGACGTCAGCATCCAAGCTGGAGGCCAGACAGGTTGAGACAGTGGGTAAAGATACCAGTAGCAAAACAATCCTGCAGTTGTAAACACATGAAGAATTTTCTCTCCTAAAAGTCTTTCGCTGTAACTGGGTTTGGTTCTTTTGTCTTTTATTATTTTTTTTAAACCGCCAACACACCCACACCCCAACTAATCTGTTTATCTTTGATAGGCACGGAGCTCACAGGGCAAAAAAAAAAAGAAAAGATGTTAACCGACTGCTTACTTCTTGGCACTGGGGATGTGCTTCTTCATGTAATCCAGGGCATTCTGGGTAATGCCTTTCTGAAGAATCAGCTCCTTCAGCTGATGGCCGTTACTGTTGTTCTTGATCCCGGCGGCGATCTTACAGAAGCAGTCTAAGAAGACCTTGTCGTCCACGCTGTGTTCCTCGTCGTACCTGAGAACAACAGGGAGTCGTAGATTAACAATCCATGCCAGCATTAGACGGACCTACCCATGCATCTTCCCGAAGTGCATACTCCCACTGTAAATGGTATGCCAAAAAAATCACGTCAGAAATCCCATCAAACAGTGTGTAGAAACACCAGGTACCATAATACAACCAGTCCAATTCCAAAGACTGGACGATTCCATCCCATATTTTCAGTGGTAAAGAGGGTATGGATTTCCAAAGAGGTCAGTCAGGTTGTGGAAGCAGCAGAACATACTGGCTTCAGTGGTAACATACCATGCCACGCCCACAGGAGCTATCTATCTCAATCCACCGAAGGATAAGAGGTCACACTTTAGCTTCAATACAAGGTGAAAGCTGAGAGGGGTAACTAGCAGTGATGTTTAAGCGCTCTCTCATGCGAATCCCACAGTGAGTACGCTGGAAGAGAAGCAGGTTCTGTCTTTAGTAGTACGCAGTGTCAGACACAGCCTGGCAGGCCTTCATCAAGGTTGCTCAACATTACACAGAGTGTGGGTTCTTCTGAGACAAAGCTAGAGTAACTGGGACAGGACAGAGCCCCACGCTGCCGGGTCTTCCTCACACCCCGTAGAGAGAACAAGCCTCCTTCGGAGCCACAGAGCGACGTACTTGTCGAAGCTGCAGCAGGGCTTGAAGCGCTCCACCAGGATCTGCATCTTCTCCAGCTCCCCGAAGGACAGGTAGGGGATGATGCGGAGCAGGCCCTGCAGCACGCTAGGGTTCGAACGTACGAAGGGTGTGTTGATCTGGTCCAGCAGCATCACCAGCTGGTCTTTGTCCCCGGTCAACAGCAAGTTACCCTGGGAGAGCAGGGAAGGTAGATGGTAGACATGTCAGCCAAGACCTGTACCCGAGAATCCACTGCGCACCACATCAATAAGGATTCATTAAGCAGGAAAAACAAATCAGCAAAGAACAAGCACAATTTAAAACCTCAACTAATGAGCTCATGTTTCTTCTCCAGACACAACACTGCGTTTTATGAACAGAAGTGGACAGTTAATCACATGGTTTCAGCTGCCAAATGGTTTAAACCACTTCCAGCTTACTTCATTGGTTCACATTGTAGTAAGTGGAGTGGTACCATGTAGGGTCAGATACCCATTGAGGCCTCCTGGCTTCCAGCACAGGTACTTGTGTTGAAAATGCTAAAATGATGATAATCATTAATCACTGCAGAATAACAATCCAGCTGCTGCCCACCTTATCCTCAGAGACAGTCTCTGCATTGGCTTCATCCAGGATAATCTCCATGATGCTGAGCACCTGCTCTGCTATGGAAGCCCCACCACTGTCCTTACTCTCCTGCTCTGCCACCAGAGCCTGAAAAACGAGAGAAACCACTTTGTTCTCGTTAACCCAATTAACTTGATGCTTCAGTTCAGAAGGGTTTCAGTCTGCCAGGCAGGACCAGCACGCTAAGCCATGGCGGGGGCGGAGCTGCTCACCAAGTTGAGAGTTCCCAGCATAACGTTCAGCGTGTTCATCTCCGGTCTGACAAGCTGCTGTCTGTTGATTTTCACTTTCACACAGTAACTGAACAGCTTCAGCAGAACCTGGACAAAGAAGCAGATTTTAAGTGGCCTGACAATGATCACTTACAAAAGACACCACAACCATCCCTCATAGGGGTATTAAAGTAAGAATGGAGATCTTGGCAGATAACATCCATCGCAGCTTTTGGGATTAACATTAATGTTATCTGGGCTGGGTCTGGGGCCACTGGCAATAACGTGATCGTCGGCGGGTGAGTGTGTTTCACCCTCACCGTGAGAAGGTGTCTCCCCTGCTTGAAGTCCTTGATTCCAGACAGTCTGTTGAGCATGCACTCCAGACCCCCGCAGCGGGCCATCACTCCGGCCATCTTGTATACCTCCTCATCATCCTCCTCTTCATCTGCACACATTTTTGTAAAACATGGATCAGTGAGATGCAGGCTGTTCATGACTGAACATGGTCCCTTGCTTTTAATTATTATACTTATGCAGTGTTCCAGTTGAAAGAACACAACTGCGCAAGAACTGAACAAATGCCAAAAGATACCGCAGATCAGGCCTGGACTAGCACTGTTTGAACAAGTCTGCAATAATCACTGTCATAAATAATTCACTTGATAGGTGTGGATTAAAATAATGTATTGCCTTTCGTTGACTGTGTACGCATGTCAGAGCATTTTATATCTTTAATCATTACCTGTGGTGGAGTCTAATGACTCGATAAACTCTTCTGTAGCATCACCCAGAAGGCCCCTCATGCGATAGATAATTCTCATCGGCTCGCCCTAGACATAACAACCGTGATCTGAGTCACAAGCAAACTTAGCAAAACTATCACACAGACCCAAAGCCCCTCTAATAACGGAGACTTTTTAAATCACGAGATCCTTGCTTGCCTGTAGCACATACCTCGTTGGTGGGGCACCACACCTTCTTATAGACTTCAGCAACCGCAAGATCCAGGCTAATTATCTTGTTATTCACAAGCAACTAGAGTAAAAAGAAAATGTCACGTGAGGTTTCAAAACAATCTTCTTAGGTATGTTCTGGAAAGCTGTGTAGGAGGTACAGAACATTTTAGGGGGTGGTGGGAGATGTCTTGGGGGGAAAAGGCCACATTTCAATTCCAAGAATGGTTACAAAAATATAATCATTAATATTATAGACAATATTATATTATTATTATTATTATTATTATTATTATTATTATAACAAGAACAAACAAAAAACAGGGGTGTAGTCATTCGGGGAAAGGACTTGACAGACATGCTAAATTGCTTCAGTAACATATGTGTTACATTTTCAGAGTGCTTCAGACAGAAGTTACTCAGCAAGCATAATCACCTCCATGCCGCTGTCATCCTCCAGCAGTGCCACCAGGTCGCAGTCCTGACAGATCTTATTCTTTATGTCCCTCATGAGGGGCCCGATTCCTGGCTCGTTGCTGCTGTAGGGATTGCCGGGCATGCGTCCCTGCAGGAAGTCCTCCTGCTGTGGGTCCTTCTCCAAAGTCACGAAGAACTCCGTCACCTCGTTCTCCTCCTAAAAGGGAGGAGGAGGGCAGTATGTCACGGCGGTGCCCTCAAAAGAACCTCGCTAACCAAAACCCACGTGGACACTCACGGGGTAGATGATGCTGCACAGCCTCTCGAAGATGAACACAGGCGTCCGGTAGTCGTCCAGGCTGTAGCGCTTGGCCGTCTCGATGCACACGGCCATGAATGCCTTGGTCTCGGACTCCGTCCCTTCAGAAGTAGAAGACATTGAGCGGGTTCCAGTCTTTATAACCCAGATCATTCACTCTGAAGGGAGTAGCCGGGCACGGGGGCACAGGCATACCTGTGGTCATGTCCTCCAGCATCTCCAGCAACATATCCTGTGTTTCGTCGATCAACTTGGTCCTCTGCACCACCAGCTTCCTGAGACACAGGTACCCGTTGAGCACCGTACCCACAAGGCGGCTCTTGAAGTGTCGCTTAATGGATTCCACCTCCACAAAGGAGGACAAGAGGCCTATGGGACAGAAACACAAACAAAGTTTTGGTCTTCAGGTATGCGCACACAGGAGTTATTCTATCCTACTTACATCCAACACTCTGAATGAACGCTTCATCCAGTGTGAGCTGGAGTGGTGGCTCAGCTTCGGAGCTCTACAATTTATGGTTTAAATCCTGTGCCTTCTCCAACTGGTGCAATATTTATGGCAATATCCATGGGTGCGATGTTGGTGCTAATCCCCACCAAGATACTGCAAGTCTTGAAGGTCCACCTCCATCCGTGACTAATGTGATAAGACCTTACTTTTGATAAATAGACACAGGCACCCATAGTGGGAGCAGGAGAAGCTCTGGTCCACGGCACGAACTCACCTGTCAGACTCTTCAGGGCATAGCCCTGCTGCAGGTCAGTACTCAAAGTGGCCTCCTCCAATGCCAGGAGGTGGGCGATCTCCTGCAAAGGAAGGCATGGAGCTCAGTACATGCGAAACAGCAGTGAGTATGTGGACTCATCAGGCAAAATTAACACAACTGGAAGGCCTCCGATAGTTTGGTTACACTAAAACCATCAACCACTATTTCTACACCAATATTGCTGCGCCACTCCAAAGCGGGCAGCGAAAGAGAGTATTTGCCAGGTCACGACTTTACGGAACGTCGACCACGCAGAGGTACCTTGGTGATCAGGTTGCCGATGTAGGGGAGGACACCACGAGCCGCCAAGTACACCTTCCAGTGTGCAGGCTTGATGAGCTTCTGGTACAGAGCCAGGTACTCTGCTGCACACTCACCAGCGATGCTCAACTCGTCCAGGTAACTGGAGAACACAAAGCCAGCGGGTCACTGACACCTATAGACACTACTGTAGCAGACTCTTATCTTAGATGTACAAAGTGAGTAACCTTATTTTTACAAAGAATGGTTCTCTCAAAAAAGCCAAAATTAACCTATCACATACCATGTTAATGCTTTTGAGAATTCAACACGAAACTTAAATATGAATTTGACACCACTGTTTCAGTATTTGAAGGAGGCTGACGGACTAGTCAGTTCCTTAAACATGACATCGCTACAATTCGAGAGAAGGATTACCTGGTGAGTAGGTCTAGAACGTGTTGTTTACGGCTGGGAATAGAGGTGAGGGCTTCCACTATAGTGCAGGCAGCCTGCCTAGCAGCTTGAGTCGCAGGGGTAAAGAGCACCTGGAAAAGACAGCCGGACGGGCTCAGGGGACAACAGGCAGGACAAGCCGTGTGCAAATTCAGGAGACGGGGGGGGGGTCACATTACCTGCCGCAGCCAGTTGTTGTGTCCCAACCTGAGGTCCAGAGGCGACGTCCTCTTCCCACGCTTGCTCATAAACTGCTTCCACTTCCAGACATACTTCTCCAGCAGGTAATGCTTCCGTACCTCTGCCTTGGCGAGGGGCTTTGAGGCAGTTTCTAGGCCTGGGAGAGTTTATAAGCGGAAAGAAGAAACAGATAAACCTATCTGACTAAGCAGGATTGGGGTAGCCTTAAAGCCAATTCACGCTACACTTTACTACGTGCGTTTTCTGGAGAAGTGGGAAAAGTAAAGTGTGAACTAGGCTTTACTCCAACACCACCATACAGTGACAGAGAGAAACAGACTCACCTCTGGCTGGAAGGCACTTTTTCCAGGCTTCATAGGACGCCTTGGGGTCCTTTTTCAGCCAGAGCTGGGCCTGAGCGTGTATCTCGTTGCTATAGGGCTTGACTGTGGTTAGGGACTCAACCGCAGCATCCTAAGAGAGGGAGACTGAGTTAGCTACCGAGTTCCAAATTGCTGATGAATATAGCCTAAAAGAACAACCGCTACCTTATTCTTTTTGCTGGTGGGCGCGGGTGGCTTAATGAGCTTCTGCAGGATCTTCAGACACATCAAGGTGATGTTCTCCACCACCACCGGGGTCTTAATGTTCACAGCCATTAGGAAGAGGCTGAGAGCTGCGTGGGCGGGAGAGCGACCCTCAGTGCCGATGTAGCGTTACGGATGCATTCCACTACTCGCCTGACGCCCCAGCCAAGCGCCCCCAACTCACCACAGCGTAGCCGCAGCTCCCAGCAGCCTCCCTCTTTGGCTATGGAGTCGGTGAGAAGCTGCATCTCGTACTGAAGGCTGCTCACCTACAACGGAATGGCCAACACACCCATGTCATTTCATTCATTGTTGTTCTGCTTTCATCCCATCACAGTTGAGTATGTCAATGCCACTGGGTTACTGAAAGTTTCCCAACCCGGTCCTTGGCACCCTGATCTTGTGAGAACCCCACCCCATCTCATGTGTCAAAGTTGCCTCGTCCAGCGCTCTGTCAGATTAGGCACAGCACGATTGAGGGTTCAAGTCCCATGAGGTAGCATGTTCTGTCCTTGAATGGAGAGTCGATGGCAGTTTATTCAGTAACCCAGTGTTTCCGAATCCAGTTCCCAGGGACCCGCAGGCAGTCCACAATTTTGCTCATTTCCAGCTCCAGGTACGAAGCAAAAATGTGGACTGCCTGGCAGGGAGCTGGAAGGGAGCAAAAACATGCACTGCCTGCGGATCACTGAGAACTGGATGTGGGTACTTACCAGGTCAGGGTTGGCCCAATGGCCCTTCAGCGCAGCAGAAACCTTTGCAATGATGAGGTCATTCATCTGCTGAGTGGCATCAGGGTGATCTCTGAGAGATATTGGGCAAAGGGGTTAAATTCAGTGGTCTAAAGAATGATCGACTGGTTTTCAATAATCATCATGCAAAACTCACGAAAGGCTGTAAGCATGGTTCTTTACAGTCAAGCACATCAGGCACATCTTGCTCATGTTAAGGTTGCAAATGTGTTACAACATCCAGAAACTGCCCTGAAGCACCAGATGCTGTCGACCAGACTTAAGGACTGAAATAACTGCCCACACAACTGCACCGATCCTTAGGGAGCCGGGAAAGCAGCACTCAAACACCCATGCTTGTCGTACCTGGTGAGCAGGCAGATTAGCTGCCGCACCTCTTCCCGCATGGCGCCAGTGCTGCGCCGCAGGTTGTACTCGAAGAGCTCGCGGATGAGGCCTTGCAGCACCAGGATCTGCCGGATGGACGGGTTGGTGGCCAGGGCGCGCAGCAGCGCTATGCAGTGGCCGGTGACGGCAGAGGCACAGCCGTAGCACTTGGTGGAGGAGGTGTGGCCGCAGCCCAGCACGGAGAGCGCACGGTACTGGCTGGCGGTGAAGGTGGGCTGGGCGCCGGTGCGCGACGACTTGGTGGCCGCCTCCCGCTGCTGCAGGTCATACTCCAGCAGCTCCTTGCGGGACGCCAGGACTTTCTGGAGATCGGAGGAGCCTTGGTCACCGCGTTGTAAACACCCAGCAGGAATTCTTTTGTTTACCCATTCACACAGATAAATACAGCGCTCACAGAAAGTCTACGGGCGCTTGCTTAAATTTGATAAAAATGGTGCAAATTTACTGGTTTCATAACAGAGGTCCACTGACAAGCAATGTTTAACATATCTGCACATATCTTCCACATTGCAAAGGTGTTACTAATTACAAAACACCTAATGATGCTTGTAAATGAGCTTTTTATCTCAGAAGAGCTCTTTCAGAACTATCATTTGGGTTTCAGTTTATTAATGATTTTAATAAATGTTTTACTTAAAACTACTGGTGGTTTCTAATGTGAGATAGATATATATATATATATATATATATATATATAGTAAAAAAATGAATAAGGTAGTGATTTCTGTTATAAAACCAATAAATTTGCTATATTTTTGCTGAACTAAGAAAGTGACTTTCTGTGAGCTCTGTATTTCACAGAAGTAGTTTGGGTTAAGTAATTCGTGAGAAATACAACAAAAGTACCAAGAACTCTTTTACTGGTGCAAACCAGTATGTTACCTGCCAGTACTAAGAACACTCATCCATCACTCCTTAGGCAACACTAGAAAATTTGCATCACAGGTCCAGCAGAACCATTAGCCAGCTCTAAGGGGTCTTTCCACAGTAAGCTAAGTTGCTGAGGATACAGTAAGGGAGCGGGCCCCTGCCCACTGCACCTGGATTATTTTGGAGAGCTCGTCGAAGGATGTCTTGCAGTCACCACTGTACTCCTGCGCCAGCTGCTGGATGTACCTGTTGACGCTGGCAGAGGAGGCCCCCATACCCGCTCCGGAGCCCGTGTCATCCTGCAGGGAGCATGGAAGCAGAGCACAGTAGTGCAAAGGGCTGCACGTAAGGAGTTCTGAGGCACAGTGACCAAACCTCTCCTGATGCGACCACAGCAATAAATACATTGAAAGGAGTGCATTCAGGTCAGAGCCAGGAAAACAGGCAAAAGCCACAGCCGCCTAAAACTGAACTGAAGGACGGCAATATGATCATAACAGCTACAGCTCTGGAAAAAATGAAGAGTCCACAGCAAAACTGTCAGTTTCACTCATTTCTCAATTTATATGTATGCGTCTGTGTAAAATCTACATTTTTAGGGAATCTGCAGCCTGGCTCTTCCCTGCTTCTCATTAATGAAGGGATTCTTCCTTGCTTTATGGGTCTTCAGTCCTGCTTCTAGGAGCCTGTTATGAACTAGCAGCGCACTTCACACCACTTAATGTTTCCCATTCTTTTTGAAGGTCACTTGAGGTCATCCTCTGATTTATGAGGCACTGCCGGATAAGTTTACGGCCATCTCTGGCATTAGAAAGCTGCTTCTGCCCTCTACCTGGCTGGTCTTTGGTGTCTCCACCTTATTCTTGTGTACTGCTGTCTTAGAAACTTTGAGCCTGGAAGCAAGTAGCCTTCTGCCAGCAGAACCAGGATTAAACCATGATTTTAAACGGCAGATTTAAAAGTTGTCTCTGATGTTTTTTTTCCAGAGCTGTCTGACAAACATTCAGGAAACCTACTTCAGTCACCACCTCAGTAATCAAAACTTCGGGAATTTTTCTTGCATTGAATTTATAAAAGAATTACTTGATTAAATAGAATCTTAATGCCATGAAGTGACAGCTTGTGTGATGAGGTCTAAGCAGTCAGCAGTGGCTGTGATTTCACGCCCCTTACCTGGGGTTTCTCCGGGGCTGCCTCGTTCACCTTAGACAGTAGGCTCTCCAACTGCGGCCGGTGACCCATGAGCTGGTGATAGACGCGGTCTGCTTTGTCCAGCAGGGTGTTGATGTTGGTCACGGCCTGTGTGGAGGATTTAGCGAAGTCAGAATCTGACGGGCAGCGACCACACTAATAAGCCAGAGGCCGGCGTAGACGACGGCCGCACAGCCCACCTTCTTCCTGTCCTCCTCGTTTTCTATGGGATCCACGGCGCAGCACGGCTTTGCGTAAAGCATGAAGTCAAAGCGTGCGTATTTGCAGAAGCCGCATGCGTTACACAGGAAGGGGTCCTTCTCGTCATAGTTAATGGACCTGGAGGTGTTTTTTAAAAAAAAAAAAAAAAACTCACAGGGCTCACAAGGCAAGGACCAGCGGATTCATTTGCCTTGATCCACATACCTAATCTGAATTGTGATGTTTAAATAAGGTGTTAGATCATAAGTCACTTGGCGGCGGTCACCACGGCTACAGTCGATAAGATGAGTCACCTGCACTTGTGGCACTGGTAGACGTTCTCGCCACAGTTTCCGCATACGCCCGGGTTGGCCGGTACGGACGCACTACACCGGGGACACTGCAACGTTTCCGTGGACGCTTGATAGTTCTCGTAGAAGTCGGCAAACTCGATCATCAGGTTGGATGCCACGATGGGGAGGGGGAGGTCGATCTTGACCTCGGTCTGACCTGGGGTCAACTGGACCTTCTTGGCTTTGTGCCAGCGGGCGGGCCTGGTTGGAGAAGGGGCAGTTTAATGAAAATACATCCCATACAGGATGCTGAATGTTTAATGAGGCAGAGGTGATTAATATGCACAAGGAGCTCAACAAACAAGAGGTATGAGGAGAGAGTCCAGGACTGACTTGTTCTTCAGCTCCACGATGGCCTGCACCGTCCTGTTGTTGTAGTAGAGGTTGATGCTTCGCACCATCTTGGTGCGCTTCAGGTCCCCGACCTTGACAGTAACCTTGCTGATGGTGTGGCTGCCCACGAGCTTGACTACCTGCTGTGTGGTGGTGTAGCGCGTGTCCACTTTTATGGAGGAGAGCTTGATGTTCTTGATGAGACAGAAGACAGGCAAAAGGTTTGTTGGCTGTTGATTCAATCAGCCATTGGGAACAACACATACCTTCAGAACAAGACGAAAGTTAGCACTCACAGAAAACGGCACTTCCGGGTTGTTACAGACAAGGCAGGGGTCACTCTCCAGGTAAAACCCATCGAACTCCACCAATCCCGACAAGGTGCTGTGAATGATGACCAATCATAATCACTGAAGTCTGCAATGCTTTTGACTTAAGAATAAAAGCCGCCACCCACTGTGACACCCCACAGGAGGACACACTTACTTGTAGATGTTGGAGTTGGGGTGGTTAGTCAGAATATGATTCTGAGCTCTTAAAATCTCCACAGCCTTCTGAGAGTACTCCTTCAGCTGTAAATACGGGAAACCACCATTTCAAAAACCTGCTCACCTTCTCCACCAGAAATCCACTGAGAGCTCAAAGAAAAATGGAAGCGTTATTTTTTAACCTTCTTTTCAGTCTGTGGAGTCTTCAAAGAGAAATAGCCCAGCAGGTCCACAAACTGGGCGGCCTTGCGCCCATATGCTGGGAGCTCTGGCCAGATGGCCCATGTCAGATCCAGGAGCAGCTCCTGCTGAGTCTTACTGGAGTTTCTGTACATGAAGCAAATTCACATCATAAGTAACTGATATACCCACAGAACTTTTATTAAATTGTCATCAAGTCACACAAAGTGGAGGACAAGTTAAAACGTCAGATGCCATCTGCGGGTGCGTGTGGGTACCTGTAGATGTGCAGTGCCAGGCAGTGGGCCTGCCAGCGCACTGACGAGGAGTTCGACTCTAGCAGGAAGCAGCGCAGGAACTGGATAAGGGTCTCCTTGTCGGCTAATTTGTTGAGCTGGCTGACCAACGCGGTGCACAGCTGGTCCTCCTGGCTGCCCACGCTGTCGCCTTCACAGGGCACGGGGAAGGATTAAAACGCTGCACGCGAGCATCGAGAGGAACACCTCACACTCCACAGCAATGCACACGCACACTCATTTAGACTAGTCACCTCCACAAATTATGTAGTAGAAAAGATCTTGCAGGGAACGTCCGAAACTCAAAAGGAGCCAGGGGTGCCACTGAAGATTTTCAGCCCCATGAAAGGATAATATATTGGGTCCGAACCCAGATCAATCAGATTATGTTCCAAATATCTGAGGGCTGCAGTCACTCAAGGTCCCTGGGATTCATCCTAATTTTCCCCTGCTCTACGGCGCCCCTGAAAGGGGCAACTTACACATAAACACTAACATGCTCCCCCAAGTATACACTGCTCTATTTGAGTGGTATATTTAATCCGAGGGACATGAGCCGTTGACTGACTGCAGGTAACCGGGGAATGCAATTCACCCGCCCGTCGTTATCAAGTCTTGAGGGGCTGTCAGCTTTTCAGCCCCACCCCCAGTCTGATTGCACTTACCGTCCTTCTCCTTCTCCTTGTCCTCCTTCTTGCTTTTCTTGCTAGAGGACTTGCTCTGGGAGGACTGGGAGGGGCCGACCCCACCCGTCAAGCCGCCAGAAGAGGTGGACGAGGACGTGAGGACCTTGCTGCCACAGAGCGCGCAGGACAGCAGCTGCAGCAGCACCGGGGAAACGCCCTCGTCCACCAGGAAGCTGACCTGCAGCAGGAAGTACAGCACCGCTGGGGGCGCAGGCAGGGGGGTCACAAGCCACGTGAACATCTGAGAGAGGATCAGCAGTACTGCAGGACTGCTTTAATAGCCAGCCATCCACTATTATTAAAAGTGATAATAATTTCTGGGGTCTTTTTAAACACCTACAGCAGGGGCTCTCAAAGTCCAGACCGCAGTCCGGATGCGGATCGAACTGTAAGTTAATCTGAACCCGTCTAATAATATACCTTATAATCATTATGATTAATGTAAAAAGGCGTAACATTGCTTGAAATACAAAAATACAATGTAGAACCACCAAATTTCTCACTCACACACACACACACACACACACACACACACACACACAGACACACACACACACACACACACACACTCACACACAGACACACACACACACAGACACACACACACACAGACACACACACACACACACACACAGAC
>JAAGVU020000103.1:2904815-2923727 GCA_011763525.2 Mormyrus iriodes
GGGGGGGTGGGGGTTTTGGGGCAGTACAAAGCGTGAGGGGGAAACAAGCCCAAGGAGCAACACGCCAACTACCATCTGCAGAAGATCAGGGTACGCTTCCTGGTCAGATGCTTGGAAATGAAGCCAGCTAACTTAATCTTGCCTTGTGCCACAAACGCACACACGCAGACACCATGCAACGAGCAGAGGAAGGGTGTTTACTAACCGGTCCAAGGTCGATAAGGACTCAGTTTCACAACTTTTTTTATGTTTTTGGGAGCAAAGGAAAAGGAAAAAAAAAATGTGTGAGGATCACAGAAAGAAACAAGTAAAAAATGACTTAATGTGACAGAAGAAATATGTGAGCGTGACCACGAGGGCAGCCGTGCACAGGGCGTGAAACACACAGGCGCTCGCACAACCAGGAAGGAGCCACCGGGGCCTCTGACGCTGGAGCTGCCTGGCCCAGGTTCTGATGGGCTGGCAGGGATTCCAAGCCTCCACTGAGAAAGGCCAGTACTTACTTCTAAAGTACTCAGGGAGACCTGCGCACACTTGGCCTGCTAGATCAAAGACTAGTCTAAAGATTTAAAAAGAAAATTAAAAAAATAAAAGTTCTACGGCATATGAGGGCCAGACACCTCCAGTACTTTAGAGCTGCATGACTCAGGTCACCAGTGTGGCAGGAAGTGACATCATCGGGAATGTCAGCTGTATGCTGGGTGACAAACTAGCAGAACTACAGCCCTCAAGTACTCAAGCTGTTGTTCCCTCAAAACCCACTTGCCACTTATCAGCCACTTGCCTTTCAATCATTTGTTTTGATTTTGTAACTTTACTTTGAGAATGCACTTTTTAAAAAATAAAATGGATAAAAACAGATAGAAGCATTCCAAAGCAGTGCCATGTATATATACTGACAAGCTATACATACAGCCTATCAGTGTAGTTCAGCTTCAGCGCTGGAAGACATAGGTACTGCTCAGCTGGCTGCTGGTGCAGTGCAGGGGCTGCAGAAGGCTCCATACCTCTCAAGCACAGTGCCACTGGTGGCGCTGGGGGTCGCGATGTCGGCCTCGCCACTCCCGTTGCCCTGGTTCATGTTGGGGCTGCACGTGTTGTTGACTGAGGCCGAGGGGAAGTCTTCCGGGGGCTCGTCAGGCCATCCAAACTGCTCCTTGGTCTTCCCATAGATCTTAATAGAGTCCAGCATGGTGACACCAGCTGGGTCCACTGAAGCTCCGACTGGAGGTGAAAAAAGGAGGTGAATGGTGAATGAGAGGAGCGACCTGTTTCCCTGAGAGTCACTGCAGGGTGGCGGCCAGCCTCGATCGGGAAGGCAGGGACAAGGGATCAGACACCAACCAGTCTTTGAACTGGGGGTAGGAAACCAATAAAAACACAGAACATGTTGGTTCAAGAGTTGGTATCAAACCCACAACCCTGTAGGTGTGGGACCACATCGCTACCCACTGAGCTACAATTATAGCAATTCAAAGGCTGGTTTGATTTACGATCTGATTTTTCAGGTTGAATATGCCTATACGCCTTATTCAACTCAACCCAAGTCACCTGAACCCGACTCACACTCATGAATATTTAACATGGTAATTTAAAAAGGGCTACAACAGCTAACCAAACACCATTAAGCAGAAGTGCTTGAGTTACAGCACTCTCCGGACCGGCCATCAGAAAACCACTACGGAGGTTAGATGTTTCCTTGCTACATTTTTAGTGGCTTAAGCAGTGAGAAGACCTTACTGAAGACAGAGAGCTTCTTGTCAGCCTGCAGGGCCTCCTCGCGGGTGAAGGGGAAGTCGAACCAGCGGGCTCGAGTCAGGCTCATCTGCATGGTGCGCCCAAAGATCTCCAGGTAGGATGGGGCGCGCTCGATGGCCTGGGTGCCAACTTGTACGCGCATGCCAGTCATCACCATGGAGCTGTTGTTGTTGACGACCTCCACCGTGAAGCCACCAGGCTGAGGAGACAATTTGCTGCTGTTAAAATCGTCCATGTGTTCTGATACCACACCGCAAAAGCACTCAGTGTCAAACGTTTTTTTTCTTCTCCATTTAGTACAGGACACATTTCACAAAATTCACAAAGTGCTTCACTACAGGGAATGTAAGAGACAGACTTACAATTTTGCACTCAAACAGCTTGGAAAAATTAGGGTAACACTTTACATTAACTGCACCTTCATATTGCATTCATAGAACATTCATAAACAGCATGTAAGTATACCTTAACACCCTAACATACCTTAACACCTTTAATACACATTAATACCAAACATTGCATGATTATACAACTATAATGTTTGTCATCAATGTTAAGGTATGTTATGGATGTTAAGGTATACTTACATGCTGCTTATGAATGTTATATGAATGCATTATAAAGACGTTATGAAGGTGCAGTTAATGCAAAGTTTTACCAAAATTAAAGTATAAAATTAGCTGCTGAAAATCTGCTACTTCCCTGGAAGTCAAACAACGTTTTTTGTCCCTTAACCTCAATGCTGCAGAACCCTGAAGCCTCGTAAGGACCCACACAGGCTGCACTGGGGCCTTACCTTGGTGCTGGCCACATACATGCCGGTGGAGTTCAGCCGATGTTTAATCTGCTGCCCGTTGTACACCTGCAGCAGATCGTTGCCCCCAAACTCCACCTCTGTCAGCTGCTGGTTGTGCTCAAAGAAGTCCACCGGGAAGGTCACCTGGCTGGACGTGCGCGTGGCTGCAGTCGGGCAGAACACAGGTCAGCTGCGGCCATCCATTAATTTCACATAACCGCTTATCAAGGTCATGGTGAGCCTCAGATAGCAGGGGGCACGAAGAAGGGCACACCCTGGACAGGATGACAAGCCACTGTGGTTTTGCAAATAAGTTTATTTTTAGAAAGATACATTTTAATTAATTCCATATACGGCAGTCAGTTATGAAAAAAATAATCTGACATAGGGCTGTATGACATCACATCGCAATTATATGGTACATGCGGAAAGATCAGCAAGGTTTTAGATGACGGACGTAAACATTTGTCTTATTGTGATTATTGTGCGTGCGTCGCATAACCGCGATGTGATATCAGGCAGCCCTATTCTCACAGGGCTGTCCTTATTAAACTCGCAGAACAGGCAATATGTTCCTGCATAGGTTCAATGACATCGTGTCACATGGCAAACCATAGCCTGGCGGCACATGGTGACGGCTGACGCACCAGCGGCCGTGGCCTTGCGCTTGCGCACCGGCTTCACGATGCTAATGACGCTGCTGGGCTGCAGCGCGGGTTGCAGCCAGAAGGAGGTGCTCTCCACACTGGCCATGTAGATGCGCAGGCTGCCATCCTCGCACAACAGGATCATGGTGGTGCGCTGCTGCTCGTTGCTGGCCGTGTGGCGGATGGCCACCATGTCCTGAATCTGCCAAGGATGGGGGGGGGGGGGGGGTATTTAATTGTTCAGCTGACTTCTAGTCTACCTGTTTACACAGCTGCATATTTCATTTGATAAATTATGGTAATTAACAAGAATACATTAAAGGTACTAGGGCAGGGACCCTCCTGGGAGTTAAAGCTGCGTTTGAGTATATTCAGGTGCCTTTAGTCACGAACTAGCTACGAGCCAGCACCCTGGTCATGTAGGTGTGAACTGCCAATGAAAATGCCCAGACAGCAGTTCAGGAGGCTCAAACACAAACCCATAGTCAAACATGGTCAATGTGCGGGTTCCATGCCATACGCATGTAGAAGCCAGGACACCCTCCCTGTAAACCCCACCCTGGCTGACCTTAGCTTTGGCTGGAAGTGTCTTGATCTCCTGGATAAGGAAGGTGTTGGGCTTCACCATGATGACCAGCGGGATGCCCGTGGTCTGCTGGACACAGCACACCAGCCCTGGGTGGTTCATCACCTCCGACCACTGGCAGAGCGCTGGCGATGTCTTGCTGCCTCCATTGGAGCTGGACAGGAGGAGGGGAACACACAGGCTGAGCGTGAGGAGCCTTTAACTGAACCATAAAAGTTTAACAAATCACAGGTTTGTGGTTTGTCACAAGGAGAAGCAATCCATCCAAAGAATGCATACCATAAGCTCAGACACTGCGACAGAAGACCAAGGAGGACACAGACTGGGAAATTTTCGTCACAAACACAGCAATTACACAGTGCTTACATTTAGACACAGCGCTTAAAACCCAATTTGTCTATTTTTAAACAGAAACTCTAGGACATTGAACATGGACTGGAACAATCTCCATTTACTCTCCGAAGACTTCCACAACGAATGTGACCAACATGTCAGATCAAAGCTCATAGGTAAAGAAAGCAGATTTCAGTACAGATTTATACATTCTTGTTTCAACTTAGCAGATGCTTTTGATCCAAAGCGACAAAAGTGTGGGAAACTTGGAATCAGCGTCCCTAGAGCAGTGGGAGTTAAGGGCCTTGCTCAAGGGCCCAACGGCAATGTGACTTTCTGATGACCATGAGAATTCAAACCAATGACCTACAGGACACGGATACAGATACCTAACCAACAAATCTGCACACAGTTCCAGGGAAAGAGAAGATGAGAAGTTGGTATTTGATCAAGCTAGGCTTAGAAAAGACGCCATTCTGGCTACCCATAAGAGGAGACTTGTCATGGTCAAAACGGAGGCAGTTTCATATCGTCCGGGAAAACAGAACAGGTGCTCAGGCAACCCAAGCAAATCCCTTCAGATACATCAAGACACCAGACCGTACGGGCGCGATGATAGTGAAGCATGCCTACCCCTTGACGTTGATGGTGAAGAGCCGCTGCATTTCCATGGTGCTGCGGCTGACCGTCGCGCCGAACGACTTGCCCTGGCTGTAGCTGAAGAAAAGCATCTGCAGCACGTGGGAGTAGTAGACGGAGACGCCGCCGCCGGCCACCTGCCCGTTACTGTCCTGGGGTGCACAGGGACGACGCCACGTCAGGTGGCTACCATACGCTCAAGATCGGTTATTGCAGTATCTGCTCTCCTTGTCAATGCCACTAGAGGGCAGCACATTGACATGCTAAGAGGCGTGAAGACTGCACAGGCAGTTAGGATTAATTTGTTACATTAAGATTGGGTCATTTGGGACTAGCGTTTCTCTGAATGTGCATCACCTTCAGGTCCTCGTGGTTGATCTCCAGCACGTTGGTGACGTAGAAGGGGCCGTGCTGGGCGCTGCTGGAGTCGTCCATCACCTGCGTGTAGATGTACCCGGCGGAGGACATGATGACGATGATGTTCTTTCCTTCTTCGTTAAACAGGAAGGTGGCGTCCCGGATTTTGGAGCTCGGTAGCAGGAAGTAGTAAATGGGACTCAGGGCGTCCACAGAAAGGTTGTAAATCTGAGGGAAAAATCAGTCATGTCAGGCGCGAACAGCATACAGTGAAAATGCACAAACATGAGCAATGTCAGTAAGTGCAAAACATTAGTTTTTCAGAAGAACTGGCAGATAACACTGGTTCAAGCTGAGCATCAGATAGTAAATTTCAGCTTAAAGCGATCTGACAATCGGTAAAGACAGGTGGTTGCCCGACTGGAGCACCTTGACGAAGTCGGCGGTGATGATGGCCAGCTCGGTCTGAGAGCCGGGCAGCCAGATAGCCTTGATGATGAAGTTCCCTGTGGCCAGCTGGGGGTGAAGAACCAAGTGGTCTGAAACCGCGCCCGTGCTGTTGAACGTGAGAACATGGCAATCCTGCAGGGGCACAGGACAGTCAACAGAATTAACGTGGAAAGTCAGCGACCAGCAGCGACATGGAAAAGACACACGCCGATGGTGCACCTTCAGGCCGCACACAGCCAGGTAGTCCTCATTGCAGGGGTTCCCCGTGAGGCTGAGCACGGTGAAGGGCACGGGGGCCGAGGCCAGGCGCGTCAGGGTCAGCTTCCGTTTGCTGGAGTCTGCCTGCTTCAGGAGGGTGGACAGCTGAAGCACAGTGATCTGTAAGGCACAGAGGAGTCAACCATTAAAGACGGAAGCCTTGCCAACTGGTCACTGCAGTTTTACATCATCAGTGCGAAAGAACTGCCGCGTTCTAGACCCCAACCATCTACGTACCCTTGAATCACATTGTTTTATGCCTAAATTTCACTGGAAAGCACAAAGTCAAAATAATATGAGTGCAGTAACCCAGCCAAGTGTATACTGACCGTATACTGACATCAAAAAAGACCCAGAAACTACTTGCCTGTTGTTAAGTGGCGTAGACCAGCATTTCCTAGTCTGGTCCTCGGGGAGCCGCAGACAGTCCACGTTTTTGCTCCCGGCAGCTGGGAGGGAGCCAAAATGTGGACCGTCTGCGAGTCCCTGAGGACCGCTTTGGGAAACACTGGCATAGACCATTAGAGCATGGTACATACTGAAGGTAAAAATGAACGCCCAAAGGCAGTTTGAGGAAGACGGCTAAGCACCTTGCCCTTCTCGTGGCTGACAGCCAGGTGCTGGCGGCGCCCGTGTGGGGAGGACAGCACGCACATGGCCACACGGCGCAGCACGTGGGCGCTGATCAGCTGCCGGATGGTCTGGCCCTGGTCGCCACTGTAGTTCATGCGCACGTTCTCAAACGCCCCCTCTTGTGAGCCCAGGGTAGGCACCTGTGGGACAGGTAAAGCATGTGTGAATGGGCTTAGCCAGCACTGAGGCTCCGTCATGCAGGAGAAACCATGTGATGCGACAGAGATCCATTCCCTCTGCAGCACCAAACCCTGTAAGCAAGAGTTTCCCAATCCGGTCCTCAGGGACCCACATATGTTCCCACATTTTGACTCCCTCCCAGCTCCCTGCCAGATAGACAACATATTTGCTCACTCCCAGGAGCTGGTGGGTCTCCAAGAACAGCACTGGGTCACTCTGCTATAAGCAAATGGGATCGTGCGCGTTCCTTTTAGGAAGGAGAGGAGGCCACCATACTCTCCTGCTCCTGACACTAAAACCAAAGGCCTGTACGGCTCCACACACAAGTCTGCCCTGAACACCTCACATTCAACCTCAACGCCTGCATGACAAATAAAACCATTTACACTAAATTCAACAACTACCACCCTGCCATACCAGACCTACTTAGCCACAACGGAATTTGACATCTGACCCACCATGAGCTGGTCTGTCATCTCCACGATCTTGTCCTGAGTGTGCAGCTCATGGAGGGCTTGTTGGGCACGGCTGCTGCTACCCACGGCGGACGCCTGCTGGAAGTTGGTCTGGATGGCGTCCATCAGGAAGACCAGCATGTCCAGGACGATGGCTGCTGTGGAGGAGCCCAGCTGTGGACAGATGTGTCCAGGACACTGTTACACCCAGCAAACCCCACATACTATGGATTCTAAGACAGCAAGGCACTGCTAGTACCACTCTGCATTTTATAAAAATAACATTTTAATTTCATTCTGCAATCATCGAATCATATATGGTAGGTCCCCTCTTATCTTCTGTATTCAGGATTTGGTAAACGTTAGGTCATATGGACTTGTGGGGCGCATGTTTATAATATCATTTTATCTATGTTTTTTTAATAGACCCAAAGGAATGTTTCGGAGCCCCCTAACGCACCCTAGCCGTACCGCGAAGAGAGACTAGTTACATCGCAGTTCCAATTCGCTTCAGTTTTCCACTGTGGAAGGGTAGACTTGGTAAAGGCATTGCGGGGTTTGGAAAACGACAGTAATGTTGAGTGTTATGTCAGCATCAAACTCTAGCGGAATTAGCATTAGCGTGCGTAAATTTTCATTATGAACCCATTCCTTTCAGCTGCTCTATAGTACATTTTTAAGTAGGAGTTTGGAAATTTTCAAGTTCCGAGTTATCAGGAATGCACCGGTACATCGCAATGTACGATATTACTAATAACGAATAGTATATAGAATATGCCCTTTTAAATTCAAATAATCCATGCCTATTGATGAGATGACATCACTGGTCTCTCCCTGCATTTCGACCACACAGTGGGGAAGCAACCAGCTCGGTCTGGTCACGCTTTCAGCCCTGCTAGTACGAACTCGAAACCGCCGCGCCCAACCCTCTGCTGCCGTCCGCTTACCACTTGAGCATGCAGGTCGTCCCGGCAGCCCTCCACGCTGCGGCAGGCACTGCTCTTCCGGGGCTTGTCCTCGTCGCCGGCTTTGCCGTCGCAGATGGTCACCTTGCCTTTGTCTGCAGGCGAGGCATTCTGGTGGCGGATGGCACTCTCCGGCACGCGCGGCTCACTCTGGAAGGCCGACGACTCCTTCATGGTGGAGCTCATGCCGCTGCTGGGACTGCGCTTGACCAGGGCCTGTGGAACACATGTGGGGAGAGACGAGGACACACAGGGACACATGAGGACACATGGGGACACAGAAAAGGTAAAATCAAGGTACAGAAACTACAACATACAACATACAGCATGAATCAAGGAAACACAGTTTGCTGTTTAATTAAAAGCAGTTTTAAGTAACACCTGTTAAACATCAGCATGCGGTTACATCAAAACACCAGTGAGCATAACAGTTACATTTTTAATCATGATCATAAACCTCAAATTCTCTGGTCACTTCAGTCTCCAAAATTTTAAAACAATTACAAACACCAGCACTCTACATAAAATGGTTTTGTGATCTATGCCAAAATAAAAGGGGGCATCACCGCTGCGGTCCATTTCGGGCGCACCTGGCAGCTGCCGTCCTCCTTGGCCCCGCAGTCACAGAAGAAGGAGCCATACTTGGCATAGGATATCTCGTGGTCTTTGTGGCACACCTTGGCACACACGGTGCACACGCCTACCCCATCCACCATCTTACAGGTGTGACAGTGGTACCTGTACGGTGGGGGGCCAGCAGCAAAGGGGAAGGTGAACATCAGCCCTTCTGTAATTACTGGTGGTGACGTGCAGCAAGCCAAAGAAGGTGTCTCTCACCAGTGTTGGTTCATGAACTCTTTCTGGGTGATGGTGAAGGTGCATAGTTTGTTGCATAGTGAGTCTTCATCCTGGAAGGGAAGCGGGCAGAACATGGGAGTTTGAGG
This sequence comes from Mormyrus iriodes, assembly GCA_011763525.2. Lineage (NCBI taxonomy): Eukaryota > Metazoa > Chordata > Actinopteri > Osteoglossiformes > Mormyridae > Mormyrus > Mormyrus iriodes. The sequence goes on from JAAGVU020000103.1 coordinate 2,913,817, forward strand.
TACAACTCTCCCATCTGCACACGTGAAGGCCTCCTGAGAAATTTTCATAAAGAACGACAATAAAGATGAAACAGGAGCTCACCGAATCTTCAGCCTGCGAGTCGTCTTCCTCCACGGCCAGCTCCTCCACCCAGTCTGAATCCACCTCGATGGCCTTCTCCTCGCCCTCCACTAGCATCTGGGTGGAACCCTGGCCACCTCCCGCCCCACTCTGTCGCAGGGCGTTCATCACATCCGCCAGGTAGGAGATGATGTGGCAGGAGCACTCCAGCATGCTGGCATGCTAGAACGCAGAACATATGCAGACATATTAGAAGACGGAGCAGACTACACTACCCAGCATGCCCTGAGGAAGAGCAGGCACATGGGAAAGGGTGCGCCATCTAAGTAAGGGAGACTACTTACTTTGCCCTGTGACACGTTTGCGCTGACCTTCTCAACTACATTCTTCTGAGTCAAGTACTTTTTGCTGCAATACAGGAAGGAACAGTTTAACGCCCTTAATGTTTCTTAAGAATTCAAGCATCAAGAAGCTGAGAGCCATAGTTAGCATGGAGCTCAATCTCTAGGACATTCTCAAGTCACTCACCATCTGGTGAGCCAATCAATGGCTGCCCGGTGGAGCTGCAGGTGCCCTGCGCCCTGCCCGGCGCCCGCCAGCGTGGACATGATGACCATGAGCTCGGGGAAACCAGCACCATCGCCCGTGGCCAACATCTCCGTCGCCATGGGGACAAGTGTGCTGAGGAGCACGGTGCACACGCCCTCGCCCACCTGGCTGCCATCCCGCACGATGTAGGCCGTGAGCAGCTGTAGCAGCTGCCGGTTCTCCTGCACGGTGTCCGGCTGGTCCGAGTCCCGCACTGGTGTTGCAGTCATGCGTGTGAGCCAGGCCTGCAGCCGAGCGGGCTCCACACACGCCAGCTGGGCCAACGAGCCACAGAGACGTAGCAGGCTGGGGATGGGGGTTTTCTCCGCTGGAGAGAGAAGGGGGGGGGGGGGGGGGGTCAGAGGTCACCGCAGGAACAGTAAGGACGTGTATGTGTGTGCAGGTTCAACCATGGTGAGGAAGCATTCCCAAGACCGAAAGACATCCTTACTAACAGAAAAGAAAAAAAAAATTGTAGAATGTTCATTTCTGAGATGTTAGAATGGTTGACAGGGCTTATACCAAGTCTCAAAGACAGCAATGCATATTTCCTAAGACGCCGACCCTGACAAATACCGCAAATCCTTCAGCGCAATGACACCGTCACGTGCGACTAGCTGAGCACCCAGATCAAGCTGCCCCGTTCTTACCCAGCTGGAAGAGCTTGGTGAAAAACTTCAGCACGTGGTTGCAGAACTTGGCCGAGAGGTTCTCGTTGGCCGTCGCCATCATGATCTGCACGAGCTCACCGCTAAAGGAGGAGCCAAAAGCAGAGGATAATTACGGGCCTGAAAATTCCGAAGACGAGCCTCCAGACAAGGTCGCAAACGCTGCGTTACCTGTAGGTGAAGAACTCCTCCATCGCCTTTCGCACCTGGCTGCTCTCCAGTTGCTTTTCCAAGTACTGCAGGCACTCCTCCAGGACGGATTCATCCAGGCCGCTGTGGGAAAGTGCTTCTTTGAGACCAGAGGCACATAGGGAGGGACACACTCGCACACAGGTCGGGGGGGTGCCGAATCCGAGCCACTCACCTGTTCAGCTCAGAGTGGTTGGCGATGATGTTGTAGCAGCCGGTGACCAGGCGCTCGTAGACGCGCGCCAGGAATTCGTCGGATTCGGCGGGGCCCAGAATGCGCTCCAGCGAAGTGCTGGCGATTTCGGCCACGCTCTCCGTGCTAGCCTCCAGCAGCAGGGGCAGCAGAGAGCCCATCACCTGCGGCGGGCTCAGGTCCTCTGGACACCAGCTGGGGGAGATGCACCAGAGCTGCCCATCACCCACCCTTGAAATTCTCCGTTCACACTTAATCTAGGAAGGCGGCTTTTAACCGCCTTAACCTCTAAGGCGAAATGCCTGTGCGTGTGTGATGTGAGAGGGAAAAAAAAATAATTTTTTATAAAATCACATATCTGAAAGTCTTTAACACACATCACACTTTAGGCCTCTATTTATTGACGTCATGGGCGTCAGCAAGCTGTCTGCACAGACTATTCCCAGTTTCTTTTTGTCACGTTTCACACTTACACAATGAGGTCGCCAGAGAGGCGCACCAGCGACAGCAGCACGTGTTTGAGGGACGATGCCAGTGGCAGAGACTGGTTGCTGAGCGTGCCCAGGTGGGCCGCCTGGATGGCGCCGATGTAGCTCTCCGACGGGATGGTGTCGTTGGCAAAGGCATTTCTCTGGGGGAAGCATTGCCTGATTTAGCCGAATGTTTTATCCGGAGCAATGAACGATTCGACACACAAGTGAGGTAACAGTGCATCAGCTGCCTGCAGAGGGCGTACGACACAAAAGGCAGGCCTACCCATGAGCCGATGTTGGGGAACTCGCTTGTGTGGATGCCGTTCCATGTCTCGCAGAGCGTCTGTACTGCTGGGGGGAGGTTCTGCATCACGGCCTGACCTAGAAGCCATGAGAAAATGGATCGAAATGTTGTCACACAGATGGAGCAAGTGGGTAAGAGGCGCCCCCTGTGGGTGCGTGTGGGCCAGAGGCCTCACCGAGCACGTTGGCCTTGCAGCGCGTGGAGCCGATGGACAGGACAGCAGCATAGCCCTGCAGCTTCCTCTCCTGGGCCTTGCCCTCCGCGCCCTCTGGAAGGTTCATCAGTAGGTAGGACCTGCCACACAGAAACACACACACAGACACACACACACAGACACACACACACAGAAACACACACAGTTGATATATTCCTGTCCTGTCACTGAGGCCTCTCCATTCATTTCTATGTGCATAACCCTAATTCCAACTATGACAACCTTAACCCCTACCCAGCCCTATCTTTAACCATAGCAACGCTTAACCAAACAAAATACAACACTTTTGGAATTTTTAGTTTTTTTTTTTATTGCATTCACAAATTTTTATAAAATTTATGTTTATATTGTGGGGACTGGAAAAATGTCCACACAGGCTAAAAAGCAACTGGTTTTACCACATTGTGGGGTCATTTGGTCCCCTTAAAGTGGTAAAAAAAACACACAAAGACACATCACTGGATTCTTTGGAGTCAGAAATGTCCCCTAGCTGTGACCTAGCCAGTGTTAGTGTCATTTAACAGTTCAAATATAGTTTCTGCCAGAACTCACCTGGTGAAGGCTGTGTAGGTGTCGATCAGCTGCAGTGTGGCGGGCAGCAGGTTCTTGGTGATCTCCGACGACTTGTGCGGGTCCGTCTCCGCGGCGACTTTAGAGAAGTGCTCGTCCAGGGAGACCTGCACCTTGGAGATGACTGCGTCAAGGGTGTAGATGGTCTGCAGGTTAGGCACGTGGTGGAGGGGTAGGATGTTGTTGGGGTCCACGCAGCAGAACGAGGAGATCTACAGAGGGGAAACATACAGGTGCAACTCCTGTTACATCTAGAGAAAAAAGCAGTCATAGAAAAAGAAATAGGGCAGATGCTGAAGATTAACCGTGGGTGCAGACTTCAATCTGCCACCCTACACAGGCTGGCATGGGGAACTGACTTATTCATAGACTAACTTTGCCCTTGAGCACAGTTTACAGCTTGCTTTTAGCAAGCAAGCCCACTCTTTCTTTGTTCAATAATGTTAGCATGCCCAGGGGTGTTGGGCAGCCAGTTGACCTTGGATCAGCTTCCCTTGACTTGAATCAATGTCATCTAACCTCCCAGTCTAGCTTCTTGACCTCAGATCCTCACACCACCCCAACCCCGCTTTGGCTGTAGAGAACAGGAGCTCCCCAGGACCCTGCGGGGCACCCCCACCTGCCGGGCGATGTACTCCTCAGCCAGCTCCACGTCATACTTGACGGCACTGCACCTGCTGGAGGCCGCCTCAATCAGCGCTGCCGCGTGGTCGGCCTTCATCCCCTGCTTCACCAGGTGTTCCTGGGGGCCAGGCGAGAGACAGTAAGGAGGGCACTTCGGGCCCAGCTGTGAGAGCACAGCACCCCCTTCACACTCCTGTCGCCGATCAGGGGATAGGCCTACATGCTTGCCCGGGTGGGCAGGTGGGAACCACGCCACTCACCTTGATCCAGCCAACGTAGGTGGCCACGCGGAGCCGCGAGGACCAGCGCAGCGTGTGCAGGATGTCACCAGCGGTGGAGTCGCTGCCGCTGCCCGTCAGCTGCTCCACGTAGGCCTTGGAGGGGGGTAGTGCACCCAGGAGGCGCCATAGCACCAGAAAATAGTACTGCAGGGAGCAGGCCTCCTGTGGGCAGCACACAGGAAGTACGGAGCGTTCAGCGGGCGAAAGGCGCCATCCCAGACGGCATTTAACTGACTGGAAATGTCTGACACTGGTTCTATGTGATTATGTGAAGGACTTCTTTGACAATGAAGAAATCCTGCTGACCAATCAACAGTCAGACCCAAATACAGGGGCAGCCCCTCCTTTCTGTAGCTCAATAGGACCGATCAGAACCATCAACCTTAGCCAGGCAGTGGTCATGGCCACTTACCACAGGCATGATGGTCTTGTTTTCTTGCCGCCTGGCTATGTCAAACTGGGACCCGGCAGACAGCAGGGATATCAGGCAGGCGTACAAGTCGTCATATTTGACCGCCCCGTTGAACAGCACTGGGAAGACCTGTGGCAACAGGTGGGGTTACGGGTGTGAGGGCACTCCTGTTAACGACGCTACACCCCCCTCCCCGCAAACACACATGACCTGGGCATGGCTTAAACGCATTACAGAAAAAACAGCCGGCTTACTTTGCTGTCCAGGCGATTCCGGTCGTCCTCCGATGCCTCAGGTGACAGGACACAATAAAATTTAGGCTGCAGCGTAGAGTCTGAACACAAGATGGTATCGATGAGGCTCAGACAGCAGGCAGGCTGTAGAGTTGTAACTGACCGCCATGACTGTCAGTGTAAAGAAACGAAAAGGGCAACTTACTCCTACCTGCCGAACTGTGCTTCGTCCAGTTGTCCTCTACCTCCTTGAAGCCGTAGTAGAGCGGAACGGAACCCCGCTTGGCCCCTTCTTCACCTGCACTGCCCCCGGTGGCAGGGGGAGTCAGCAGATTGTACTGCACCTGAAACACACAGGAAGTGAAGTGTGAGCAAGGACACACTAATAAGTTCTGCCCCGGACAAAGTTGAAACTCTCACACTAAACCTTAAACTGGGGAGTGAAAACTACCACCATATGACTAAGGACATAGTGATACAAAGGCTGTTAGTTCAATGCCCAGTTTTATCTGCACCCTGGTAATATCCAGCTACAAAATATCTGACGGACATTTCGAGCTGCGACTAAAAGCAACATAATTGCGCTTCATAACTTAATTCACTCAATTACTTGCAGATTTCTTTAATTAAAACCTCCCCCAGTAAGGGTATGACAGACAGAACCCCACTTAATTTTGAACCTTTGAACTCGAAACGGCCATCACCCCTGATTCACCGCGAAGTCCAGCTACCGACCTGCTCGAAGAGGTACACGGGCGCCTTGCAATACTGGTGCAGCAGGTAGTCAACCAGCAGCAAGAGGCGGCCCAGGTTGAGGGGCACGGCTTGCAACTGCGACTGCCCTTGTGCAGCCACCTCCACGATGGCCTGGGTGCACAGCGTCAGCACGTCCCGCCGACCCCGCTCCGACAAGTTGTGGAAGATGAGCAGCAGCAGCTGGAGGTGCTCCACGTTGAGGTCCTCCTCGCCAGGAGACGCACCCTGCAGCGTGTGCTGCTTCAGCGTGCCCACGAACCTACAGACAAGCAGGGGCCGCTATTCAACAGCACGACAAACTGCAACCTCCTGCACTATTAAGCATTCAGAGTACCAAATGCGACTCAATTTCCCAGAATGCCACTGGGTCTTTCGCAAATGTTGGTCACATGACTTGTGGGCTCAGCTTCACCCTAAGCATACCTCTCCCAGACCTTCATGCACTCGGGTACGTCAGTATCGCCCACCAGGCTGGCCTTATGCTGCCAAATGAGCAGCAATCTAGAGAGCACTGACAGGGACTGGGGGTGGATGTACAGCGGCCAGGGCCCTTCGGAGAAAGGAGCCACACCCAACTGCTGCAGCAAGGTGTTCTGGGAAAAACAGGGAACCATTTTAAGAGCTTCAACAAGCAAACCAGAAAAATCACCCATCGACTCTAAAATGTAAAGTCTTCGCAAGTGGGCAAGTTGTAGTATTTCCAAGGGTAGCGCCTAAACTGCATCATTTATTTATTAAAAAGATTAAAGGAAGAGTCTGTGCTGACCTGCAGTGTTGGCGAGGGTAGGTCTGACGTCACCAGCGAGTGGTTAAAGTGATACAGCGCGCATGCGAATTCTTCATCAGACGATCCTGTAAGCGATACGGCGAGTTCAGCGGGTAACGACTAAGCGTAACCAGAACATCCGGCTCCTCGGGGTTCAATTAAAGTGCTGGCATTATGAGGGCAGGGACAGCGATTTCGGCACAGACTGAGAGACAGGAGCCAGGCCGGCCTCGTCACCTTTGGCGTCCTTGTCCACGTCCTTAATGATGCCGGCCAGGGTGGCCATGTGCTGCTCGTTCAAAGAGACACTCAGGTAGTTGCGGATGAAGTTGTTCCTGGACTTGAGCATGGAGGTAGCAATGAAGTTCAGGATGCTGGAAGCCAGGCTCAGGAACTAAAACACAGTGGGTTTGTTAGAGGAGAGCCGAGGCTCTGGGCTTCAAACGCAGGCCATCGAGCACCATCCATTCCTGATGGGTCTAACCCACCCGCTGACCGATAAATCAGCTCTCCTTGGGCATAGGTGTACCCTCACCAGTTCGGGGTCCTTCCGGCTGGCCAGGATGTTCCCATTCTCCCCTGGGCTCTGCTTACTAGGGCTCTTCAGCCTCGGGGAGGTCTCCAGCGGGGGTGGCGGGGGAGGGGGTGGGGGGGCCAATTTCGCTTTACAGGGGGAGATGGTCTCCTCGAACCACAGACCAAGGATGGGCTCGCTGTCCTCGTCTGCAACAGACAGGAGGTGGCACTGAGTGTGGCGCACCCGCGCAGAGAGGGGGGACCAGCGACACTGGAGACCATGCGGCAGCGATCTGCTGCTTCTACGAGCTGGTTTACTGCGAGGGGAACAATCAAAGAGCCCAGTGCGACGGAGGGGCGGACAACTACACATCTGGCCTAAGAGAAAAAGCCGCTGACCTGATAAACAAGCTGCTCTTCTCCTCTGTCTTCTCTCTGCTGAAATAGTAGAGACTGTCACTGGCTTGCTCGGCAGTTGACCGGCGATCTCCCGCCCCTCCCAGCCCCCACCCAGCAGGGTCCATCACCTGACTGACCTGCCTCTACCGCCTCAAGCGGCCTGACTCTGTTCCGCCCCATGCCCATGTGTATCCTCACACCTTGTGGCTCCCAAAATCTGCCTCAACCTATCCTTCCCTCACCTCTTCTGACGCTAAGCCAGCCAAACAGAAACAAGTCTGTGCTGAATTCTGCGTAGTCTCTCACACCATAGCTGCCATACCATTAATCTCTCCTCCCCTAACTACGAGGAATGTAGTTACTACTCAGTGACTAACATCAGAAAGCAATGACTACACAAATGCTCAAAGGGATTTCCAAAAGTCAGCTCAGACCCCTAGTCTAGCTAAACTTAAGATACAGAATTTTAAAGTAATTATCCTGTCACCCACGCCCCCGCGCCCCCCGCCAAGGAGAGAGTTGTGCTGAGGATAGAGTTAGGCCGGTGGTGCCCTCCACAGCTGGCAGAAGAGGAAAGATCTCCACAGTACCCTGGCTGCTATCTTCCTCTGTGCTGCTGAAGTCATCTTCATAGTAGGTATTGGAGTCTGTCGAGGCGGTGACATCACTGCTCACTGAACCTTTTCTTTGTCGCTGGAGGACACAGGCCTGGAGGGGGCGCCAAAGAGGAGACGTAAACATGCTGGTTATCCAAGTGACTTAGCCTGGGCTGCTGCATTATTCTTCAAATCAAATTCAGTGCCTTGTAGTACCCATTTTAACACCTCAAAGAAAAAAATAATCCCATCGTGCGTGTGAGACAAAGAGCAAGCATATCAGGAGGATATCTGTCCTTGTGCAGTCACCCAGGAAGGCCATACTGGTCCCGCTTCTGCACAAAATTAGAGGTTTCAAAAATTAACGTAAAGATGATCATCTGAGAAGTTGGTGGGAGCCACCAGGCCTTTAGAAGGTGCAAATCTCACACGAAATCTGTTGCACCATTCTCAAATTACGGTGGAAGAGTTCTCCAGCATTGAACAGAACTGCCCATTTCGAAAATTCATAGAAAAGTCAAGGAAGTAAAATTTTATTGGGGACCCATCGGCTTTGGGGGAATTCTCTCTTTGCAGGGGTGTCAGTCCCATGCATCACTCCCACACTGGCTGGGAGAACCAAGAGCAGCGCAGCCGTTTTCACACTTTCAAAAATCATACATGAATTCAGTGAGGCTCACAGTTTTTCCGTCTTTAAATTAAAATTTAAAAACAGAGGGAGGGAAGATGCGCAGAATGAAAAGAGCTTCCGGGAGGCATAAAAAGCCTCAGCCTCCACGAGAAACGGGCTTCTAAAAATCAGCGGCTGCATATCGCTATTCCATTCCTAATTAGCATTTTCCCCTGTTTTTGCTGGCCTTCTTCCCCTTTTTCCAACAATAAGTGGAGAAGTAAAGATAGAAAACCAGGACGGAACACAAGCAAGAGACGTAAGGAATGCAAACGCTAAATACGTTATACGGATGGCACTGCTACTACTTATATCCCTGCTCGCCTAGACAAGATTAAACTGCATTTAGGCCACACTTCCTAATATAAATACCCAATCGTAAAAAAGACATTTTGGAAATTACTTTACAAAGGACTGTGGAAACCAGCAATTGTCATTTTACTCAGCTATAATGCTGTATGTTGAACTGAGAGAGCCCTTTGCTCGATGGTACAGCCTTCTGGTCAGCACCCTGAAAGATACGCTTAAGGCACGCCAGCCTATAAGATGGAGCAGATGGCAATGGTGTCTGTACCTTCTTGTAGGAGGTGGAGAGCAAGGTAAACAGCAGGTTAGTGAGGGGCACGGAATCGATGAGCCTCTGAACCCTCTGGATGGAGGTGCTCTGGGCCATGATGCTGAGTTCTGCTGGGGGCCCGTCACTGGTCCAGCCCTGTGGACACACAGTGCTTATCTGGCCTTTTGTCTACCAGAACACCTGCAAAGCTTGGGCTATCAAGCAGCAGCCCTCGCAAACCAAAACCTACTGCTTTCCTTTCAAGTTTTAACAAACTTTCGCTCTGATTGAGCTCTCAGATGATTCATTAAACCAAATGTGTATTTTTGAACTGCATGTTATTTCAGTAGTTAACATTAATCATGTGTAAATGTTTCAAACATATGATTGCTAATTTGTGACACATAGTCCATTTTCATATTAATCTGCCTTGATAAAACGTATCTTTTATCATTCTTAACACCTGACCAACTGAGCAGGCTACAGAAAATTGACTTACACAAATGACTTTAATGCCAGTTCTGAAAAGTTTTACAATTAATAACTTAAGGATCCGCAGATTCAAGAACTGCACATGTAGTGATTTGAAATCATGCTGCGTTTTAATTTGCATTCAACAGATTTAAAAAGTAGCTCATTAGGAACTGAAATGTGAGCTAAAATGAAAACTCATATCTACAGCCTACGAGGACTGGAATTCACACTGCAGGCCAAAGGAGGTCAGGCTGTCTCTGGGCTGGGGGGGGGGGGGGGGCACTAACCCTGTGCAGAGCCCCCACTTGCGGGTCTTGGAAGAGAGAAGAAAGCAGCTTTATCGAGTGATTTGCCAAAATGACAGACAG
>JAAGVU020000103.1:2938573-2949861 GCA_011763525.2 Mormyrus iriodes
GACATCTGGCACCCCGTCGGGGTCCGGCTGAGCCAAATTTGGACACTATCTGTGTGGTGCGGTCAAACGTCACCCATGAGGCCCCTCGACACGAGCAAGGCACGGGCCGGGAGGGCGGCCTACCGTCGGACAGCGTCTTGACAGTCAGGGGCAGCTTGGCAGACTTCATCATCGCGGTGAAGGTAATGATTTCTGTGCGATCCAGGCGGCTGCAGGCCGTGCAAAGGCCTTTTATCAGGAGGATCAGGTGCTTCTAAATGACAGAGCGACCAAACAAGAGCGTTAGTACGAGAAAAAAGCACAAACGGAAACAAAACACAAATTCAGTATTTACACCTAAATCGCTTAATACACCATTAATCAGAACCACTTTAAGGTCTTGATGCCATGAAATGGCAAAGGCATGTGACAGCCAAGAAGAAAACTGAAACCGAGAGGTATGAGCGGCACCGCGATGAGAGTCCCGCAAGCCAAGTGCTCGGCACAGCGCCGACCAACACGGCTGTAACCCTCGGCCTCACCTGAGACACAGCACATGCCTCGTCCGGGTTCTCCAGCCGCAGCAGGGAGAATTCGATGAGTACTTTACAGGCTGCTGCTACCGACAGCAGCTGGTTTCTGGGGACTAGGAGAAAAAGTAGCAGAACTCAAGAACTCAAATGAATATGGGAATCGGTACAACTATTCATCGCTTGAAGGCCTGCGAACGCGCTGACTGGAACAAGCGACGAGGCAGTTCATGTATAAACAATATTACTTCGAGTTAAGCCTGATTGAGTCACATCTTATTACATTTATGTCCGAGGCCCATAGTCAATAATATACACTGATCGAGAGACTCCTGAAAGCAGACGTAGTAGGACATCAGCTGGCGTATTGCTTAGTGTAACAGGTGCAGGAGAATGGGCAGTGCTGCCAGCCATATAATGATCCACTATCCATATCTAACTTGTAACACAGTATGCATACCGTAATGTATATGAGATGTACAGTGACAATATAGAGATAGACCCCAACTGACTTTCGTCTGGTGGTCCCGGTCCCAAATGCAAGCAAGTCGACGTTATCAAAAGGCTCAAATATGGCACACCTGTACATGATTAATGCCTGCAATGAACTGAATAGCTGTGAAACACTGAGAAACAAGAATCTGCGACTGCAGAATTTCTACAGCACGGGCTTCCAGCTACCCATCACCAATGTGTTACCAAGGTTCATCTCCAAAGAGAAAGGAGATTTTAAATATCATCCTTCAGTTTCATATTCTCTGGTATTCCAAGAATGTAATTTCATCTTTTTCAGTGCCACAATAATTCTGAACGGCATAATCTTTTAAACAAAATTTTAGAAAGTAAATCAACATTTACAAACCACTTTGACCAATTTTTTTACATCAATACAAATGACAGGACTATATAGCATGTACTATACAGCATACTATAGTACCCTATATATAGCATAGGATAGCACCTATTTTCACAGCATGTTTAAGAACACACCCTTCGTATGTCTAGAGAAAGAATGCAGAACTGGGTATTTACACTGCAGCTAGGGATACTGCACTTAGGCAATCCAACCAGTCTCAGAAGCTGAAACAGAGGAAAATCTGAACAGATACGGGACTCACACACCTTTACACATTCAATTATAAGCTATTCTCAAGTACAAATCAGCATGTACAATTAACCCACAAAAACCAAAAAAATTACACCACTCGACTGATTATTGCTGTAAAGAGGGAAAAGTAACAAGATTAGGAGAACGCAGGGGCCATTTGAAACTAAGGGGGACTGCGATTAATTTTGCGTCCACGTTGCTATGACACACACAGACAGAAAAATTGTCAGATACGTACTTTGTCCACAAACTGTGGTGATGTAATGTGCGGAGAGTGCCACAAAAGAGGAGTAGAAGGGTTCGTACTGTTTGTCATGATGCAGGATTTCCGATGCACTGCAACGGGGGACAGCAAACAGTTATTGGGAGGCTTCAAAACAAATGGGAGAGTTCTCTAATACACTCAGAGTACCCGTACTCTTCTTAACTTTCAACACCCCATCCCCCTCCCCCCAAGAAAAACTTCAAGTCAAAATAAACTAGTCAAAATAAAACAACATACCCTAGGTAATCAAAAAAACCCATTAGGTACAAGAAGTATTAACTAATCCAATAATTACATCATGTAAAACAGCCCAGCCGAGTACTGAAACGATAATCATATACAGTAAGGTTACGTTTACTTGCAAATGACAACGTGATAACAGAGATTGCACTGAAAAGCCCTCAAAAGGGAGAGAAAACGAAAGTTGCCTGCACACCCTCCACGGTATAGAGCAGGTCTGCTCTGAAAGTGATCCGCCTCAAACCACAACACGCAGCCCAAGAGAGGTACATCCGTCGCCCGGTACGATGTCACAAAAGTTAAACAGCCGGCCGAACCATTCTTAACAGCGAAAGAAAAGTATCAACAGGAAAAACAATTAACCTGAAAGTCATAGGAAGACAGCAGACCAGCAGTAACAGCCTAAAGTGGCAGGTGCCGGCAGCCCGGCGGTTAGGTGCCCCGCTTGCTCGGGCGACACCGACAACTTCTCCACAATGACAGCGTACAACTTAGTTGCGCCACTTCGGCAAACTACTTCGGCGGGTGCAGAAAAGGGGCCCGCTTTAACCTGCTATCAAAAGCGACCGAGACGGACTCGGGTTCAACTTTTAATAAGCCGCCAAAGGAAGCCGGCGAGGCTGACAGGCAGCCACACCGCCGTGCTAGTTAGCCTAGCCTAGCCTAGCTTAGCCAGTGAGCGACCGCAGAGCTCCGCGCTCGGGACTCCGGCTCGCAAAGCCGCGCTAGCTCCCGTCTGCTAGAAAATGTAAAACCTGGCTGGGCACACCGTGGAACAGAGGAAAATATCAAGCACTTAACCAGGAAAATAAGGTGAAAGCTCCGGGAGATGTAACGCGAATATGCTTTTGATTTAGCGGTCCCCCCTGATCTGTTCGGCCTGATGATAAAGCAGATTCTTGCTTTAGCCTGACATGCTAACTGGCTACTTCACTGAGCGCTCGTTGCACCCCTTTCCGAAAAGCGTAGTCTCTTCTACCACCGGACAGGGCTACCGCTTGCCTGTTAATGATGGATCCTACGAGCTGAGGTAGCTCCTTTGTCTCAAATGCCGTGTAGGACGCTGATAAAAGTGGTCGCACAGCTGCGGTCCACTCAGGTTCTCCATCTCCTCCACTCGACGCCATCTTGAGATCCTGTATCAGACAACCCCCAGGAAGGAAATGAGGTTAATCGTCCAGCCACCAAAACAACAGGAAGTGACGACATAAAAACCGTTGACGTTGTGAATGTTGTGATTTAACGTTACGTCACATCGGCCAGGGTCTCCTTAACATGCCTTATTTTTTTATAAAATATACTAAAATGCCTCATTCAGCCATGTGGAATATGAGGATTGTTATTCCATGTTGGTAGAAACTGTTGTTAATTCATACATAGGACAATTACACAGGGATATGTGACAGAGGTATACAGGTAAACATGACATTGAGAGTTCAAGGTGACAGGGACAGCACAGTGTCAAACATTAAGTGAATAGTGCATCTTCAAGACTATTATCCTGCTCAGGTTACAGGAACAAAAGGCAAATGGAAGGGGTGCAATCAGCATGGAATGCCAGTCCATTGCACAACACAATACACAAATTCACACACCTATGGATAATGTAGCAGTACTAAACAAGTACTGATTGATATTACACTTTGATATTACATCTTGTAAAACACACAGCAAGTAATCTTAATCTTAATTGTTCAGTGTCCATATACGATAATCTTGTTGCAATGTTTGGTTGTGCATTGGATGTAGACAGTTAAAAGAGGGGAGGCCAGTTTCACACTTTGGAAATAATGAGCTCAAGTCTTGTTGTTTGTGCTACCAAACCAGGCTGAGGTTAGGATGTTTTCCAAGATGGATGGGTAAATTCTGAGTAGATCTTTGACTCTCAGATTACTCAACTGTCTGAAGAACTATTTTCTCTAATGTATTTACAGTAAGCAATATTAGAAACAAAACATTGTGAATTCACAAGATGTTCCATTTACATTTGCTTTATATTTAGAAATTTTCCTTCCTCCAGGAGATAATTACTGCCATGAGTTTCAATGAAGTGCAACTGGGCGATGTATGCAAAATGATAATTTAAGGGAATATATTAGTAGGTAGCCTAGCTATCTTTCAGGGTGTCCAGTGTCTTGTGTCCTATGCTTTCTTGTAATAGCCTCCAAGCTCCAGGATAAGTGGCTATGGTAACTGGAGAATTCATTTGCATGAAATTCTAGTATGCAAACTGTTTAGCCAGACCATTTACCACAAATGAAACTCCGTAAGTTTGGATGGAATAACTTTATTAGTCTTATTCTAAAAAGAAAAACAGCCATACGTATCTGGGCACCTGTTGTTCTGTGCTTAATTTATATTTTGCCAAAAATAAAGAAAAGAAAAAAAAACGGGTGAGTCTTCTGAAATTAATGAAAACTTCTTGCATGCTGAACCCACCGCCATGTGTCAGGAGCAGTTTCCTTCTTTCAGATTTCTTAATGAACGTGTAATTTTGCATTCTATGAACGCCCCAAAATTCATGCCAGTTTCTCAAAACGCATGCAAGACGGCAGCAGCATCTTCAGCTGCAACAAGATACAGAACCAGCAAAGGAAACACATTCTGCACTTAAGGTTTAGAACAAAATAGGAAGGATGGGCAGAGGGTACACCCCTGCTTTCGGAGTATGTAATTTGCTCACGTTCAGAAGTACAATTTCAAATGATATTTTGCATAATAAATATTTCCAATACAAACTTTAAGTGAAACCTATTTTAAATAGAACAGAAAAATTACTCTGTATCCAGTGCTTTACAGACTTAAAAAAATGAAATTGCAGCTTAATTTCTGCAACTTTTAAGAGTCCATCCTTTCCAACAAAACAATGCTGTACAATCAAACCAATTATTTCTAAAATGGACAAATGTAGTTGTTTTACTGTGAATTTATGAGCTATAATCATTTTTTATGCCCCACCCCACCCCACCCCACATCAAAAAACATTCCTCATGCTATGACACAAGGATGGCAATCAAAACATGTTTTGAGCAAATAAAAAAAAAAAAGTAAAAAAAATAAAAATTTCAAAATCTTGAGTGGTATTTAAAGCATATGTCTTGCTCATTTTAACCAGTGAACACTGGCTCCATATAACTCACTCATTTTAATCACATATAATCCTTTTCCACTGGTGTTGAATGTGAAAATGGGACATAAAAATTTGTCAAAGAAAAGACAAGTGTTTGGGGGAATGAAAAATGAATCAGATTTGTTTGAATTTTCTTCATTTATCCTCATAACAGTGAAAACGACATAATATCACAGCCTTTGATATCGTACTGGTTCTTCCAAAAATCCCAGATAAACACTGTTTGTAAACGTAATCGGGACACATCTGATGACCTAACAGGATGAGCTGGGGATCCACTATCCTGGTGCGAACATGGCTGCCATCCAGGCAGGGACGCCGATATGCCGCGGGGCCATCCAAATGGGGCCGGGCGGGGGCCCTTATCGCCAGGCACGGTTCAGCAGCTTCACTTGTGCCAGGCGCTTGGAGATCATGGTGGCGAAGAACAGGCCAAAGAGCACGCTGCTGATCAACACGTAGTCGTAGTCATCCTTCAGCACATCAAACTGCTTCGAGGGATAGACCCTCGTCTGGTAGATGTCCAGACCGTATGCAACCACCTACAAGGACAAAGCCCTTGGAAATTAGGGTAAAAGCTAAAACAGCACATTCGTCAGTTTTATTTTAATCCCCTGCATGAATAATTGTGTTCATATTTTCTAACCCATACCAGACAGGTAGACTCCAGGCCAGAGGGGGCGGTGTAGATTCCTCGCACTCTTGACACCGTCTGATTGTAGTTGATATACCATTCGGTGCGTATTGGCATCTCAGGTGCATAAGGGATAAGGTTCTCCTCCCTAAAATTATAAAGGAGTATTAAAAAAATAAATAAAAAATGATTGGCCCTCAGACCTCAGGATTTCCTCTAATGCCGTCGGAGGAGAATGCGAGGCCTCACCGGCTCTGCTCCGACGCTATCTCCGGCCTGCGGGGGTCCAGGAACATCTTTGGCAGGGAGAGAATGGCTCCTGATGGTAGACCCACTACGCGCACACACACACACACACACACACACACACACAAATTATTTACATATTTAGCATACCTCAAACTTTTCTGCTATTAGTTCACAAAAAACGAAAGCATTTTTATTGCCATGCCAAAATACAAATCACATAAATCAAATGAAAGTAGATCAAATTGCAATTCCAAGTTCTGTATTCATTACAAGGATCTCCAACCCACAATAAAAAACTGATGCAAAATTCCAGCTGACTAGGGTTCCATACCCTAAGGTGAGGACTAAAGATGTCAGGTGACATCTCCAGCTACTTTTCCTGAACCACACATTTAGCTACACTTTCATGATCATCTCCTTGCCACATGCCTGTCCCAGGGCACTTACCGAGGAGGTGTCGGCTAGTGATGCCCTTCTCAGTGAGCGTGGCCTCCAAGGTTCTGATGGACGAGGGGAAGATGTAGGACTGCTGCAGCACCTGGGGCAGGTGTGGTCGGTCCAGCGAGCTGAACACCGTACTGTTGTATAACTCCATCCCCTCGAATAGCTCCAGAACAGAAAACTCGTTCCGCCGGGACTTGGCATTCCAGTACTCATACTAAAGAAACCGCAGGGAAAGACTGTAAAACATCCTAATCCCAGGAACTCCAGCACATAGATATTCAAGTAATTCATTTCCCCGATCACTCAGATAACCAAATTCTCAGAAATGTGGGATTTATAGTACTTTAAAACACATCTTTAACTTGGGGCTAATTAACAGAGATCATAAAATAGAGGCTATATTCGAATGTCAGTCAATGGGCAACCATAATACTCTTCATACTGCTAGTAGATGTCCCAGTCTCGAAATGGGAGAGAACCCGTCTTACCACCACCCAGTTCTCCGAGTGGATGAGGTGGATGGGTCCGCGAGCCTTGCGCTGCACGGCCTCATGGATGATGCGGCCTGTGACCCCGTCGATGAGGAAGACTCCCACAAAGCTACGCTCCTGGTGCGTGTCTGTGCTCTCAGTCACCACCGCCAGCAGGTTGGGGTTCAGGTACTGTGGGGGGGCGGAGATACTACCTCAAATTCCTTGAGAAAAGTACTTATACGTATCGAGCTATACAACTGCACGAGACTACTGTTAGAAAAAAGGCTCAGGCCCTGTTACAGTTTTGTTCCCCAAGGTACAAACAACATTA
Source organism: Mormyrus iriodes (assembly GCA_011763525.2). Classification (NCBI taxonomy): domain Eukaryota; kingdom Metazoa; phylum Chordata; class Actinopteri; order Osteoglossiformes; family Mormyridae; genus Mormyrus; species Mormyrus iriodes. The sequence continues at coordinate 2,945,957 of JAAGVU020000103.1, forward strand.
ATGTACCCCCAATAATACAAAAATTCTGTTCCCGAGTCCATTTCTGTACCTTAAAAGGTACAGTTACCTACAGCTAGGGTACAATTGGCAGACCCTTGAGGGTACAGCCCCAGTGACAAGTAATTGTACCCTCAAAAGGCACAAATCAGTACTTTTTTCCTGGCAGTGTAAGGCAATTAATTTTCCCAGTAATTCCCTGTCAAAATGGTACTTCTATCCCAAATTCAAGATCATTTCCTCTTTCTGCAGGAAGTTAATGAGTATCCCAGGTAACAAATCATGTCTCCCCAGTAACGCCACCTTGTAGAGCACGCTGCGGTCTCCCATGACACGGCCCTGTGAGTGCACGTGCTCGTTGGCTCGCTTTCCCTTCACCACCACAATCCGCTGCACCTCAGGTGGGATCACCACCTCCCAGATGAGCTCTGTGGACAGGTCCTGTAAGGCGGCAGGCACACAAGCTCAGTCTCCATTGCTCAGGGCAGGGGCCCCAATTAAACAAGCCCAGGCACAGACCGACCAGGAGGCCCCGCTTGCCTTTCTGAGGCGGAAGCCGGAGAGTCGACCCTGGCTGGAATCGACAAGAAAGAAGAATATGGAGGAGGCCATCTCCTGGAGCTGCTGAAGGACGTTCTTCGTGGAGGGGAACGCCGTCACCTAGAAACACGTATCATCCATTTACTTTCATTTTTGGAATCTCCTCCCAAAATCACGATCATACGACGGACGTGAGACCCGGCTGAGCTCCTGAGCACCCACCTTGTACTCGCCGTCAACCAGCAGGAGGACCTTGGAGTAGTCCTGGTCCATGAGGGGCAGAAGCAGCGTCTGGAGGACCGGCCGTGCCAGCACCGGGGGGGAGATGTGACTTTTCTTCCCAAAGATGGGGTTGAACACATGGAGGGTTGTCAGACCAGTCTCCTGCAGACAGCGACCAAAAGCACACGCTTATAGAAGGACCCTCTAAGCCCTTCACTTCAGAGCTCGATGTAAAGCCATTAGTAAGTCAACTACCAAGCAATCTCTGCAAGAGCAAAGGAAACATGACATTCAAAATCACAGCAAATCAGAGCTGCAAGCCATCCCATGTAAATAATTCAGGAGCTGACTTCTTCCAAAGATGTGAAAACACAGGGACCACATCACTTCCTCACTTTTCATATACTATACACTTACCTCCCATATCCCTGAGTTTACATTTACGGCATTTGGCAGACGCCATTAACCAGAGGAACTTACATAAGTGCAGTGAAGTCTCCATCAGTGAATTAGGTCTAAAGAAATTCCTAAAATTACGTGAAGTGACAAACACGTCAACAGATTATCCACTCAAACAAATACAGTTCCTCAGACCACCCGGGCCCCGCGTTGTAGAAGGATATTTAATGTAGGCTACCTTGTCCTTGATGAGCAGGGTGCATTGTGGGGGATGAGGAAAATGGGCCGTGGTCCTTTGCACCATCAGCTTGAAGGCAGCGTTGGGCTGAACATCGCGCAGGTAGTGTTTCCAGAGCACCGTTCCCGATTTACTGTCAATGCCAAAGAGCTGAGGCAAGAGACGACACCTGCCTTAATGAGAAGCCAGCAGGCTGGATCCTAATCCCTCACACACGGCGTCAGGGACACCTAACAGGTTAATAACTATATCACACCCCAAATTTACCTAACAGGGTGAAAATGGATCAGGTGCAGACACTGGAAAGCTCGCTCATCTCAGTCATGGGTGTGGAGTCCTGTGCATGGATTCTGGCTCGCCTTACCTTCCCAGAGGCTGTCACCATCACCATCATCTTCTGCAGGTTGAACTCGTCACGTGCCAGCGTCTCGATGGTCACCTCGTTCTTCACCTGGCTTCGTGGCTTGCGGGCATCGTAGAAGAGCTTCCAGAGGTGGCCAAGCCAGGCCTGCAGCAGGATGAGCTGCGAGGAGAGCCGCTTGAGGACCATGTGCAGGAGCCCGTCTGGGGATAACACACACACACACACACACACACACACACACACACACACACACACACACACACACACACACGTCAAAGACTCATAATCCAGACCACTGCCTCAGATCCCAGGACTGGCCCTGTTATAGTGCCCTCAAGGTAGCAGCTATGCAAAGTAGAAGGAGGGTTACAGGGAAACAATAAAGTGTGCAATGATTAAAAAAAAGAAATATGCTTTACTAAGAAGGCTGTATATTTAAGCTCCTCCAAAATGAAAGAAAAACAGTGTATTTCATAAAAAAGAAACGCATAAGAGTAGAAAATGTCATCAGTTGTTCCCTTTTGTATTATTAAATAGGCCACACAAGTAACCATGGGGCCTAATTAATGTTTTGCATATAGGGACTGACAAAAGTAATATTCTTGCATGTCTTTGTACAATTTAAGGAGGTATAAATATTGTTCTAATGGCAAGTTACACACCTAAACCTACTGATATTTCTACTGCTTTTAGTTACCAGGTAACAGGCAGCCTGGATAATCTGAAAAGAGCATAATGCCTCTATAGACTGGTGAACATTTGCTGAGTGGGCCGGTGTTAATGTGGAAGCACAACACCATTAATATATGTATCTGTGTGTAAATCTACAAGGGAGCTCTGCACTTTACCTTGAATGGCTGGATCCAAGCACAGCATTAAGGAAAAGTAAAGAAAGGGAATAAGGGCGAGTGCAAAAGCAGAGTATCAATGCGGAGTGAGGGACGGGGGTTTGGAGGAGACCACCCGCTAACTGCATGCTATTACACCATCAAGACAAACTGCCACATCCATCAAGGTTACCAGCTTTCTTTCCAAACTCGCCCTCCAGCTCCGCCTGCGTCCCCGTGAGTGGCAGGTCCACCATCTCCATGGTGACGACATCCGCCAATGCCTCCTCCCTGGACCACACCACACGGCCTAAGGAGGGGAATGAGGCGTCACCAAACAAACTACACCCACCATCAGCAGCGCATAAAACTATTTAATATAAATACATTTTTATGATTATTGGCAGTGGTATTACACACAGAAACATACCTATAGGTGCACCCTAAACATGTTTAGGGCATTTAAACAAACAAATAGGATGTACACTATAGTATTGAAACTGAATATAAATTTCTCTGCAGAGACTGTATAAGTAATGAAGTGCTGAACTTCCCTGGGCAACATCCCCCGAAGAGCCTGTGTATCGCCGGTCTGTCACCCCCGAGTGTCGGAGGCATGTCGACAGGCCGGCGGAAGGTCGCCTCTTACCTGGCTGCTGCAGAAATATCAGCGTGTGGTCCTCGGTCTGCACCAGCACCCTGTAGCCTACAGAGTCATCCTTCTTCAGGAAGGCCTGCACGTACAGCTGGGGAGTGCAGACACAGTCACGTTACAGGCACACAGCCCCCTCCCCTCCGGCAGAAGGCCCGGCCGTGGGTGCCCCTCCCCCCCCCGCTCACCTTCTCCGGCTTTCCCCCACTGGGGTCCAGGTGCACAATCACCGTGGTGTCCAAAAGCCTCCGGCCAGAGTCGGCTGAGAACAGGCTGACGCTGCATGACTGCCCACGGAGACAAATACAAGACCACAGACAGTCAGACATGGCTGCGAAACTCAGTGGGTGACTACATAAGCAGCTCTTAAACACTAAATGCTACATTAACGAGGAAAACACGAGCCATTCTATCAGTAAATGCTTCTTTGGGGTCTAAAGCCCGAAACATTTTTTCATTTCTGTGCGGTGCTGTGATAGCACCAGAAGCTGGTTAGAGGTGAGGGGCATCTCGTTCTGGGCATCCCTCAACCTCATATCAGACTAGACAAGTTAGTTTTAATTTAGCAACATGCAAAGTTGTGTTCTCGAAGTACAGTGATCCCTCGTCTATCGCGGGGGTTGCGTTCCAGAACCCCCCGCGAAAGGTGAAAATCCGCGAAGTAAA
>JAAGVU020000103.1:2949961-2986424 GCA_011763525.2 Mormyrus iriodes
CTTAGATATTAGGTAAGATTCGTTTTGTATGTAATTATGTATGTAAACACACTGTTTATATACTACGCAGAAATATATGTCTCTGTCCGTAAAAATCCACGATATATATTTAGATATGCTTGCATATAAAATCCGCGATACAGTGAAGCCGCGAATGTCGAAATGTGGGATAGCGAGGAATCACTGTATTATTAGGTGCTGCCAAGTCTATGGCCACCCCTGGCAACCCCTACAGGCCGGGATGAGCATTGTTTTGCTTGCCACAATAGTGGAAAAATGATGACATGGGACCTAACATTTACAAAATCGCTCACCGTCTCGTTCTTGGGCGCCAGGACAGCTGCCACGGTCTTCTCCCCAGCTGTTGCGAAGGAGACCAGGAATGCCTGAGACATTGGCAGAGTTTCTGCTTAGTGTGGCAAGTCAAATCAACAGCTAAAGAAGCCACCAAGATCCAAGAGTCAACAACAGTTTCACATACAAATTCATCACCTTCAGTTTACGCAGGAGCATATAAGCTATAGAGCAAGGGGAATTATGGGTACCGGCTTGAAGTCCCTCAGCGGGCTGACAAGACCACCGTTCAGCTGCAACAGGACATAGTGATCCACGTCCAGCTGCAGGAAGAACTGGGATAAGGGTGGACGGGCAGGGTTGGGCTGCGTGGACAGCAGAGTCGGCTGGAAGCCTGGAGCCAACTCTAGATCCAGGGTCTGTGGAGAACAGGTCCAACGCTACATTTGTATCGCATGGAAATAGTTCCATGAATCAGAAAGCACAAGCAAACAAGGTACAATCTTTTCTTCAACTAACTCATCCAACCACTGACCTGCTCCATCATTCGCAGCTCTGCTAACTCAGCTAACCGTATCTAGATAATAGGTTATTCAAATAGACGGGATATGTTATTGTACATCAGTGCTTGAAATTCAGCGTGGGATTGTGGGTATCTGTGCTATTTATTCCTGCAGCCCGCTTCATAAGGCGAGAATTTCCCAACTTGTCTTACTGTAGGGCGCAGAACTCAAGCAAATATTTTAGATATACGCTCAAAAAACAGAACTGGCAGCTGTGACACTTATAGCAAAATAAGTCACTGCAGTTGGAGTGGCAGATCAGGAGGGTTGGGGAAATTCCCGGGGGGGAGGGCGGCTGGGACCGGAAACACTGTAAGTCGCTGTACAGTAAAGGGCACTGTGAACAATTCGGCATCTTTTCTCCTACATCACCACAAAACCAGCTTGAACCCTGAGAGCAGCTCTCTGCTGATATCAGCCACTTCGCGAGTTAATGTTAGAGCTGATGAGAAGATTAATATCAGGCTTTAACGACATATTTGTAGGGTAATGTTGTGCATGCCATTAACTGCATGTTTCGTGCAAATTATTTCAAAAAATAATATAAGAAGGTAAAGTAAAATAAGACTTTTGTAATTTGCACAAACCATATATTTACGCGAACACTGACGGGTCCTTGTTTAGGATAAAACCGCTTCTACCTTTACCGCTAAACCTCCCCCCTCCCGCCCCCACCATGTGCTACACATAAGGGGGAATGCCCCCATTGGGAGAAATGTTGATTTTGATATGCTGATTTTTCTTGTTAAAACTTATTCAGCACTGGAACTAACTCTAGACGCAGGGTAATATTTGCACACTTACAGACGGTGCTTAAAGGAGGCTGCATTTTTTTCTTTGGTTGTGCCTCACAACTGTTGTACATTAAATGCACTTTAATTCTACAGGTTTCCACACATACACCTCTATAACGATTCCTCGTCTTTAAGTGGCCGTCTGATTCTTATTTATTGTGTTGCAGATGCGCTGCAGTGTGAACGCACTTTAGTTCTCCATACAGTGTTTTTAAGAACCTTGTTCTTATACAGCCTCCTGATTTTCGTTTATGGTATTCAGGTGCACCTGTGTTTTGCACAAAGAGAATAAAGACATGTTCGATATCTAAATGTTTGACCTCATTTTTTTTTGGCACATTGGAATCGAAACAGGGAATCGATAAGAATCGGAAACAATAAAATTCAAATGATTCCCACCCCAGCGAGTTAACACTAGTTACAACACAACATTCTTGTATTTTTACACTTGCTTCACAGAAATCCAGCTTTTATATGTTCTGCCGCGAATGGTCCTACTCTTCGGTTCTTACCGTGTTTTGTAAGGTAGTGCGTACCTCAGGATCTAATGCTAACTTTAGCATTTGTCTCTCATCGCTCATTGGAAGCTCATCCTAAATGCACGTAAACTTAAGCAGGCCCCTTGACAGCTATATGCCTGTAATGTTGCATCTGCCCTGCTTCTACATTACCTTTGGTCTGTGAAATAAGTAAATGGAGACACAGCAAGACTGCTTCTGGGGGGGGGGGGGGGCTGCATGACTAATTAATTAAAGTAAAACCCAATAAAAGCACACGGTGAGCAGATACACCGGACCATACCTGCAGAGGAATCTGCTGCATCGTGGCTCGGTCCTCTTTGTTCAGGGACAATGCATAGAGGGAAGCTGTAGCAGCATCCATGCAGATCAGAGACCCTGGGCCCACCACCGTGCAGCTGGTCTGCAGGCTGGACAGCCACGGAGCATCGACCAACCTCTGAGGAAGGAACACAGTCAAGAGAGCGTACAAACTTCTAATTGTATGCCAATGACGGGACTAAGCTGATACCTGATCCATAATCTCCCCATCTTCAATGTTGAATACAATGATGGTCAGATGGGAGTGTGGCACGACACCCAGTACTATGACCTCTGTGCTGCCCCCTGAGTACACAGACTGGTACTGCACTGTGTCACTGCAGATCACATGACAACCAAAAAGGGGTTAAACAAGTCATCTTTCAAAACTGAATTTTGCTAACTGAAATAAGACATTTAGCTAAAGCAGCGTTTCCCGATCCAGTCCTCAAGGAGCCACAGACAGTCCACGTTTTTGCTACCTCCCATCTGCAAAAATGTGGACTGTCTGGTAGGGAGCAAAAACATGGACTGACTATGGGTCCCCGAGGACCAGAAATACTGAGTTAAAGGACAAAGTTTCAAAGGCTAGTTTAAAGTAACAGATTAGACAAACTGAGAAAGATACTAAGTTTGCTATGGCTGTTTTCCCCTAACCTGTCTGGAAGGTTTTCCACCCATTTCTGGTGACCACCGGAGAGATAGTGGAGGGAGAGTGCGGCCTTCTTTAGCACTGCAACATACTTCACAGAGTCCTGCAATCCTATCAAAGCAGCCGACTGGAAACTGAAAGAGAGGAAGGCACGTCAAACAGCCGCACCTTCGCAGGGCTACGGCTCCTCAACATCTCAATCTGCGATCTCGATGATTCGGTCAGCCACCTGCCAGTGTCCAGCACCATCTCCCAGTTCAGACCCCCAATATTAGACTCCCAGGACCTCAAGAGGCGGCCATTCCCAGCAATCACCACAGCATCTAGGGAACAGAGACGGGGGCATTATCAAAACACTGCAAACAAATGTAAATGTACAGTGTTGGCACAGCCTCCATAATGACTTCACTTTGCCGACTCTTCTATAACGATATAACACGGACAGAGAAAGTTCTCACAAATAGAGAACACTGATATAAGTACACAGCAAGCGCTGCTGGGTCAATGTCACTTCCTACCGAGCAGCTGTTCTATAATAACAATATTCGGTAAACTGCTAAACCACTGGCAGTATTTCCACTGTGAAATATATGTCCATTGCATACAGTTTGCAGTAATCATCTCAACTTACCTTGTCCATGGAACAGCAGGGTGTCAATATGTCCTTCAGGCCCTGTCTTGTCTACCTGTCTCCAGACTAAGGTAAAAATATCATAAAACTATTCAACTGCAATAGGTTTGCATGCAATGAAAAGCAAATAAAAATGGTTCATTTACAAATATATCAAACTGCTGTGAGGCTCCTGTACACAGTATGAGCAGTGATTTTAAAACAAATTAATAGTTGACTTACAAAGGTCTCCGGTTCGGGAATTGAGTGAAGCCACAACGTTTTGCTCTGTAGCCAGGAGCAGTTTTTTAGATACTTGTGACTGGGTATCAAAACAGGCAAAGCGGACTTTGCCAACATATTGTTGCCTCCTGCGTATAAGGAAGTATACAAAATCGTATAAATAAATAGCAAAAAAAATCGATTGGTAATACATAATCTGGACTTACTGCACAATGGCACTATTTGTCGTGAATTGCACGGTGTTGATTTTTTTTTGATCCAGTTACAATTAACAGGTCAATCACACAGAAAGTGCCCATAGACCTTCTAACATCTGAAACAGATTTATACTTGTTTTAGGCTAATACACATTGCCAAAACAGTCGATAGTATAAAATGGTACCCGGAACCGACGGAAAACCTTACATATATCCAACTAGAAACTAGACATGGGCATTCAGAATGAATGTCACCATCTGCTGCTAAAACGCCGGCATGTTTGACAGTCGGACAAATTCTGCATTAACACCATCAAGGAAACAAGAGCACAAGACTTCACTTGATTAGACACTCACCAGTCGAATTTTCCGACTTGATCTTCAAAAACAGCAAACGAAAAACGAAAAATCAGAAAGAGGTATACAAACCAAGATATAAAAATAGCCATAGTGCAACACACAGTCTACTCCTCGTATGTCCCAAGATCCTCACAAACCCCCTCTGGATGTACGACCGACTTGCAAGAAAAAGGGCGGTCTTAGCAGTAGCCTGCCTCAATCTGCGGTAAAAAGTGAAAAGAAATTCAAATCTTTATTTGTGTACTTAGATATATTAAATATACATACAGTTGTACTATTTAAATATATAACAAAACAGAATATGCAATTTGATAGAGTCAGGACCAAAAAGCTTAGCTCAGGCAGTAACCAGACAGCCTACGTCATCTGAGGACCACCACCAGCAGAATTCCCATAATGCACTCGAACGGTCTCAACACAAGCAAACGGAAGTGACATTCACTGCACCCACAAAGTCTTTCTCTTGTATTTAAATGATGTCTGTTTTAATGGTGAAAGTTTGTAACTTTTGAAAACAGATAAATGTGCAGACTGGCCGCGTTTCTTTTGATAACACCTAAAATGTAATCTGAACTTAGGTGGGACACGCATTTTAAAATGCCTTCCTGTGCAGCGTATCGCTGTACTAACCGTTCCGAAGACGCTAAGAGTAAAGGCCTCACGTTTCACAGGTAAGGTTTAGATTCCTAATTATCTATCTGCTGATCTTGACTCTTCTAAGGGCAGTTAACGAATTTAGACACTAAGGAAAATATATTCATAATGCATTTGCTTACGAACTGCCACAGGCAGAAATGTTAGGGAACTCCATTTTCTATATAAAACATACATGCTCGAATTACTCTTTACCCCCCAAAGATTTCCAGCAAACGACCCTCATAGAGTGCGGCAGTGGGTCAGTAATATGCGGAGGGGCAGGTGGAAGCCGTCGGAGAGGTCGCTGCTGTGCTCCAGCCACTTCGAAGCCGAGTGCTTTGACAGGAGCGGCGCTGCGGTGCGGCTGAGACCCTCCGCTGTGCCGACGGTCTTTCCACCCTCGGTTCAAGCGCGGAAGGTATTTGACCCCATTTTAACGGAGTGTTTTTTTTTAGCTAAAAAATTATAAAACGTTAAAAATGTCACTGTTCATAATTTTTAAAACACCCTGGAGTCATGAAAATATGCCAAATATGAACTATTTGTCTGTCATATTAATATAATTTCTTGCTTAATTAGGTCCGACCTTATATTCTGTATTATTATTATTATTATTATTATCATTGTTGTTGTTGTTAATACCAACAATAATAATTTGTTTTTGTTTTTTTACCTAATGCTCAGATTTTACGCATAGGATCAATTATTTGTATATTTTTGTTAAAGAAATCATTGGTTAGAAAGATTCCCAAAGGATTAGCAGGCGCTCCCGGAGAGGTACCTCCCACCGTGACTCCGCCGGCGGCTGCTGGTCTGGAGACGACGCCGGAAGCCGGTCCAGTAAGTACGACAAAGGTTTATGATCACAATTACGCAGTTATAGAATCACCAAGACAGTTAAAGCGGAAAGTGGATGTTTTGAACGAGCAGTTGGAGATCGTCAAAAAGAAATTCAAATACGAGAAGCAGAAGTCAACCAGACTGCAAATGAAGGTGTCTCGCTTAATATCTCTGGTTAAAAGTCTTAATGATGAAGGATTTTATTGACATGACAAGGACAAATTTCATAAAGGAGTTTTTTTTTCTTTTACAACAGTATTTCACAAGCAAAAATCAGGATGTTATGATATTGACTTAAGGACATCTATTGAAAAGTCATGATGTATAATTTAATTATTGATTAATATTTCCAGTCAATGAGCTTGAAAGTTCAGTAAGATTGTGTATTTGTGATTCTCTCTTATGGGACTGGGAGGGAGGAGTGTAATGCAATTCCCATGCCGGATGCTTGTTGATTAGCAGTTTTAGTGCCTTTAACAGCTGAATATTGGTCCATTTGTGTGTTTTCTGCATTGTATTTTTAACAAGGCCTCACATTCAGAGCCACTTAAAATGGTTCATATTAGACATGAGGGTTTACTGATTCCAGTCCTGCTGAACTATGACACACGTAGTGTTTCCCGCTTTTTAAATCCTCAGTGGCATCTGTACTGCAATAAAAGGTTAAATTAGTTCAGCTGAGGAAGTAATTGGTCCTGTTGAACACCAAAGTGCTTAAGCAGAAGTACAATCTTTCTGTACCTTAGCCTGTCGGAGACCCTGGAGCGTGCAAAGGAAGTATTTGCACACTCTTTCCTATTCAGTACCATGTCAGCTTGTTCATTCTTAAAAGTGACCTAAAAGAACTTCAATAACAGTCTGAGCAAATAAGTAAAAACTGAATTATGTGCTGTTTGAAGTTTAATTCAGCTGTAAAATTTATTTAGCTATTTTAATGTGACTCAGACTAACCAGATTTTCAATAAATATATGTAACGGGGGGTCTGTTTTTGTTTACTGGTTTGTTCCGTGACCCTATGGTGTAAAAGGACCATAATATAATTCAGGTGTAATTCAGATAATTAAGAGGGACGTGTGTGTCTCTCTCTCTCTCTTTTTTTTTAAATTACAACCTTTTTCTGTGACTGTTGTTCCAGTGGAATTATTGCAGTATTTATAACTGCAGGATTGATCTGTTAAAGTACAGTCTTTATAATGCATTGTTTCCCATGCCTAGTAATTTATAATTCTGAGAAGAAAGGCCAAGCTCTAAATTTTTTGATGCTGGTTGGACAAATCAGGTCAGTTATCAGGTCAGATGCTGTAAGGAAATCAGCTTCTACTTTAAGTACTGAATGAGCGAGTACATTTGCCACCAGATGGCGCAAAAGGCATAAATATCACATGGCGGTAGCATGAACGTTTGGTCACGGTCCCCAGTTATTTATTTGTTTTATACACATACTGTAAAACATAACATCTTGCATACAAGATGACATGTTTTGGAATGTATTTGTTTCTTTGTAAAATAATCAAATTGTACTATGTGCAAATGTTCAAAAATCTTTTGCCAAATCCAGTTTGCCTAGAGAAGCATGTATTTGCTGTATATTTTTATTATTTTAATAAAAATTACATTATTCATGTCGGTTTATGTTAATTTATTGACTTCAAAAAAGGAACCACAACCCAAGGGATACTTTGGAATGTAATAATTTTATTGGACGGTTAAAGTCATGGTTTTTAAAATGAAATAAGGTGTTCCATGGAATGAATAAACATTGACAATGTCACAGATCTAAAGAGTAAAAAATTCAACAAAACCATTTTTTTTTCTGTATACAAACGTGTAAGAAATAAGCACACAAATATTTGATTACATCTACCTCAGCCGCTTCTCTCGTTCTGGGTTGCGGTCAGCCTGAAGCACAATCAGGACGGCACACTCCATGGCACGCCAGTCCGTGGTGTACCCATTCATCATAGATGCCTGGTAGCACTTTATAGATGCTAATTTTCCTAACCACCAGTCTTTGAAATACGGGAAGGAATCAGAGGTGCTGACCACTGAACCACCATACTGCATTTAAACGGATAATGATTTTTAACATTTTTATATAACGTTGAGCCACACATGGGTACTGTACATCCCCTAACTGCTTATCTTGGTCAGGTTTTGCAGGATAAAAAAAGCAATTCCTGCATTTTCCTCTGCTTCAAACAAACATCGCTCAACTAATTTTCCACTGAAAAACGATATTATTCATTCATCAATTAAGGCTTTCAAACTGAATTAACAGAATTTAAGAGAGAAATACTATCAGCCAACATCCAATGAAAGATATTTAAGTAATTAGTGGGAAGAAATTGCAATATATCCTTCAGATTATTAAATTATTGGTCACAGGATTATACAAGAAAACGTCTTGTTCACTTAAAATAGTTAATATTGGACAAATCAGGGTTCGCAGAGGTGCCCATTCCTGCTTCTGGAATGCAGGAACATTATACTGAGGTGTGATAGATTATGGTTGGTTCTAAATTGTAAATTATTCAGTACATCCATAAAACAAACACAACTGATAATTCTGTGTACTGTATTTAACCAACAACTCAGATACATGGAACAGCACCATTCATAGACACTGATGGAAATTACATCAAATCGTTATTTTAAGCCACATCCACAATACCTGGAACTGAATTTTAGACATTTATATAATTAAAAATTATATACTACTAATACCTCTGTGTCTGACAGCAGTCTTCACATCTCTGCAGGTGGGTTATCACTTTTGAATAATCCCCCTTGTAATGTGGGCAACAGGGACAATGTAAAAGATGGCAACCAGTTGCAGGACATCTCACTGGATGTGGACTTTCTCCGCTTGGTATGATTGACAAGTGACACTGAAATAGGAGAGAGGATGTACTAAGCTTAACATCATATAAACACTAAGTCAATTTTAAAATGTGAGTTGGAATGTGAAAATTTGAAAAATCTCCACTTTTTAAGTGTACCTTTCCTTATATTTAAATGTGTTTTTTGCAGCAAGCACGTTAGAAAATTAGTTTTGCTTACACACAGTGCCACAAGTTAATTATTTCATATTACTAAGGTGCATGAACCGAGTGAGGACTGTTTATTCCAAGGCAGGACCTAATCTCTGCATGGTGCTCGATCGCCGGGAACAACGGTGGGGATGAACTATATTAATGTTAACGTTTGAAGCCTGGTGCATCTAACAGTCAGAACTTCTCATATAACCCCCCTAAAACTTTCCTTAACACAAAGAACTCTGGTGTCGCCAAGTTAACATTTGTCATTGGCGTTAACTCGTACGGCTGCACAACTTCAGCGTTACAATTTATTAACTTTGACAAGACCCGCACTATTTCCTGTTGTTTATCGAGATAACATTAAGGCTGAAGGAAAAACACATAACCGCAAACGTGGCTCAGCGAGAAGCTCCGCTCTTTACGCGAAATATATTCGCAATAAGCCTCGCTTCCATTGAGGCTTCCAGACGCTAACGTCATGATGAGGGCGTTCCCGTCTAGCGGACTGCTCGGAAGTGGAGCCAACCAGGAAGCCGGAATCTACGCGTCATCGGCGGTGGGCGTGACAGAGTAGGCGGAGCTAAAGAACTCCGGCAAGATGGTGGACCGCATCGCTTACCTGCAGGCGTTTGTGATTTTACTAAAATTACGTCTGCACTCCCAACGGCATTACATGACAGCTCTGTACATAACACGCAGACGCAGAAGGAGACTCCGTGCAAGACGAATGGTATGAAAAATATGCGCAATTGTGACGTCTTTGTAGCGTTTTACCGATCCCAATAGCATATAGCTAGTTTCCATGTTCTGTATTCTGATTTTTTTAGGCGCTGTTAAACAGGATGGTACGACGGCCGCATGCTGTGTGGGCACATCCGCGGGCACAGCTTTGGTGGGATACTGTAGTGCCTGACTTTGATTCGGAGCAGTTTTTGCAAAACTTTCGTATGTCAAGGGAGTCATTTGATTACATCTGCCGTCGTCTTCGCCCTTCCCTTCAAAAACGAAATACCAATTTTCGTTTGGCTATACCAGTTGAAAAACGGGTTGGCATCGCACTGTGGAAACTGGCTACCAACAGTGAATACAGGAGTGTGAGTCATCTGTTCGGTGTTGGCATTGCTACAGCTTGTCACTGTTTGCAGGATTTTTGCAACGCTGTGATCAAAGTGCTGCTCCCTCTACACATTGCATTACCAGATGATAGAAAGTTAGTTGAGATGGCAAATTACTTCGATCACTGCTGGGGAACACCGCAATGTGTTGGTGCAATAGACGGCAGCCACATTCCAATTATAGCACCAGAAGAATACCCTCAAGACTACTGTAATCAGAAAGGTTGGCATTCCATTATATTGCAAGGTGTGGTTGATGGAAAAGGTTTGTTCTGGGATGTGTGTGTTGGCTATCCTGGGAGTGTGCATGATGCACGAGTGCTGAAACAATCTTATCTGTGGCAAGTGGTAAGCGATGGGCAGTTCTTCAGTCACCATAAAGTCAATATCTCCGGACACCAATTGGGACACTACTTAATAGGAGACGCTGCTTACCCTCTGCAGACCTGGTTGATGAAACCCTTCACTGACACAGGCAAGTTGACCGCACAGCAACAGAGATTCAATGCTAGGCTCAGCAGTGCAAGGGCAGTTGTGGAGACAACCTTTGGAAAACTCAAAGGTAGGTGGAGGTGTCTACTTAAAAGAAATGACTGCCATTTGGAGCTGACCAAGAAAATTGCTCTGTCTTGCTGTGTGTTGCACAACATTTGTGAGGAGCATGGGGATCAACTTTTGGAAGACATTCAGTTGCAGGAGAACATGCAGCCTCCTGTTGATACATTGCCAGATCCAACGGAAGCAGAAGGAGCCGATGTGCGCACTGCATTGAGTGATTATTTCAACAACTGACGTATAAAAATACAACCTGCATAGATGGGTATGTACCTGAACATTTTTAGGTGAAGTCCCTTTCAAGATTTGTTGCCATGGCTTTGTCTCCCTCTCTTTCGATTTTGTACAGTCACAAATAGTTATGTAACAGTTCAATAATGAGAGTCAAAATGGAAGTTGTTGTTGCAAACATTCATTAAAATATTAATATACACTGAACCGTGTAATACCTTTTTTGAATGTGTGTATACACGTACAAAATGTTATAAACAAGAAACAGGTTTGGTATGAATCAAATTATAGACATGTGGCAGAAAGAAGGTTTATGGGGCATCAGCCCCTTCTATTGCCGTGACCATCCTGCCAACCAGGCTTAGCTGAGCATTTTTTGTGTCCTTCCTGTGTCACAGCATCCTTTCCTCCTTCTCCTCGACCTTCCCATCAGCCATCTCCGTATAATCATGGAGATCCCGGACATGTTGTGCTTTCCATTTTCCTGAGTATATTGGTTCATATCACTTTGTTTTCAAGTCTAATAAATCACGAATTCTTCTTTCTTTCTTTTTCTTTCTTTCATTGTCTGTCGGTCTCTCTCACACTTTCTTTCTTCCCTTTGCCCTGTTTTTGCATTATGCTGTCTTAAGACACACCCCAGTGTGCTGAGTGACTTCAGGCCAATTGCCCCTACATCACACATTATGAAGACCTTGGAATGACTGCTGCTTCATCTCCTCAGACCCCAGGCCCTCTATGTACTCGACCCTCTGCAGTTAGCCTATAGGGAGAAGGTGGGTGTGGAGGATGCCATCCTCTGTCTGCTGCACAAGGCTTACTCCCACCTGGGCAAGGGGAGCGGTGCTGTAAGGATCATGTTCTTTTATCTCTTTAGCGCCTTCAACACCATTCAACCCCTCCTACTGAGAGATAAGCTGACAGAGATGAGGGTGGACTCTTTCCTGGTGTCCTATAAGTACCTAGAGCTGCAGTTGGATGGTAAACTGGACTGGTCAGCCAACACCGATTCACTATACAGGAAGGGGCAGAACCGGCTCTATTTCCTGAGGAGGCTGGGATCTTTCAACATTTGAGATCATCAGGACACCCTGACCTGCATGCGAGGAGACAGCAGTGACGGCTGGAGCCAGCTGTAGTAACATTAAAATTCCATAACCGTATTCACAGCTTTAACTATGGCTGTATGGAGAGAAAAAATACACACAGTTCTATAAAAGTGGGTGACAACAGGCAAAAACTCGGGTGAGTGCTATTCAATCCTGAGTGCTAATCAATCCTGGTGTCCACTTCAGAATAACTCACTCACGTTTCTGTTTGGTTCAGTGATGGATACTGAATGTGGCTGATGGGTGGGCCTGAGTGAAGCTCATTACTGAATGTTATGCTTATGTATTTACAATAGGTGACTGCAACAATAATACAGCCAGGACTGAAATGTTATACATTGAGCAGTGCAAAACTCACATAGAATTATAGACATGAGCTGATGTAACACCAGTCCACAAACTTAGGTGAAGAAGTTCTGATGATGATGATTATTATTATTATTATTATTATTATTATTGACGACGACAACAACAACAACAATTATAATAATGATGATGATGGTGAATATTATTATTATTCCCAAGACAAAACAATCCACATTCAATGTAATTAGTGAAAATTTTAATAAAAACACTGTATTACAAAAGGATAATTATTTTTGTTAATCTGAATGGGTGGGCACACAACCCAGGCCCTGCCATAGATCTGCCCCAGGTTTGACTGAGTCCCATGAGATCTCATGTTTGCTGTATCCATTAATATTGCGTCCTGCTTCTCAGTGTTAATGTCAGAATGGCAACAAGCCGAACTGGATGGACAGCACCATTGCCTGGTCGAGTCAACTCTTCCTGTTGCTGAGACTAAGGTCCTTCAGCATACAGGGAACACTTCTGAAGTCATTCTGTGATGCAATGGTGGAATCAGCCACCTTCTACACGGTCATCTGCTGGGGCAGGAGCATCTCTGCTTCGGAAAGGGGGAGGCTGGACAAACCGACCAGCGGGGCTGGATCCGTTCTGGGGTGCCCCTTAGACACCTTGGAGATGGTGAGTGAGAAGAGGATGATGGCCAAATTCCAGGCCATCTTGGACAGCACCTCCCAGCCCCTGCACCAGTCCCTGTGTGCCCTAGACGGCTCCTTCAGCAACAGGCTGCTCATTATACTTGCTGGGAAACTGATTATATAATTGTAATGACTCCTTTACACTCCCAAGTGATGTGTAATTTGTATTAAATTAAAATCCATTTTTTGTAAATTCAGATGGAGGTGATGATGCGGTTGGTGTTTTGAGTGGATTGGCAATGGTCTCCCTAACGCTAGCATGATGAGACCTGCTGGGGCAGTGCATGGCAATTTGGGGATTTAGCAGTTCTCACCTCGATTTCAGTGGTCACTTGTTGTGGATGGATGGCCCTGTTTTATTTGTTTTGCACGGGCCTTCCCCAGATTAGTTTAGAATGTTCCATATTTATTTCAAAAATTTTGTTAAATAAAATTTAATTAAATTAAAAGTGGGTGGGATTAGTCTGCAGTTTCTAGTTCAGAACCCTGTAACTTCTACACCTCACTGAATAACATTACAACTTTTTAATTTGACAGGTGAAGAGCACTTTCTTCCTAGTTAAGTCAGAAATATGCACCCCTCCCCCATCTACCTTTTTTGAGGCTAAAAAATAGAATTTTATGAAACTAAATCTGCACACTCTCTTGAAGGGGGCTCAGTAAAAGTCAGTGTTTATATACAAGTAGTACTCATACATATGAATTTCATAATAAAAATTTGAGCTGTTAAGGTCTTCTCTGTTTTTTAACGAAAAGAAAAGTGCAATTTGTGAGATGGATTTTGACCTAGAAAAAAGAAACTTAGACTTGTGCAAAAGTTCAATGTAACTATGACGAATCTTTTTTCATCTCTCTTTTTGAGCTTCTAATGAGCTCTAGCAGAGCCATGAAACTGTAACAGTAAAAAAAGATGCCGCTCATAAGATAATATTCTCAATTTTTGCCATTTGCAGTGAAGAATAGGCACTACATCTCAAAGGGATTTTTTTAAATCAACAAAAACATTCCTGAGCTTTGGAAGGTACGTGTAATTCACTTGCCAAATTATATCAAAATCGAAAATGGTGATGCAAAAGCCATTCGTTGAATTGAAACGGAATGACACTTCAAACAAAATTCGATACGGATTTGTAATTACAGAAATAACATGGTTTACCTGCTTGCCTAAAACACCCTCTGGGCACTGCAGTGCTGTTGTTTCACACCTCTAGCTCTGGGTGCGTGGTGTCTGCACATTCTGCTCATGTCATGGAAGTTTCTTCGTGCAAAGACATGTGGTTCAGATTATTGGCAACTCTGAATTGTCCATAATTTGATTTATGTTTGCATATGTGTGCCTTGCAATGAACTGGTATCTTATCCAGAATCTCCCTGGCCTTGTGCTCTACACCACCTGGAATGGGCTCCAAGGCAACCCTGACTGGGATTAGCAGTTGAAAGTTGGATGAATCAACTCCAGCTTAGTTCTGTTTATGCAATTGGAAGAGTCTGTCTCTCTCTTCCAGGACCAAAAATCAAAATCCGGTCCTATATGTGATCAACCTGCGGGTCCTCACTGAGTGAATGTGGGGCTCTCTTTGAATAATCCAGTTTATTTCCCCCTGTGCGTGCATGTGTCTCCTGTACCTTGCTGCACTCCTGGTGTGCACCATGCAGCAGCCCTGACAGCACGGCTCACCTCAACCTCTTGATCGCATCGGTTTGAGACACCAAATGGGCCGACTCCATCTGGACACCAGTTTAAAGATGTGCTAAAAGCATTGTACTGGACCTTTTCCCAAACCACATGGGCATTTCTAGGAATGCAGGCAACTGTAAATCTGTGGGCACTGACCTCTGATGTGACGCGGTCAAGGGACATTAACAGCCTCCAACTCAGCTATATTTATCATCATTGAGGTTAGCCTCACTAAAATAAAACTTAAATAGAAAATATATCACGTCTATTAAAAGTAAACATCCCTAAATATTTTAAACGAATCCTCTTTAGTGGTGAAAGTGGTAGAACAAACTCTATTTAGGCTGCATAAATGATTCATTCAGCCTCCTTCTTTCGACCATGGATCCTGGACACGATCTTGGGGTGCGTTATTGTTGGCCAATAATTTCAGATTAATTTACCGAATAAGTTGTGAGCAACAATTGACCAACTATTCTTGCAATAATATCTCAGTATTTCTTTATTAAAATTAAATTGGCCTTGTTTGAGTCTGCCATTGGAACCTTTTCTTCATTCTCATGCAGAGAATCCACACCGTGTCTAAATTGTGCTGAGCAGTATTTTAGTTTAAAGATAAATGGGATGCAGTAACGACGACTGAGCTCATCATTATCTCACTTACTCAGAAGGTAATATCTTAACTTCTACATTAACTTGTTAAAAGCGATGCATAATTAAGAAATATTATCGAGTGTGATCTGTCTTGGGAAGCTTTTATTTTCATTCAAACAAAAAATGTATTTTAAGATAAAACTTTTTGCTGCTAATTCTCTAGAGACAACAATTTATAATTCACTGGGGAGTAACTAGATCATTTGGGTTCTGTGATTGGACTGCATGGTTTCATGAATAGTTACTGAGGAGAGCATGTATCACAGAGCTGTTAGCTCTGCTACCAGATAGAGTGGTCAACAGGTTTTTATAGACCTTGTACAAGTATACACATACAGACAAATATGTTTGTGAAGATCCTGTGCCCAGCTTACGTCATGCTCCATGTTAACTGTGGTCAGTAGGGGGCAATAGGGAGCCAAAAAATGTGTAAGTGTTGGAACAGCTCTTGCTGTTGTACGCCAACCATCCACTTGTCTTCCAATCATCAGGTACAGGGACCTGGGAGACAACAGTGCTGCCCTGTAAGCCACTGTACCGTCCGTCCAGTAATACCCAGATGTTTAAATTGCAGTGTTTCTAAATAATTTAGTTTAATTACTACTACTGTATTTAAATGTATATTGTAACTTTTCCAAACTGTTTTCAACTGTTTCCGAAAACGACGATTATAATTTTGCGTATAACGGTTTTCTTAAAAGTTTTCTTAGTCCCATTGTTAAAAACAAATGAAATATTTTACAATTCACGCATTTAGCATTCATATTATTCTCACATTCAGCCCTTGACACCGACCATATAAATTTCATAATTCATAATAATTATTAATAAAATGCTATAGAATTTTCTCATGTCTTCTTATATTATTTTCAGCTTACAGACAATATCTTGTAGCATTTCAGCAGATGTTCTACTCAATAGACAAAATTGCACTCGCTACACGGTTAAACACAACTTGATGTCTGCGTTTGTATCGTTTTCAGGAGCGTGATTGAAAGACTGTTGTCAGACGGGGTATAAAACTGGTATTAGCGCCAGGATCATTATCGTCCCTGAATGCCAGGTGATTGTCGTTTAGCCTACTGACGGTCTCGGGTCTGCAGTCGGATAAGTTCAAAAAAGCAAAATATTAGACTTTTAATGGGTGTGTCTTAACCTGCGGCTCTCCTCTTCATTAGAGCCATCCTCTGCCTTCCTAAACACCACGCAGGCTGAACGAAAAGCGTGCATTTCCCCAAAGAGCTTATTCTGAAATCTAGGGATAAGTCATGCAAATCGATGCTCCATCCTGCGGTGCCAAAGCACGACGCGGCAATACTGGACTTCAGACTGACACCTTGGCACATTCATTCTTTTTCCTTTATTGATTTCTCAATAGCACAAATGATATTTTCGAAACTGAGCTGTTGATATTTTAATGTGAGTTTTCCTGAAGATTTTTTTTTAACTCGTCGTCAGTCTGTCATTAATGCTGAAATCTTAACAAATAAATCTCTAAAAAAATAAAGTACTCACAAAGACTTCTCTCTACAACTTAGCGATGGGACGGAACTCGGCCACTGTAATTCTTCTCTTTCTGATTAACGGGATTAGCGCGTTTCGTGGTGGAAGAAATCTTCAGCCTGACATGTAAGTAGGTAACCAAAGCTGTTCAAGGTGCTTTGAGATGCAGATTGTTCGTGCATTCTCAGGATTTTCGTATTAAAATTTTGGTGGAAGTTATTCATTTTTATTTACATTTTAAAACCATATTTTACATATTACAGTGTTACAAATCCTACCATGTATTATAAACTAAGTGTATAGGTGTCCGATGCATTCATTATGTTAAATATTCAGGTGATTATTCTAAGGATGACGATTCACAGGGAAACTTATTGAGCAATGTTGCCGGGCATTTTCCCATTGATTCGGGGCAGCATATTTATATTTCAAAAATTGCAATCCGTAGTGGGCGACTTTTCGCGATCATCCAGATACAGACGAGTTGCCCTTAGTCTCACCTGGTTGGCAACTGCCCCGAAACATTGCCAAAAGTTGCCCTGTGTACCTTAATTTTTGAATCATTATTAGGTGCTTGGTACATAGCTTATTCGCCATTTAGGAGGTCCTGGGTTCGGTTTGTTGGTATCCAAAAAAAAAAACACTCAGCCACGGTAGGTGCTTTCATCAAAGGCAAGTGGAGGAACTACGGCGGCTAGTCTATTCATGCAGAGGCCACAACCAAAACCACAGGATTAATAACATCCCCAGATCTCCTGCTAATGTCACGCATTCAGCTAGGAGAAAACGTGTTTGACAACATAACATAAGCAACAACATTATAAGTACACACAATTTAGGCTGCTTAATGAAAAAAAACCTTATGTTCCTTGCAGGTGAAGAACATTATTATAAATCAGAGGAGGCTTTTCAGTCCCTTCATAGCTTAATCCTTTAAATATTTGTGTTTTAATTGATCCAGAATTGGGTCAGTCACCAGCGTGTGTTCATTAAAAACGCAAGGTCTATATTTACACCCGTACATCCAGTAAAGGACAGGTGCCAGTGAAAGTCTGTGGGTAGGTATAGCACTCTGTTTTTTCAATGAGACTTTTATAACACAAATTTAATTGGTTTTAAATAGTGTCTAGATGGTTTCCTGTCATTTAATATACTTCATACAGTACATTGAAATTAGTTGTACATTTAACTTCCGTTCTGGAGTTACTTGTTAGTGGTACTGTGGTGTTTCAATAAACTAAAATCTGGATTTTTTTTTTTAAATGGAGTGGAATGAGTGATTTTTTTTAAGGTTTCAAAAAAATGGGAGCTGTACTGGGTAGGGAGGTGAAACATCTGCGAACGGAGGCTTCCAGCTGACGACCCAGCAGCTGACCCGAATGCGCGCCGGTGGAGTGTGACAAGATTCCAAGCGGGGATAAGATCACTGTACAAGACGCTAATGTGTCAATAATGACAAAAAATATTTTAGATGTTAGCATAGCTTATTCAATTCTATTAAATGCAATTTATTTTTATATAGCGCCTTTCACAACAGTCGCCCCAAGGTGCTTTACGAGGGTGTGCTGTGATACATTACAACGTCATTAAGACAGAATAATACAAAAACAGGGAAAAGGGAAGACAAAGAAACGATAGAAAGAAAGCCAGATGACAACAGAGGACAGGAAACAGACAGTGCTGCACAGTTTAGTTATGGTATTCCATTAATGTAACTGGCAGGAAGCATGTTTTAGACCTGGCTCCTGGGTTTTTGAATGGATGTTTCCTATGGGAGCATGAAGCAATGTGTTAGTAACTTTGCTGCTGCATGTGCTGCCCCCTGCAGGCCCAATGTGTGCGCTACGCGACAGCTGACGCTGGTGGCTCAGACACAGCCTTGTGTCCAGGGCTTTGTGCGCATGGTCAAAGTGTGGCATCAGGGCTGCGCAGAACAGACGTGGTGTGTCGGCTACAAGAGGAGGTGAGCCCTGTCTGTGAGTCTGTCCAGCACAGCCACCCACTCACCAGGCCATCTACTCCATCTCACTCTGCTTAGTCATGCTAATTTGAGAAGGAAAACACTCTGTGAATCACAGAAAAACTGACACAAAAAACACCCGAAAACTCAATTCTGCTTTTCAAAAAAAAAGCCACAAAAAAGCAAAAAAAAATCCACAGCTGGAGACCGTTATATCTGTGCAGGACTTGAAATAAATGTAAGTATTTACTCTGCAACAAATTGTGTTTTGGAGTAAAAGTTCTAGTGTGTAAAGAAGTATTACGTCTCTACCCCCTTCCCCCCATGTTTACACTGGCACCAGAAGCATGATCCGAATCCCCTTCTGTTCCCATCCTGAGACTGAAGTTAGGAGCAAAATTGGTTGGGCGGGCTAATATGCACTTCAGCTGTTTGGCCCATGTTTAACAAATGGCAGCAGGCTTTGGTCATGGCTCACATTTGCAATGCAGAAATTTTGGGAGGGGAGAGTGGGGTCAAAAAGATTATTGTGAACAATTGTTTGAGTTGAGCGGTCGGAGATGTGTTCACGGACCCGTGCCAGGGAAATCAAATCCAGGGCCTGCTGTGAGATGAGAAAAACGGGAACTGTGGATGGAAATTGATCTCTTTGTGAGGGACAATTATTAAAGTTCCCACCCCCCCCCACCTTGGATCAAAGGAAAATTCAATTCTTTAGAATGCTCAGAGCCCTGGAACCGATACTGAGAAGTTACAGAGACCAATTAATGAACAGTGTGACACTTGGGAGTTTTGAAGGATATGGAATTAACATACAGTCATCTAATTGGTTCAGGCATGGGGTGTTTCTGAGAGTGAGTGGTTGCAGACCTTACATTGTATTCTCTGGAAAACTTCTGTTTGAATGTGAGACTCTTCTTGTCTGTTTCAATGTCAGTGAAACATCATGGCTTCATTGCTATTTTCTGGTAATGCACATTCACCTGGGAAGGGAAACTCATCAGTGAAGCCTAACAGTTTCCAAACACAGCTTAAAAATTCTGCTTTGTTTACCATTTTAAGACAAAGAGGAATGGCTTTAATTGTCATTGTACACACACAAAAAGATATCTTACTTTCTTGCAGCACAAACCTGGGACTTCCTATTATGACAGACTGGATATCTGTAAATTGTAAACTGGATGTTTTAAAGCATTGGAGATTACTGATGAGTGGTGAAAAGACATGCAAATTAACGGGAAATCTAGACCCAGTGTAAAGCCTGCCATTTCATCCTCTTAGCCAGCCATCTTCTTAGCATGACAAAGCAGGGAAATAAGACGTTTGCTGAAATTTTGTACTGTATTTTCCCACGGTTGTTCTGTGTTCACCAACAGATTTACATCAGGTTTTTTCAACGGCATCAGTATTGGTAGAAAAAATAGGGGTTCATTCCCCCCAAAACTCTGGCCAGGATATGTGGTTAGAAGATGGATGGATAGATGGATGGATGGATGGATGGATGAATGGATGGATGGATAATTAATTTATGGTGGTCTTAGTCAACTCAAAACAGAGTGGGCATCTTCTTTTGTTGCAGGATGGCCTACTACACAGCGTACAGGCAGGTGTATAAACAGGACTACCAGATTATCTACAAGTGCTGCCCTGGGTGGTCACAGCTCAATGAAGAGCCAGGTTGTCTTTATCGTAAGTTTTCCTTACACCTTTCCTTACAGCTCACACCTATATTTATCCATTTCCCCCACAAGTTAATCTCTATTGCTTGCCAGTGTAGTAGACCTACCAAATGTTATGTTGCAGTTTTAAGATAGAAGTATCTCAGCGTGCAGATCAGCCATGGTTATCCTCCCATACTTATTGTCATATTCCAAATTATTATAAAAGCGATCTGTGCCATCAGAGGAGATAAGCAGGAAGCAGAGGTGGAGACTCGACTCAGACTCAAGTCACTAATTTGATGTCTTGTGACTCGACTCTGCAAAACTGATGAAAAGACTTGGACTCAACTTGGACTTGAAGTAAAATGACTCAAGACTTGAACTGACTTGGACCCAATGACTCAAGAAGACTTGAGGTTATAATCCCGCTCTGGATACCATAATGTCAATTTTATAATTTATAATTAATAATTCATAATTAATATAATGTCTGTGTATATGAATTCTCTGCTGTCTGCTTTTTCATTTGGCTGAATGCAAGGTGTCCTGAGATAGTTTGTTGGAAAGATGCATCACTTCCTGCATATACAGGGACGTAAAAACTGTGTGAGGACAACCCTGAGTGGACACTATCTGTTCAAGCTCTCTCTGCCTATAAAGAATGTAACTTATGACATACTGAGGCGGGTTTTTGCTGCAGCAAGTTTTATTCACTGAAGGTAAAAAAAACTGACATAGGTAGGGACTCACAACTCGATTTGGACTCAAATTTGATGACTTGTGACAAGTAGCAAAAACGATGGAGAGACTTGGACTCGACTTAAACTTGAGGGCACGTGACTGAAGACTTGACTTGGACTGCAATGTTTTGACTTGAGACTTAGCTCAGACTTACCAAGGAATGACTTGTTTCCATCCCTGGAAGGAAGTGAGTAGGCATGCAGAGAAAGTGTAGAAAAGAATATTATTGTCTGCATCCCAGTTTTGGGTCGATTTTGTCACAACTACAGGAAAGGTTTCACACAGAACCACAAAGAACTATATGCAAACAGGGGAAGGACAAATTACAATGTAACGGAAACTCATCTAAAAGAGCCCTTCACTCACCCAGCTGCTATATTTCTTTATCTACTTACAATTCCTGGGATATGCATGTGTCATAGACATAATGCTCTTCCATCCATCCATATCCCATTCCCAGTTGCCCTATTCAGGAAGCTATGGGCTAAAGGCAGGGAGAAATAACCCTGGACAGGGTGCCAACCCATTGCAGGGTATACTCACCATTCATTCCTACAAACTTTAATTCACCTTATGCTGTTTTTGGACTGGGTGGAAACCTCACAGGGTGAGCATGCAAACCACACACACATGCTAACCACAGCGCCGCCATGCCGCGCATAATGCTCTTGCTGTGGTAATTGTCATCAGATCATTTTTTTACTCAAAGAGTTTCTGAATGATCAAGGTACATATGTAGTTTATATCATTTGGATTGTGTGTATCAGGTGCAGCTAAATATCAACCCACACCGTATGTTATTTACACAGCTGGATAACACCTGAAGTTGAAATGACTTGAGCTCCAAGGCATGACGACCTCCTCTGGCCTTTTGGCCATACATTAGGTCCCCGTGCTGCACACAGCAGGGGAGATGTTCCTGTTTGGAGGAAGAGAGTTTCCTGGTTCTGCTCCTCAGCTGAATTTCAACGGCCTCTTTGTATCACTGAAAGTTTTACAGTGAGTAAACTATACTGTCCTGAAGTTCAGCTTTTTTTTAGACAGTTTCTCCCTTCTTGACACCTTTCTCTAAGTTGTTCTCTTCCTAGTTAAACAGTTTTGTCTATGTGGGATAAGACCTGGCCAAGCTTCCTAAGCTGCTGAACTAATTACTTCTTTGTGGAAATGATCATGTTAGGAGAAAAGCAAACAATGTCTAGGTGCCTTGAAAACACTTTATTCAAGATAAAAAGATGTGTAACGTTGACAGAAAGCTACTCCATTAGAGTCTGCACGCATCAGAGTCTGAAAGAAGACCCTCTCTAAACATCTCTGGTGGAGATTAGTAGAAGTGTTTTATGTTTGCTGGTTCTGACCCTCTGCTGAAGTTTTTAAACCACTTTGGCTGGGTCATTACTGTACATCAGAATAAGTTCACAAAAGGCTTTGAAAGAAATAGGTTTAAAAAAAGCTATGAAAGTTTTCCGACCAACCCATTAAGTAGCGTAACAAGGCATTGGTATGGCATGAAATGTATTATCGCATTAATTATTATACAGTCACGCGCCACATAACTACGTTTCGGTCAACAACAGACTGCAGATACGAGGAAGGCCCCATAGGATTTATAATGGAGCTGAAAAATTCCTCCCGGCTAGTGACATCATAGCCATCATTACTCATGCGTCTCAAATGTCTTTCTAATCGAAGTGAAGGACCTGCTGCAATGGTCAGGAGTTCTATTTGGTTTGATATTTTCAAAATCCTACATTTGATGAAGTGGAAGAGCCAGTGAAGCCGCATGACGCTAAGGGACGTGTCGATTTATGACCTCTATTATGTTTATGAGTCCCCAAGGTCCACTGGGAACAATGATGCTAAACATTGAAGGAGAAACCTGGGAGTAAAAAGGGGATGGGGTCAGAGTTCAGTAAGGTTTAACAGCTAACAAGGATGACAAATCTAATTTGTCATCCTTCCTAGCCACTGAATAGCAATCTAATTGTTGTGGGGCCAAGAGGAAGTCTCCACTAATTACCCTGGGACAGGAATGGAACCCTGTCCCTGTTTCGGGGAGCCCTTTCAAGAATGACTGTCATATTGTTGTTTCTTGATGCTTTTATTAAAATGTTGAATACAAGTAGGGCAGCATGGCGGCGCTGTGGTTATCACAGTTGCCTCACACCTCTGGAACTTGAGTTCGAGTCCCCACCATGGGTCCCTATGTGTGGAGTTTGCATGTTCACCTCGTGTTGTCATGGGATTGTGTGTTAGTGTGCCCTGCAATGGGTTGGTGCCCCACCATAGGTTGTTCCCTGCCTTGTGCCTGTAGTCTCCAGGATAGGCTCTGGTGACCCTGAATAGGATTACGGTTACAGAAAATGGATGGGTATTATGTATAAAAAGCTCATCTTCGCTGAGCTTGGACCTCTGTGGATTCCCCCAGTACGCTGCCTCTTGGTCAATGCTTTGGGCTAAATGTTAATGTTTGACAGCTCTTTGTCAGAAAGGAAGAGGCAGAGAGACTTGTTGACATTCCTCGTTTGTGTCAGCTGGTAATCCACTCAGGTAAGGCTTCTTTGGTGTGGAACAGAATGTGGGTGATGGATGTGTCAGAAAATAATTTCATGGCATGTTGCTGAGGATCAGGAATGACTGAACTTGGCTTGGTTGTTGGGTAGGCCTACTGTAAGGAACCTCTGTGTCCTCTTGTTGGCCAGAACTTGCTCTGCAGTACCATCTCAGAAGAAAAATAAACTTCGTTTTACTCAGACAGCTCATCTGAAATATTGAAAGCTATTTCATAGAGTGCTTTGAATAACCGTAAAGGAATTACAATAGAATTAAAACATAATTTCAGTTTTTGAGCTGATCTTAGATACTAAGAATTACAATTTTTGAGTTGACTATTGCATGTGCTCCGTTAATCAAGGTCGGCGATATTTTGAGATCTAAATATTATTTGTGTGTTCAGTGAATGGGATACAATCTGGGAAACTTGCTCCCTCATTTCACCAAGAATAATACATTCAGCCTGCTTTTCATTAAAATCCTATGGCAATAGTGTATTGAAATATCATCAATAAACACAAGCATGAGAAGAATAAATGAAATTCCATTCTGCTGGCCACTGGATGACCTGCGTGTCTTTGACTCAGCTGTTGGGGAAATGGTAAGAGTTATCATGCAGTAATAACGACCAGGAAGTTAATGTCAGCAGGTCACATCCTGCC
This sequence comes from Mormyrus iriodes, assembly GCA_011763525.2. Taxonomy (NCBI): domain Eukaryota; kingdom Metazoa; phylum Chordata; class Actinopteri; order Osteoglossiformes; family Mormyridae; genus Mormyrus; species Mormyrus iriodes. Next base: position 2,974,431 of record JAAGVU020000103.1, read on the forward strand.
AAAACGAACAGGCTATCTATGGCAGAGCAATGTGGATGTGTCTGCCACAGGGACTGTGAGTCCAGGGCTCTGGGAGTTCAGACTTGTGTGATGTGTGGGAGAACATGCCAGAATCCAGCCAGGTGTCTGGGATGGGGCCAGATGGTTGTCTGGAGATGTTTAGACTGGAGTTTGGAGTTAGCGATCCAGCTTGCGAACCGTTGAAAGAAAGACAAAATTACCCCATCATGGAATTTCTTCTTTTCCTGTGTCCACTTGATGTTACTGGCTGGTATACTAATGACCTCCTTTTGTCACCTATTCAGTGAGAAACAGGCCAAGTGCGCAAAACATAGAATAAACCAGTAATTAAGGCAGTAATAAGGGGTTTAATCATAGTTTAGCCATTGCCGGGAAGCCCCTCTGGTCTCCCCATTCATGGGTATAATGTGTTTGAATTTGCATTCAATCACTATCGGCAACAAATATTCTATGCTACTTATGAGGACTGAAGTTGAAGTTTGCTACATGGAGTAAGAGGTTTATTTGAGATACATATGTTAGCTTAGCCAGGGGCAAATATTGATATAAGTCGGTATTATATTTTGATGCAGACTGATAATTGCTGGTGTTATTTTTCTGATATTGCAGACCTGTTATGATGAGGGAGATTCATGAGGTTCTGCACTGTGATGTGAAAAGAATGTGAAGGATCTTCTGGGGTCTTCTGCCTTTTCCCCAACTCAGAGCACTTGCTCAGTGTAATAATGTTTACTTCGATCAAATCTGACTAGATCTGACTCATATTTGTCAGCTCACTGAACTTCGATCATATTTTATATGAAGGCTGTAACTGTAAATCTTTGGTTTGCAGTTCCCAGCACATCAAAGCAAGCTATGGATTTGACTGGTAAGCAGAATGAGAGCGGTGCATTGACATGGACTCACGTGAACTCTCCTGGACAGGTTACCATGACACCACATTAGGGATGGGTTACAAAACAATGGGAGCCAACCAGCTGATGGTAAATTATGTTCACGTTCATCTGCAGGTCACCCTCTGAGTCTGACCTAGAACATCGATGGGCAAGTCCCTGCATACGTTTCCCTCCATATAAGCGTCCTCACATGGCTTGACGAGACTGAACTGCACTATAATCAGCAGGCTGACAGGGCTGGATTCACTTTCTTCCTTTTGTACCAGAACGTGGGAAAACTGCTGGAAAAAATACACCTAATTGATCTATCTTGTTCTGTGACTCTGGGGGTGGGTGGTGTGTGTCTGTGCTGTTTATGAACAGCAAAATGGATAGTGCTAATTTAAAAGTGATGTTTATATGACTGCTCCAGCAGGGTCAAATTAGCAGTGTTAATTTTTCTGTACACACACACACACACACACACACACACACACACACACACGCGCACACACACACACATACGCACATCTCCAGCTTCCCTGTGTGTGTGTGCTCATGCACTGTGTAACACGACAACTAATGTCTTTGTTGAAACAAATGAGATGCAAGTTAACAGCTCATATTCTATGAATGTGCAAATTATCAGTTTCCTTTACTGTATCTCCAATCAGCTTTTTTTTAAAAAAAACTGTAATTTATACCACATGCCAAAGGAGCCCTAAACATGACCTTTGAATTTTCATATATCCATTCTTGCCATACATTTTCTGTACCCACTTTCCCTATTGGGGGGGGGGGGGGATCTGGAGCCTATAAGCACAAGGCAGGGAACAACCCAGGATGGGGCACCAACCCATTGCAGGGCACACTCACACCGGCATTTTGGTAACTCCAGTTAACCTGGGCACATTTTTGGACTGTGGGGTTGAAAACAGAGTACTTGGAGGAAACTCCACGATGACACGGGGAGAACATACAAACTTCACATACATAGAACCCAGACAGAGACCTGAATGCTGGTCCCAGAGGTGTGAGGCAACAGTGCTAACCACTGCACCACCGTACTTTCTATTTTTGATATTATACAAGCTGCTTGTGCATGTCTACATTGGCAGTGATGCTGGAAAGAATGCTCTGGATTAATAATCAGGATTACCTCTGCACGTGAATCTGAATTTAATCCTGATTCCTCACTTAATGTTTCCATCATACTCTAGTTCTCTGTTTTAATTTGGATACAGATTTCCTCAGATATAAAACAGGACTGGTTGTCACTACCTATAGATACTGGAGTATATTGTGAATGTATATATGTTGCAGTAGTAATATGCATTAAGGGCAGGACAAACCCATACGCGGGACACGCAGTGAACCTAGTGTTGGATGTATTACGTTCACTTTCACATGGAGGGAGGATGGCTGCAGACATCTGGCAGGCTTGGGGTGTGTGCTGGCCTTGCTGTCACAGCCCTGTCCTCTCTTGTTCTTCTCTCCGCAGCGGTCTGCAGTGATGGTGTGTGCTTCAACGGAGGTCTGTGCAGCAAAGCCCCCCCCCAGCTCTGTGAATGCCCCCCTGGGTTTGACGGACCCCACTGTCAGTACGGTGAGCCTTTTTTTTTTTATTTCTCCCTTCTGTCTTTCCTTGATGTCGTCATTCAGACCTTCTTGCAGCCTTTGTTCAAACCTTTCACTTCACCCCAGAATTTATGGATTTGCTCTGCTCCTTCATTTGGCTGAACAGGCTTGACCTCTGTTCACTTACCACAGCTATAGTCTCCCTCTTTACACAGGTCTGGGCCACTTTCCTGCAGGTCAATTAATCAGTAAATCAAGTGTAATTTAATAGAGCACATTTTCTAAAGCAAGCTTTAAAGTACTTTACAGTATTTTTTCCCCAGATGGATAAAAAAAGAGGGAAAAAAACCCTCAATTTGCCAGTTTGTGAAAAACGTAAAGAGATACCCTGACCTACTGAAATAAGACAATTGATTAATACTGCTGGAAAATAATGTCTTGTGATCATGACTGATAATGAGAGGGGCTTAGTGATTGTGGTTGGGTGACATATAGTTCTTGGAGGCAAGCTGCTGAGGTGCTGTTTCTGGCGTTTGGCTAGAGCAGGAACTTTTTAAATAATTGTTAACTTCTGGCACGTTTGGAACTGGGTGATACATCCTTGATTGTAGTGGGTGACTGTGTTCCAGACATCGAATGGCAGTATTGGCTTGACTTGAATATGGCCAGGAGCTGAGAGTCACAGATGGAAAATTGACAATGGCGGCTGTTCTTGCTGGAATGTTCTGTGAGATAACTGCGTTTCACTTCTAAGCTGATGACCTGAAGGCCTCAAGCACTTATCCTATCCTTGGTTCCACTTTTCCAGGTTCATCAAAGACAAACTCTGCCTGGCTATAATGGTTGAAGGCTTTAATAAAATGATTCTGTACAGTTTTTTGTGGAACGGTGACTGGTCACATGTAAGAGAAGACAAAAAGCTTGGCAAACATTTAAAGATACAACGCTAACATTTTACAGCGATTAACCTAAACATAATTTGGGGGGATATAATGATGGAATTTGACCTTTTTGCATTCTGTAGGTGGTTGTGACAGTCAGTAATGTTACCTGCTGAAACAGAGGACAAAACTGTGCTTGTGTTTTTAAGGCCACCTTCAGGTGTGGTCCTACCTCCAGCTGTCCTCTGCCAAGGCCAGAGACTCAGCAATTACGAGAACAATGAAAACTTCCAGACTCAGACTCAGGGATGTTCCAGTTGGTTTTACTGGCACTAGAACACATAACATCTCACTTCCCAGGCTGGGATCCCCTCCTACTGCAAAGATGAAGTGAAAGACAATAAGACAGGGTCAGAAGAGAAAAGGTACATACAATGTACATATAACAATGCATTGTCTGCTAACAATATTCATACTGTCAACCCAGTATTTAAAAGACTGAATGAGTTTGTCTTTTTTTGAGACTCAGAAAGTGGTTTTGGGGAATAAACCCAGAGTGCCTGAGTATGCCTTCTGTGTGGACCAAGCTGACTGTGTCTACAGTACAGGAGAACCAGCAACAGAACAAAGCAGGACTTCACCGCGTACTGTATACTCTTCAGCACAACCTGTTTCTCAGTGGGGAATATGGGATGGAGAGGGAGCATAATTAAATGTTATAAAGAAGAGTATAGCTTCAACATCATAATTCAACATAATAATTCATGATTTCTCGTTCAAGGATGTGTTAAAGGTATGGTGTCCCGATTCTGCACATTCCTATCATAGAGTATCTAACAGATCCACACATATCTAACGACGCTATTTGCCTAACAGCTGGTGCAGTTTGTGGTCATCTCTTTCATAGACTGGACAGGACACTGCTGCGCGGCTTGTTTGACCCCATCAGATACTTGCATGACCCTCTTGCATTGGTTTCCTTGCGTTGACATTAAATTGGAGATTTGAGACTTTGGCTGGCAAGAGAATAACACCAGCATATCTAAGCACGAAGACCTTTAATCCTTCGGGCAGATCCAGGCCTAAAGGGGTGAAATTGAAATTGTTCTTTGTTTTTGACCTTGGCTCTTATGCGGTAAAACGAGCTGCTTCTTAACTCCGAGCCTCAAACAGAATACCCCCCGGCTCTTCTAAAAAAAGGGACTCAAAATATGCAATTGGTTTCTGGGCTTTTGGTGGTTTTTCCAGCTGTTTCTTAAATCATTAGGGTGTAACGAGTATAACATGATGCTAGTTAATTCACTTGCCCTAAGTGTTCATTTTCTATTCCATCACTATGTCTAATGTTTTCTTGCGTGTCAAATATTGTTTTTTTTCCCCAAATAATGAATTGAGTTGACTAGACTTCTAAAGCTGGGACCTGATCCTTGACTCTACAAGTCTGGAAGGCAGCCTTATTTTTGATGCGGCATCGTTTGACAAGTTATTTTTATTTTCTGGTTTGGAAAACCTCTATATCCCACTTTTTCTTCTTTACAAGACATTCTTTACATCCACTGTGTGTCAGAAACCTCACATTTTTGCCATATGTCTAGGCCACCCTGCATTGAGTCTAATGTCGCCATCATGGCACAGGCAGGGCCTGGAATTAGGTGGATTAGGTGAAGGTGGGGGAGATGGATCGGATTCCCAATAAGAACATTGCTCCCAGGGTTGTCCTCTAAGTCTGAATGGTCTGGGACTTTCATACAAGTTAATGAATAAAGCAGGTGTTTTTCAAAACCACAGCCCTATGGCCCAATTCAGAATAATGTCTGACGAATTATACACATGGGCATGCAGGTTTTAATGAGTACAAATTTGTTATTATGTTTTTTTTCAGTTAAATCACATGACATGCTGCATGGGGCCCTGAAATTCAATATACAGCTACAAATAATGCAGTAGTCATACTGGTCTTTTAATTATTTGGTTTTCAGTTTAGTTGTTCATTTGAAAGATAATCATTCTCACCTGTTTCTTAGCCACTGTAATGTGTTTTTAGAATGTAATCAAGGCCAGATTAAGGTGCCTGAGCCTCTAAGGAAAGGCTAGTTTTATATTTCATCCTTTGCTTTGTCTTGTGTTTCCCTGATTTGATTCCTTCAAAGTTTCATTCCGTTTTATTGCTTAAAAAAAACAGTGCTTGGCCACCATTTTTCCTTCAGACGTCAGTCTGGCTCTCCTTATATCAGCAATGCTAGCATACAAATAAAACCGTAACAGGTGCTAATACAGATGCTCCTTGTTTTACGATTGACTTTTTTCAACTTTACAATGGTGCGATAGCAATGCATATTCAGCAGTCAATCAAACTATTGAGTGAATTTTGATCTGTTCCTAGGCAAGTGATTTGCTGTACAATAATCTCTACTGTTGCCAGGCGATGGCAGCATCCACCCAACCACACTATTAGGCTCTGTAGCGATCGTGAGTGTGAATTTCTCATGCAGTGTTTATCAACGTATTGTACGGTGTATATTGTTTATTTAGCCAAATTGCCCATTATGTCTATTAAACTGTATTAAGCACTGTGGCTTCACACCTCTGGGACCAGGGTTCGAGTCTCTGCCATAGCTCCCTGTGTATGGAGTTCGCATGCTCTCCCTGTGTTGTTGTGGGGTACTCCAGTTTCCCCCAACATTCCATAAACATGCTGAGGTTAATTGGAGGTGTGGCCTGTGTGTGTGAATGATGTGTGTCTGTGCCCCGTGATGGGTTGGTGCCCTATCCTGGGTTGTCCCCTGCCTTGCACCCATAGTTTGTGGGATAGGCTCCCCCTTTTTGTGACAGAGCAACACTTGAGAGGAGCACTTGGAAACCTCCAGAACCTACAGTAAATCTCAGTTAGCATGACAGTGTGCCAAGATCTATATCACTAGGTGAGTCTAGCTTATGTTATTATCATTATAACATTATTGGCTTATACTTAAAAACATTAACCTATCATGCTGAAACACCTTGTGTAAATAAATCAGGCTGAAAGGTGACTCGCATTTAAACTAGGGACTAGGGGCCTGTATCACAAAGCACTATTTCTTGCTGAGCTGGCTAACTTGTTGGATTTAAGGTACCCCAGTTAAAATGGACTTTATCGGCAATCATTTAAAATTAGCCCAGACTACCTTAAATTTGACAAGTTATCTGACTACGCAGGAAATCCTGATTCTTGATACAGGACCCTGATCTCAGCAGGTGGTTGGCTACCCGTGAGTGAAACACTGCTGCCATCCAGGGCTCGACTGGCCATCTGGCATACTGGGCATTTTGGAAAAAACCTCTTAGGTAGTGATTGTTTTAGCGGTTCCATTGAGGAAGTTATTTCTGCATTATGAGGTAATGTCTTGGCCAAGAGCACTGGGAAGACAATGCTGAAGCGGCCGACTGACCCCAGCAAAAACTCTATAATAATCTTTCATCGATATGTGTTTTTTTGGGTCATTCAGTTTTGAAAACTTGATTAAAAAAATCAAGTCTAATGAAAGTATGGTAATTTGATCAATGGTTCTTTTTTAAGCAGGATAAAACAAGGAATTTTGCTGATGATAATTTAATGCAGATAGTCCAATTCCCCTTACGCTAATAAAAGTTTGTCTGGCTGTTGTGACCGGGAATGTTTCTTACCAAGAGAACAAGAGAGAAGATTGTGGAGTGAAAGGGCAATTGAACACAGTTATTGTGCAGATTCTCAGCTGTGTAGATGCATGCAGATGTTCAGGGATGAGTGTTCCATTTTTCGGCAGTAAATTGTGCCTTCACCACTAAGGGGATAAGATCTCTGAAGCACCATCTAGAAAGCTTGACCAGTAATGTAACAGCAGGTGGTGTAGTAGTTTAGGGCACAGCCTTGTGTTCTGAAGCCTTACTGACTTAGCTTCCAGGAGGGCCTCTATTATAGTCCCCTCAGTCAAGGAACCTGACCCCAGCTTCTCCAGTCAAATATCCAAATGGGTCCGAAGCTTCAAGTTGCTTGTAAATGTATCTCTGATTAGGAAATGGCAGTAGCACCTGAGCCCTTTCGGTGTCTTGCTTTGTTTTTCTTTCTGAAGCAGCTTTAAACGACACAATGACTGAGAGGCTAAGGGTCCCTGTGCAGATAATTGCATTTATGTCCCTGCCCACTGAATATCGGCTGGGTGCTTTGCCAGCCTTATGTGGATAAAGACATTTGGTCACGACAACACGGAACGAAGGACTCGAAGGCAGGTGCTTGGAAATTAAATCGGGAGGTTTTATTTAACAAAACGGAAACAAGACAACTAACTGGACCACGAGGGGTCAAAACCAGGGAGGACTGGAACCAAGGAATGGCACAGCATCAGGACAGGTTGACGTTAATGACTGGACTGGGGAACACAGGACTGGGAAGCACGTATATACAGAACTAACGAGGAAGCCAACGAGAGGCAGCTGGAAGTGATTAACATGAGAGGTAAGACAAACAACTACCGGGCGTGACTTGTAAGGGCCATGCCAGGGAGGAGGGTCAGGTGGACATGGTGGGCAGGACATGACACATTTTCAGTGGTGGACCTAAAAATCTCTGTTTATTTATGTAATCATTAGCAATTGCTGTGTGTTTATTAAATCAGTCTTGCTACTTGCCTGGGCCCTAGTGCCCATTGCTCCTTCCCGTCTTCTAGTCATTTTGAAAAATTCTTCTGTTGGTATCCCCTGCCTAGACACTAGGGACAGCCAGTAAACTAGACGGGATTGGGCTGTTCCTTTAGAGTGCGGGGTTTGTGTCCTCTTCCCAATACCACATAAAGGAGTGTGAAAATACAGCAATGTTATGAATCTGGATGGCTCAAAGGAGCCAGAGGTTGCTCCCCTCTGAAGTCATTGGAGATCACGTTGTGGTTTGTGTGGCGTCGGCATCTCCAGCTGCAAATCTTCAACAAGAGAGATGTTTCACGGGCTGCGTCTGGCATGCTTGTCCACATGAGCCCAACTGGATATTCCAAACATGTTCGGCCCGAGCAGCAGAATTTTACCCAGATAAAACCAGAAAAATATTATCTTGTTTTTTCCTTGATTGCAGATTTCAGAATATAATTCATTGTTATGGGTGGTTTTGTATTTTTTCAGAACATTTAGTTTTCAGATATAAATCGCAGGCTTCAGCCAGATGATCACTGTCCACATTCTTCAGCAGTTCCTCATCAGGATCTGTTAAAATAGTTTACACTTTTTTTTTTGAGAAACACCTTTTTTTGGGCTTTACCAAGCATGGAGAACTTTCAACCCTAAGTGTCTGAGGTAACTTTCCACAACCTCACTTCTGGATTTTGCTCTCTGGTCCGTTGAGATGTTCCTGCACTGCTTCTTATTAAACCTGCTGCTTCTTGCTGCCAAGTCCAGCGATAGTATCTGAATCGCAGTCATCCTGAGCCCATCAGTCTTCTGGAAATGGGGAACATCAATAAAGGAAGAAAGATGGGCACTTTGAGAGTCACAGTTCAGATATCACACACTTTGTTGACAGAACATAACAGTACTTTCTCAGTAAGTCTGATGTCATGACTGAAATAAGCCTATTGAAATTACTGCAGAATGTGTAGCTTCTTGGGTAAGTTGTGTCTGCAGGGCACACAGGGTGCTGCACTCAGCACATGGATTTAATCAGATGAGAATCGAGGCCACTGGGGCCACATTCTGTGCACTTTTGTGGCTGGGTCTGGGGAGGGAGACATTCTTCACTGTTTGACAGTTTTGTCTCTAGGATTTCTTGGATCTTGGTGCCACATGTGTCCAGCTCAAAGGAGATGCACTGTCGTCCTAGATGTTGGTGGTCCTTTTGTTTAGTGGTGATGAACACCTTCCTCACTGACAGGAAAATCTGCGATACATTTATGAGACTACCAGCAGAGATGGATTACTGGGCTGCGTGGTGTGGTTGGAGGGAGATGGTCATGGTGCTTAAGATACTAGCAAAGCAGAAAGATGACCGTGCCAAAACTGGGCCATCACATCAGGTGAAAAGGAGAGACACTGTGAGAGTCTGCAAGTAAGCATCTTGCTGGTAGTGTTATGATACGTATCAGAGGATGAGAGGAGGGAAGGTTGATGACAGCAGTGGTCAGGTGTCAATGACAGGAGCTCTTTGGGTCAGAGTGTTCTTGTCCTGAAACCGTCCCAGCAGGAAGGAATGAGGCATCAGAGGTGCAGTTATGCGTTGCTGTGCATTAATTCAGCCCACACAGCAGAACGGAACTGAACTTTATGGCACTCAGGGGAATATGACTAATATGGTTGTTACAATGCTCATTCTATTTTTTAAAGAACATTTAATTGTCATAAGTTGGCAATAACAGAAAATTGTTTTCTTGTGTCTTGTGTCTGATTTTCTGTTCTTAATAGGAAGGTTTCTAGGACACAAAAAAGCAGATGCTTTGATATTTATAGGACATGGAACTGATATTTTTGTTCAGTGGAAAATGAGTTATGCAGATATCTGTTCATGATCAGCAATTCTGGTCTGCAGGAGCCGCATGGCAAGTGTGCTGTACATCCACTGGCATTTGTAATGCTGTGGTGAAATGTGCCTCTGTGATCTCGAGTAAGTCTGCAGTGTGGGGCATATAACACACTATAACAGACTATAACAGACTAAAACGCTGCAGACAATAAAATATGCAAAACTAAATAACACTGTTACATACATGTAAATGCGTGTGCAGACTTGTCTCAAATTGAAAATCCGACTCCAGCCAGCTGACCGAAGCTTGCAGCCCTGATCATAAAACAATAACACAGTGATTGTTTTCTATCCTTACTATTACATATAAAGGAATCTTTTAAAAGATTTTATTTTTCACAGGTTTCTTCCTACCTTACATATTCCAAGGAGATGTTCGTACAGTACTCTGCTATTTTTAATATCTAATGCATAATGACGGTCTGTAATTTTTTTTCTGTGATAATCTTATGAAAATGCAAAGTATTCAGCAGGGTAATAGTGTTTTTTTCTCTGTCATATCTTGGAAAACATGAACAGTGTTATGCCTAAGGCAAAGAGATTGATACAAAGTGTTTTGCCACAGACAGTTATCATCTCAAGTGTGACCATCAGCTGGTAATGACCAACCCTCTCATGGTCAGCCTGCCAAATATTACCTTCAACAGGCTCTCACTGCCCTTGTTTTCCTATTGTCCATTTTGGACAAGTGTCACTTCAAAAAGTTGACTGGACAGAGTCCATCGGTCCATCAGTGACTTGTTCGGGTATGATGACTCCTGTTGGGTTGCCAGTTTCACGCACCTGCTTTGCTGTGTGGTGGGGATGGGGGGATCATCGGTAGGGGAAATGCTACTTAACTAAACTGTGTCATCCTTTTCTTCAGGAGAAAACAGGCATTCTATCTTTGGACTGAATCTGCTTTACGATAATCACATGTCCAGTTCCTTCAATACTCTGCTGCCTGCTCCAGCAGATTTGGCCTCTCACATGTAATTGGGATGCAGCCAGAATTCAGGGATAGCATGCACTCTGCAGGGGTGACGTCTGAGCCCATTCCAGAAAAGCAGGATGGATTCTGGAGTTCTGAAGTTCAGAAACAGAGGAGATTTAGATTTCTGACTTTTCAGAAGCTGAGCGGTGTGGTGGTGATGGATTGGCTGGAATATGGGGTTATCTCTATCTTTGATGGATAAAACTGAGTTGGAGATGATTATATGTTTAGTTTATTTCTGTATCTTGCAGAATAGTGGCATTACAGTGTGCCTGTTTCTCCTGTGTCTTCCCCAACACTTCACACAGAGCACAGTCCTTTATGCTGAAACCTTGCTTTTTTACTATCAGTTTTGGATATCCTTAGCCATGACGTCTGATTAAAGGAATTCTGGGAAAGAAGTTCATGTCTGCCTTAAAGTCTTGAAAAGAATGATAAATGAGTCATCTGCCGGTGGGGGTGGGGGGGTTCAGCAGTTTGAAGTTTGTTTTTTCCCACCTGAACTTCTGCACCTTGTTTTGGGGTCTTTATTTGGTCTTTGTTAGCTCAGCTATCTTGTTTAACCATAAATGAACCATGAACATCACTGTGAAGCCCCTATGTTACATGATTCCGCTCTCTGTCACTCCTGGGGACTTGACTCCTACTGCCTCCTGCCTCCTACTGCCTCCTGCTTCCCACAGTGTTGCATGTTCAATTGAGAATGTATATATCTGGAATATCCTTGTTGTTGAAATCAGGTGACAAGCCATAACATTTAAATTACTCGACAAACTTCTGAATTTATCATGGTATTTTTTTTCCACCTTTAGAGATAAATTCCTGTGACTTATTCAAACAAAGCGGTCCTCACAATGTGTATGACTGTGATAATAGGATTGTAATCGAGTTCCAGCCTATAGGGGACCGTGCCCAGGGCTCCAAAGTTCAACCATCAGGCAGAGAAGTCAGAGGTCACCTTCTGAAGGATTGTGTGTGTCTGTGTCCACTTACTACTGTGACTCATTTTTTTGTGTAATACCACATCTGTGGATTTTACCCTGGATATACAGGGTGTCCATAAAGTCTCTTTACAATTTAAAAAATTTATTACAAAAGCAAATGAAAAGACAGATAAGTGAAAATTATTACAAAATGAGACGTATATAT
>JAAGVU020000103.1:2988337-3027256 GCA_011763525.2 Mormyrus iriodes
TGTATGTGTGTCTGTGTGTGCATGAGTGCGTGTATGTGTGTCTGTGTGTGCATGAGTGCGTGTATGTGTGTCTGTGTTTGCCCTGCAGTGAACAGGAATCTGAAGCAGGGCTCACCTCTGCCTTGTGCCCTGTGCTGCCTGGGATAGTCTCCAGGCTCCAGGCTCCTCTCATGAGCCTGTACTGTATAAGGAGTTAGAGATACTACGTCATTTGCCTTGAACTTTTTCTTAGTGCTGTTCTAGCACATCATGACCTTCCCTTGCTTTGAAACTGCACTTTCCAGGTTTTAAAAGTCGTTACATTTTTTTGTAAAACATCTTGACCCAAGACCTTCAGATGCTCATTATCTTCAGGACCGAATGTTTGTTACATTATCTTCCATAAACACATAAAAATTTCAGTTTCAGTCCAGGTTTTCATCAGGCATCCAGATTATCAGATAAGTTCAGCCATCTGACATGTTGATTTTGAAAGAATTGTCATGGTTTCTCAGTTTTAGACACCTGCCTCTCTCTGACTGCATTGCGCTCACATATTTTACTCCTGGGAATAGGGTCTGTATCACATTGTCTCTGATTGTATAGATATTTACTGAAAATGGTTGGATTGATAAGGGAAATGATGTTCCAGCAGGATCTCAGACTGACAGTAAGAGCCTGGAGTGGAGAGCTGTCCTCTAAATGACCTTTGTCCATCAGATTGCTTTATAGAGTGTCGCAAAGTGGATTTAGCATCAGTTTCACATTCAAAGACCCAGTTGAACTCACACTGACTTTGGGAGTACTCCTGATGAAAGCCTGCCATTTCTGTCAACCCAGGGAATCATATTTCAATTTCAAAATGTTGCCAGTCTATCTGAGGAAAGTAAATTGAGCCCGTTTCTTGTTCAAAGTGAATTTTGAGTGAAAGCTCGGGAGGGCATTTCAAGGTTTGAGAAAGTGAGGTGTCTGATTATATTGCAGGGAGCATACACGTGCCAGCCACGCTGGGTGTCTCATGGCATGCGCTACTGACAGCAAACACAAATAAGTTTGATGCTAGGAAGTGGAACTGATGCATTGTCCAACCAGCCGAGTGGAGTGTGGATGGATTTATTGGAGTTGGGCAGAAAAGTTTTAGCAGGCATATAGGATCAGCTCACAGAGTTGACGTGGTGATTGGCTGTCAACATGTCACCTTGAGGCCCTGAGGAGGGATGTTCCATGAGTGAAATAGGCTATATAGGTGACTGCAAAGATGGACAAAAAAACATGCGCAGGCTGTTTGTCCTAAGATGGATGTATTCTTATTTTACTTTGTAAACTACCCCACCACTGCTGCTATTGTCCTCCTCTTGCAGTGGTTGGAGGCTGGCTTGATGAATTGTCTTTGCAGCGACCTGTGCTGTAACGCAGTTTGACTTTACAGTTAACCACCTACTTTCATAGACCTGTTGGGTCCTAGAGGCCTGGTGGCTGTCCATTTTATTGGCTGTGTGCAGAGCTGCAGGGAGTTATTGACCAACAATTTCAGAGATTCGGTGACTGACCGGTGGATCAGGTCCACATTCAGCCCAGGAAGTAACAAGAACAGGAAGACTTCTTTTCAAATATTATACTTCATCATCGTTAGCAAGGGCCGTAATTCTGGAATTTAGGCCCGGTTATCGAGAAGATGATTCTGTTTATGTGGAATTTTTACCTGCCAGTGGATTTCAAGCTTTATGTTGTCTGGTTGTATTTAATTGCCCGTTTTATGAAGTTCATACCCAATGAATGAATTTATTTAGTGTTTTATGGCTGCAGAAACAGTCAGACAAAATCTGCTATGGCTGATGTCTTGATCTCCTAGCTGTTTCCTAACTAGTGGTCTGAGTGTCAGTTACTTTTGGCCTTCGCTGCTCCTGCTCTCGTCCACAGCTGAGCTATTTCACCTCCCCTTTTGCCTCCAGTCTGGGCGATCGCTCATTCTGGGCTGCTGGATTCAAACATTCCCTCTTGACAAAGTTCTTTTTCATCAGGTTTTGGTCTTCTGCCCCCTTCAAAGCCTCCCCCACGGCTTTGCTTATTTATTTTTCTTATTTTTGTGTTATTCTGAGCCCTCGGTGTGGTGTGCCAAAGACTGCAACAGTAGCCAGCGACATATTTAGTTAAGAGCACGGGGTGGAGGGAGGCGCCCAGTAGGGAGGAACAGTCTGGCTATATTTCCGATTCCTTCTCACCATTCAAGGTGAGGTGGCATCAGGTTTTTTTTTGTCTGGCTTTTACATGCTCTGCCCGAGGCATAATGGACTTACCATGACCCTTGGGGGGGCATGCCGTTAATGTTTATGACTGGTCATGTGACATTTCTTTGGTTCCTGTAACCTGCTAGCTTGTCTTTGGAAAAATAGAACTCCAGGGATCTGGCATGGGATTGTGGTTCTATTTTGGGTTCCTACCTGAATTGAAAAAGGAGGATGTTAGGTAGTGTAATTTCATGGGAGTGAGTAGGCAAGTGCCTTGGGTCTTGACTTGTGATCATGCAGTTGGTGATCTGTGTCCTGAGTGGATTTTGCTCTTAACATGACTAAGCAGCTTTGCCTGAATTTCCTTCAGTAGAGAAACTGCTGTATATAAATTGTTTAAATGTAACTGATTTTGGATAATAGTTCTGGTTAAGTGAGTAAATTATCCTTATTTAGATGTGCAGGCTTTGTTTTTTACGTGTTGCGTCTCTGATAGATTCTCTGACAAAGGGGCAGTGGAGAATATAGAAATTTTAAGTTCAAATCCTGTAATCTTGGGCTTCTCTCACACACATCTTGATTTTGTCGAGTTTGATGTGTCCTTGGGTCAACAAGGGAGGGACTGGGACCTGGGTTTGAGTCTCCTCAAGGGTTCTGTGTGTGGAGTTTGGAGTTTGCATGCTGGGTACTCTGGTTTCCCCAACAGTCCAAAGTCATGCTGAGGTTAATTGGAGTTACCAAACTGCCCATAGATTTTCCTGTGTGTGTGAGTGTGTGTGAATGGTGTGTGAGTGTGTTCCGCAATGGGTTGGTGCCCCATCCTGGGTTGCTCCCTGTCTTGTATCCATAGCCTGCAAGACAGGCTCCAGACTCCTCGTGACCCTGAATAGGACAAGCGGTTACAGAAAACGGATGGATGCTTTTAAGATCAAGGCCACTAGTCGAGTCAATCTGAAATCGAATTTTGATTCAGACCCGATACAAACAGTTGCTTAATGTATGTCTCCATTTATATCAACCTGTATGTTGTGGCTTTTGTACTGCAGATAAGGTTTCTGCATATTTAAATGTTGTATTTCACCACTGAAAGGAACAGGAGCAGGAACAGGAAGCTGCTGTTTTTCATGGTTATAATGGACGTTTCTTCAAATAGATCAAATTCAGTTTAAAGAAAACTAGCTAGATTAAGTCTGTAGGACTATACTGTGAACTTATACAGTATATATGAGACTGACCTATATTAAATGGAAGCTAGTTCATATTCTTATTCAAATTCAAGTTAAAGTTTTATTGATTGCGACTGTCATGTCTGTGGCTTACTGAGACGGTCAATAATGCTTTACACAGATGTCGATTGCGTCCGCTATACTGTCTCCTTGTAACAGAGCGGTGCCTGCTGCCCCCCCCCGGCCCTGCCTGTGTTTCTCATTCCAGGGATATTAGGTTGTGCTGGGGTGGGGGGCAGGATGCGCTTTTATCTGCAGAACAGATTCTGATTCCCGAGGAGCATTCCATAGCTCCAGGCCGCTCATGGATCATCTCGGGCGGGCCTTGTGCATGTTTCTCTGAGTTGCCATCACCCCCCTAGGAGCCCCCCAGGGGTTCATCGCATAGTCACATGGAACAGAGAGCACACTGTGTCCTGGAGAGTAGTGGTGTGTATCTGAGGGACTCAACTCAGTGGTATGGCAATACCTGGTTGTCATAGTCCATTTCTGCACAGTCAGACTCCTGACTGACCAACTGCCTTGCAACATAGTGAAGGGAGGGTTTAAGCTGGAGTGTTTCTAGGATTAGACCCTTAGGGGGCGCTGTCTCCTGACAAAATGCCCTCCAAGTCGCCCATGATAGAATTTGCCAAGCAGGGGATATGAGATGTATCCTAAAATACGGGATAAGTTACTAAATGATTTTAGAAAAATTACTTTTCAGAGGGGGTGAGGCAAAAATAAGAGGGCTGAAGCCCCCACTATGTAACGTCTGGACCCGGCTACGGCTTACGCCTCTGGCTGCTAGTTAACAGCACTCGCCTTGGGTTTTGTGGCCTCATTCCTTTCCATAATACCAGTCACGTGCATACGTGCAAAAGGACAGATTTATTTGTTTGATGTGTTCTTTGATATGTTTCTTCACGTTTCAGAATCAGCAGTAATGATTTTTGACATGTGTAATGAAAAAAATAAGGCTTTCAGAGTGGTGTTTGACTCCCCCTAGAGTTTGAAAGGTAGACAAACATGTTTTAGGAGCAGAAAATCAGCGTGAAACAAGCAGCTACTCTGGCTGTTCAGAAAACGGCCCATGGAGTGTAGGTAGCTGTTAGCATAACTAAAGTGCATTTTCAGTCTCACTCTGTGGCTCCACACAGTGCACTGCGTACACTGGCTTTGGTCCAAGCTGGACCCAGTAAAATAGACGGGACAAATAAAATCACGTAAAATAAGAAGGGTTTGCTGAGAACATTATTTTCATCTGTGTAACAGTCATTCTAAAAGTGACTGGTTTGACTGGTCTAAACTAAATACTGTTTTGTTTTTTTCAAAGAATAAGTTAATATACTGTATATTAGGACGTGTGAGATCACATAGCCACCTGAGATCAAATATCCTGCTTATTTGTCTGAATCCCAAAAGAAGCACTCAGACCCTCATACCTGGGCCTTCAACCCCCCCCCCCCCCACACACACACACACACACATACACATATATTGTGTTTTCTTGTTTGTTTCCCCTTGTGTTGATGGCAAAACATCCCCAACATCCTGTTAAACCGATCTCCACTCCTGAAACCAATATAGCTCCTTATTCCCATTTTATGAAGTCCTCTTCCTTCTCCCCCCTGATTCATCACTTATGTATCTTCTACAGCTGTATGGATTTTATTTTACCAATTAATCTGTTGACTAACTAACTGGCATTAATTTAAAAAAATCATGTCATCTCTAAACGTGTTCCTCCCCAAACATAAATTCAGGTGAACACAAAGACAAACTATATTATCTGAGATATATTTACTTACTCAATTCAATTTATTTTCATATGGTGCCTTTCACAACATAATTTTTCCAAGGCACTTAACAAAAATGTGTGCGAATACATGTTGTGTTCATGATACAGCGAAAATCAGCTGCCTAAGTATAGGACACATTATGTGACACAGGGAAGGAAACTTTACTCAGGCTGACAGCAGAAATCAAGCTGTGCTGGTCTCATGGAAATGTGCAGAAATCAAGCTGTGCTGGTCTCATGGAAATGTGCAGAAATCAAGCTGTGCTGGTCTCATGATAATGTGCAGAAATCAAGCTGTGCTGGTCTCATGGAAATGTGCAGAAATCAAGCTGTGCTGGTGTCATGGAAATGTACAGAAATCAAGCTGTGCTGATGTCATGGTAACGTGCAGAAATCAAGCTGTATTGGTCTCACGGTAACGTGCAGAAATCAAGCTGTGCTGGTCTCATGGAAATGTGCCGAAATCAAGCTGTGCTGGTCTCACTGTAATGTGCAGAAATCAAGCTGTGCTAGTCTCACTCTTTGATCAGCTGCAAATGAAAAGGCTGCTGCACAAACAGCAGGATGAGTAAAAGAGTTACAACCATTTGCTTACAAGTCAATGATGCCATGTCAGTTCTGCACCTGGAGTGGCCAGCTTGCCTGGGTGCTGGGTGTGATTTTGCTTTATGAATGAGGCTGGCATGTGAGTGTGGAAAGAACCACATTATGATGACAATTCACTGTCCCCATGTAATAATATAGTTACTACTTCAATCCATTATGCTACATTATAAAATCAGGAACTAAACAGAATAGAATAGAATTGAAGCTTAATTGTCATTGTAATTAAATACACAACAAAACTAGGAAACTGACTTGGGCTGGCCTAGATGACCAGTGTGTCATACTAGTTGACCCCTGATACTTTAAATGCGAAATACAAATTAAGAAAAGCATGTAATGAGAATATCATGACTAATCCTCACCTGGAGATTTTACTGGATGGATGGATGGATGATTTTGGGCATGCTAAAGTGGAACTGCCATACAGATAACTTCCTCAGTTCTTCTCACTGGTCCCAGTTCAAATTCAGTTTCCTGTAGTGTACTCCTCAGTCGAAAACACAGTGAAACAGACACAAAGGTTTGGCTGGTTTTATTTTACGGGCTTGAAACAAACCTCTGTATTCATGAAAGCAATTTTAAAGGAAGGAATTTACAAAAAAAAAAAAAAAAAACACACTCATCCTGCTTACCATACCCAAAAAGTTAATTTGCAGTGAAAAGAGTCCATTGTTGAAGCTTCCCCCCGGCCTCAGGTGAGCGGCGTGGTTTACCCCAAGGAGCTGGTCTCTCCAGTGGGCAAGAGGCAGCCTGGTTACCATCAGCCCACCCCCCAACATTGAAGCTTGCGCCTCCAGCAGTGTACGTGATGCGTGGTCTTTGCCAACAGCTACCGACATCTGCCATGGCTCTATGCAGTCAGCTACCTGCTCCCCCAGCCTCACAGAGAACTGCATCCCTTCCTGATTATTTTTTTCACATGGCACATGCCTAAGGATCACAGTTATGTAATCTTTCGCTGAGTTTGCTCCACGTTCGATTAAATACTCATGTTTTCTGGTAGCCCGCCGCTCTCAGTAATGAAGCACTAATAGAAACCGGGTGGTTTTAAAAAGCCTATGTAATAGCAGTCCGCTCCTGTGGTAGAGATCAGATCCCGCTGAAGAATGACTGTCCATCAGCCACAGAGGTTTAACTAAACGTTAAAAAGCTGCTTCGTTTGCTGCTGGTCCAATGGCCAAGGGGAGTGCACCGGAATACTCCACTCCACTGTTGGGGGCAGCTAAAGGAAGCTCGGGTTCAAACAGGAAGTGACACAGGAAGCTCGACGGCGGAACAAACCAGAGGATGGTGTCCGGGTAAGGACCTCTGAAGTCAGGTGTGGGTGGAGCCTCGTTCCATTCAGTCGGGCGACCCACACTTGATTTCAGGGGCTGCTGGGACTAAAGCATGACCCAAGGCAAGAGGAAGGCCAACAAGTGATCTTTAGAGTGCCCTTATGGGAGGTTATTTTAAAATGACATTAACCAGTTGTTTAAAATATAATCATTAGCTGATATAATCATTGCCCTCTGGTGGCCTTCCAGTCTCATGACTTTACCTTTCACATGAGCTCTCCCTGCATTATTCTGTGTCGTTAATTTTCAATGAACCCAGTACCCCTTTGTGTGGGCCGCATTTAAGAACTGACCTGCTGGCAATGGTGAACCAGGAATCAGACTCCTCGCTATATTGTCCTCAACCTACCCAAGTCAAAGCCATTAACCCACGAGTGAAGGCCAGACAACCACAACCTTATAAAATGCACCGTAAAGCTGCACATGCTCGTAAAAAATAAACGAGGAAATTACTCAGAGCTGTTTGTAATTGTCTTGGTAGCAACATCTCATATAAAAATCACAGAAAACTGAATAAATCTCCCAAAGGTGACAGAAGTTTATATTCAGTTATAAACAATTATACAGCAGAATGAAAACCTTCTACACAGATCCTTCAAGGCTTAGTATTAAAGGTTTTGAAATTTGAAGTCAAGTATAAGCAGAAACAAAGGTGTTTGTTTGTTTGTTTGACATACAGACAGATGATAGTCCATATAGATATGCAGTGTGCAGTGTGGTCTGGGTTTGAGCACCGATGTGACCCAGCTGGCAGGTGCCGGTTCCCTGAGATCCAGTGGTATTTGGGGGTAGAGGCGGACCCCGGCAGCTGTTGCTCTCAGATCACATGAGCGGCCTGGTCTGGGATGTGAGCAGGCCCCCAGCTCTTCTGGTACTTGTCCTGCACTGACAATTCTGATGCCCCCCCCAAGTAGGTTGAATGTAAGGCATCATATATTTATGTAGCATTTTTTTCATACAGAAGTTATGTTTGACTTCCTTGCACATAAGATGTTGGAAAACGGATGCTATCCGTTGTAATGCGTTTTCTCAGTATATAAATCAGAGTAAACGCTTTCTGTGTGCTGATACCTCGCACTGGCTTTTTGGAGCGATATGGCAGTATTGTGTATGATTGATGAGCAAATCCTTTTTTTTTATTTCAGTTTAAGTGACATGTAAATCGATTGCCTTCTCACTGCGACTCCTATGCTACGGGGATACCATAAACCCATTTGACCAATGGCCACCTGGGAAGTTTGCTTGTTCTGTTTCATTTGGTCACCTGTTGTAATGTGGTACCTGGTTCACTGGGCATGTTAGAGTGCATTGTTTATGGACTCTAGTCCGTGACCAAACAGACTATGGCCTCTGACACATGGCAAGCATCAATCCACCGAAGGGGTCTCACCCTAAATGACTCTAATTTCCTCTCTCTAAAAATCAGACATCTGCTGACCTCAGAAGGTTTATTGACTGACCACCTCCTCGCTACGAACATTGTAGCAACCCAACCCATCGTTCCTGTTTCAGCATGTTACTGATCACTTGGACCATGACAAGTTCACTAATCCTAGTGAACTAATTCTTCTCGTGCATTGAAACTCCCACAATTGAACTGGTGGACTTAGATAAGATAGCACTCTTAGATCAAGGAAGAATCAAGTAACAGCCCAAGTTCACTCTTGATAATACATGTGATTTGCATTTTGTTGCGTAGACAAAACCTACTCACTTTTTAATATTTTTACAAATTTATAAAGTTGAAGAGTAATTCAGGTCAAGTCAAAGGTATCCCTCCGGGACCAGCAAATTTTGAGCTGAAAGTCTTTGCTCTTAACCACAACCACTTGTGTCCAACTCATGGAACAGCCATGTTCTTATGTTCACATTCTGAATCAAGGACGGGTGTGGCAATGTGGACAAAAATCTGACTGGCTTGCAAACTTGTGACACCAAGGACACAAGTCTTCCCTGCTGGGAAAATACCTTTCAGTCCTTTGAGAACTTGGACATGGTATTAAATGACAACTTGGGCCTCGTTGATCTGTCCAGCACATCTGAATGTTACATTTGTTCTAATGCCTTGTTAGGATCCGTTGATTAAACTCAACATTATGACGATATAAGAAGAGCAGAATGTTGCACCAAAGGATATAAAACATTAACAAAGACTAGGGGCATCACCCTTCAGCTCACTGGTTGTTGGTAAGAACATGTTGCTTCACAGTATGCTGTTTTATTTACATGCGACACTTGGAGGTCAGGTAGATGTTAGATTAATGTGAACATTCTGGACTTATGCGTAGTTGCCCCAAAATAATTTTCATGATCCTAGTAGACAGTCTTGCACTATGTTCACTACTATTTGTTGTTGTAGGCAGTCTTATTGCTAGGCATGTCTTTAATGTGATTCGCTTTTAAATTCCTCCTTCATGTCAGTTGGGGAGGCATTACTGAAGTATTAATTGCCTGGTGGAAATACAGTAAAAGTCCAGACTTGGCGGCAGACTGAAGTTGTTTCTGAGCAAAGTCACAGAAGAGGCGTTTTGAAAGCGAATAACCGTGACAGCCCATACATGTGCTGGACTTGGATAAGATGTCCATGGCCTCCTTTCGCTGATCAGAAACATGCCCCCCCACTTTGGGGGTTAAGCACACACAGGTCGGGTTCCTCCTCGAGCCTAGCTGGAGTTTATTTTGGAATTCCTTGGCCTCCACGTGTGGTACATTCTGTTCTAAGCCGACACCATGCGCTGGCGGGCCGTGCATGAACCCTGCGATGGGGCTCGTTTGCTTAATAGACCTGCCATACATTTTGCAGGGGAGGTTATTCCATGTGTGTATTGGGGAGGATGTCCCAGTAAATCACTCTCAGCTACACCGTTTAAGGACAGCAGTGCAAGTGGTGACAGATTCCCCTGCCTGCCATTTTCCTTGTGGATTTCTGCATTGACTCCGCAGCTCTAGTTTACTCCTGCAAGCATGTGCATTGTGTTGGATGAGTATTGCATACTACATACATATAATACTATTGAAGATATAGCTTCACCTTGAGCTTGCAAATCAAAAGAAAAACTAAGACCGGCACATAACTCACGAATCGGTGGTCATGTTATGCTGTTCCCTCCTCTTCATATGGAGGTACTTGCAAAAAAGAATGCAAGGCAGCTTTTGTCCATGGCCCCACTACACAACCACCTCCCTCTTCCCCGGATTTGATGCTCAAAACATCATAACTCAAGTGACCGATAAGACACTTTCATTACCATGTGTTCATTTAGAACCCTGAACATGGAATTAATAGTGTGGTGATGGACAATTTGTGGATGAGAAATAAAACATGGCTGGTCCACTTATGCTCTTGAATGGATTCCAAGACCTCAGGTATAAACAGTTTCGCAGACGTGTGTATTTTTAATGCTGCGATTCTGAAGGATCCCAGCAGGCATCTCCTCTCCTGCTAATTTCTCCTACCAAAGCCATGGGTGGTGAACTTTTGCTGTATTGATGGAAAAATGCCCTTCCTGAGGCTAGAAATAAGTGATGGGTTCCTTTATATAACGATCAGTGCTTTCCGCTTATTCTCCAGTGATTCAATGCAGAATTCTCCTCAGGTTTACCCCAGAATGTGATAAGTTATTTTCATGAAAACTGCAGATGTTAAATGCTGGTGACTTCTAGACAACTATCGTGTTTCAGCAGTAGTCTGTCTAGACAGGCACTTTTCCACTGAATATCTCCTTATCAGAATAAGCAACTCAGCATTTACTTATAATAGCCTAAGCTCCACGAATATCTCGATTTAATGATAGAAATTTAAAAGCAGTATAGAAAATCTGAAGACTTAGTTCCTTTTCAGTTGCTTGCCAGGCTTTTGAGAAATCAATCTGGACAAACAAGTTGGATTTAAGATTTTGTCATTATTCTTAATATATATAGTGTCTGGTTTCAGTAGCTACTGAAGAAATTATTCATCCAAACAGCATTGCATTCCACATAGTTTAACACGGGACATAGCAGATTTCAAGCTTCAATTTTACCTACTGGTGTAATGTTTATGTGTCTGTATGAGCAGAGGTGCAGTCCAAATTCCTTCAGTGACACACAGCTGAGGTCCAGGGGGATCCCTGGCAATAATGATCGATTGGTCCAGATTAAATTGTGCTTCCATCTGGATGGTGTTAAGTACCCTGCGTTAGAGCATGTCCTTCTCAGTGTAGGGTACTCACATTTCAGTATTCTATCATTTTTCTATAGTCCACATTCATCCATCCATCCATCATCCATCCACCCTTCTATCCATACATCAATCCATCCATCCATTTTCTCTAACCAGTAGTTCTATTCAGGGTCACGGAGGGTCCAGAAACTATCCCAGAGGCTATGGACATAATACAGTTCACATGTGTTTTTAACATTTTGCATGTGTATGATTTGGCCCCAAAATGGCATCACTGTTGCCCCCTTGCCGCATCATTGGCCCTGTGGTGTGCAGCTGACCTGGTGATGGAATGGTTGTTAAGCCCCCCTCTCACTCCCCACTACCCCCCACCCCCCAAAAACAGATGTTAATGAATGCGAGGAGGCCAACGGCGGCTGCGAGGCCCAGTGTTGTAACACCATCGGCACCTTCTACTGCAAGTGCTCCGCTGGTCAGCAACTGAAGGAAGATGGAAAGAGCTGCCAAGGTACGTCTCACAGCAGCCCGTTTGTTTGCCTCTATTACGCCCTGTTAGGATTAACGACGGACAGAATTCCATCTGCCTGAAAAGAGAGCCCCCATCTCCAGCAGCTATCTGACAGTGCCAGCTGGCCGCTGCCCCTCAGCCATGTGCGTTTGAATAAAGCTTCCATGCTGCGTGTATTTTGTGGGTCTTCAGCGCACCAGGATCCATCCTCCTGCTCTGTCATTGCCTTTGGAATCGCGGGCCTGGCCTTGCAGCTCAGGCCAGTAGCTTCTGGACTGTAGAACAAAGTATCTAGGGCAGTGTTTCCCAACCCGGTCCTTAGGGACCCCCAGACAGTCCACATTTTTGCTCCCTCCCAGCTCCCAGTAAGGAGCAAAAATGTGGACTGTCTGGCAGGAAGCTGGGAGGGAGCAACAACGTGGACCATCTGGCGGTTCCCATGGACCGGGTTGGGAAACATTGACCTAGAAGGTGGTTCTCCTTTAAGACCCCCTTTCCATCACCCCTGTGGTCACGTTGGCTCCAAACATGAGTCAAGTGGTGTTTGGCTTCCTTCACGTCCTCAACCACAGTCTGTGCGAGATCCCTGGCATCAAGGCTGACGGTATTGATATTTTATGAAATTTACAGGCATGACTGGAGTAGAAACTGTACAGAAATTAAATACAAATGAATAGAAATATGAAAAAGAGGTTGTGCATCAGTGTGTTTAAAATCATGAGAAACCATTAATTTGCGTTTAGTCTGTGTGCGTTTCTTTTTTGTTTGTTTGGTACATTTGGGGGTTCCTGGAAACAGCACACTGGAAAGTGATGACTGGAATATTTCTTCTTAGTTCCAAAGCAATTAACTCCAGGGAATAACTGGGACACTTTTCCATTAATATGGTAAACAAATCACTAGTGCACAGTAGTGCAGGGGTGCTTCAACTGTGCAAAGTATCATTTGTGCAGCTCCAGGAGATTTAACTTGCAGATCTTTCAGAAGGTACCTGCTTTCTTGCACCTGCATTGACCTCATAAATGTCCTGAATGCTGTTTTATATATGCCCACTGCACACAAAATTACTTATTTATCTGACAGACTCTTTATTTTAAGCTCATTCCACCAGTTATGGGGAGATACAGAAAGATATTTACAATGTTTATACCTCATATAGCCAAAAAAAATAAAAAACGGGCAGACTACAAGCTTCTGAAACTCTTCTGGATAAAGCGTATAATTTATCCCTGTTTTGCAATAATGGACTAATGAATAGTTTCGTCTTCTCTTTAGCAGGACAGTCAATGGTGGGTATTGAGAAGAAAGAGCAGAATCATCTCCTTTGAGCCTTCATTAGTGTGGCCGTGGTTGCCTTAAGCCGCTCCACGGCCTTGTGTCGAATTCTCCGGTGGTCACATGGTACAGGTCATCGCAATCATAATCATTTGGTATGCGGCCCACACAACTTAAGCCCCGGTGGCTTAATGGTATCCACTGGCCTGCTGACTTCTCTGTCTGGGTTTAACTAGTAAGGAGCCTTCTCATTAAAAGGCCTTGGCTGTAATCCACAGCAGAACAGACTGTGTAATTGGAGGACCTAAACGCCAGGTAGCCCCCAGGTTGTTTTTGGAAAGCCTGTCAGGGGAAAAAAGTGTCTTCTGCACTTCTGAAGTAAAAAGGACATCTTTTAACAGTTGTTTCAAAGTTCGGTGACTGGGAGGTTATGAATAAAGAAAGCACTGCATAACTCACTGTGTTTTCTCGTTGGGGTGTATGGGCCTCAGTAGCTAATGTGCCTGATATTGTAACATCAGTTTTTCAAACAGCCCAAACCCCTCATGAATACAAAGACTTGAAAGTTTTTTGATGATATAAATATTCTGCATCCATGTGGGTTACTGGACCAAAAATGTCGCAATATAGCTGCAGTAATATAATCTTCACATAATCCACACATAATTCTATGGCATAGCTGACAGCACATTTAATTTTGTTCTGCACATAAATCCGGTGAGAATGACTGAGCAAAAAGTCCTTGGACCGCACGCACCCAAAGCTAAACTGAATGAACCTTACGAGTGTCTTTTCACATAAAATGATTTTATCTGAACATGAAGTCTTCAAAGAGAATAGCAATATACACATTCTGAAGAATGCAGCTTCATAGCTTTTAGTCTGCATGCCTGACTGCTCCATCACCAGGGTGGTGAATGACTCTGAGCCACCCTACCCTTAATTGGAAGGTCGCCGGCTCAAATACCATGGGCCAACAGAATGATTTCTATGTTGAGCCCTTGAGCAAGGTCCTTAAACCCTATTGCTCCTGGGGACTGGCTACATCGCTTTGGTTAAAAGCATCTTCAAAATACCTATAAATGTCTATGTGCAAAGCATGCTCAGTGCCAATAAAATGGACCATTAGAACTTTGTATTTTTGCAATGACACGTGACTTTGCGTGTGCAGGAAACATTTTGTCTGTCTGCCCGGATTCAACTATCTGGTAGAGAATAGGAATTCATACTTTAGCCCAATCTGTCCTTATTGCTCATGTTCAGAGATATTTATATGTCCCGGTGCTGAACCTACTTGAAATGCAGAGGTTTAGAAAGCTGTAAGTCATTAAAGATTGAGAAGACTGAGAATGGTTTACATTACTTCTTGGCTTGCAATCTAGTGTTTTCTTTCAATTCCTTTGACTGTACTGGTGCATGCAGAGTGGATGTCGGACAAAGGCACACATACTCTTTGATGCTCTGAAGAGAATGAGATAACTAGTTTTTCTGAGTATAGATTACCTGTGTTAGGAGTCCAGCTACTTATTTCAATTGCACATAACGAACCGTTTCTGTAGAGGACATTGATGAAAATGATAGCTTCTTGTGTGTTTGTCTTGAATTGTACTCTCATCAGCAGTTTGTCAAAGGAATTCGGGTAAAGTAGTTCATCAATGGGTTATGGTCACAACTTCATAAATCAGGCTCATAAAGAAGGCTTTAGAAAACCTGAAAGGGTTTTATTGTTTGTGGTATACTGTAACTTCAGACCTGCTGGAACTGAGGCTGACTGGTAAATGTAGGAAACATTTCTTCTTCATCTTACTGAGGATTCCCCAGGGCTGACATAGCCATGGAAAGTTGAAGTGAGAGAGGATTCTGGGAAACATCCAAGGACGATGATCCATAAAGGTTTCCTGAGATTAAGGTCGGCTTTTGCCCAGTAAATTAATTATGTCTTATGGAACGCGCAGGAAAGACTTTGACTGAGGTATGGTGGCTATGAATCTATAGTTCCACGATCGTCAATCAGCATTTAAATGCAGTCACAAGCTGGGCACCTTCCTGCGCGGAGGACATCGGACTCTGCGGCTGACTGTTTGAATTCGTTTTGTTGAATCTGTTTTTTGTTAACCATCCCAAATTCCCACATAAAACACTGATACTGGAAAACTCCAGGTCAGTGGGCGAGTCAGAGAGAAAAGCATGAAAACGTCTGTGACTCACTGGTTGAGGCCATGGACTCACAACCCACTGATCAGTCAGCTTAGATCTTCATAAGGTCTCTCCTGTAGTACCATTGGGCAAGGTGCTCAACCTCAACTTCTGCATAATATCTAGCTGTTCAAATGCATAGTCAAACAGTTACTTTGGATAAAATCAGTTTCTTTGCTTTGTGTTATCCAGTGAATTGTACACAGTTCGTCTGGCCCACTCAGCACTAAATGCTGAAGGGAGCAGGTGTAGAATCTTGTGTTGGAAGATCTTTACTGTTATCCTGCCTGTAGTTGAATATTGTGCAGTACTTAGTGGAGGTCAGCAACACATATGAATACATCGGGAACTTGTATATGAAAATGTGATATAATATGCAAATCCTGTGTTGGATTGCTTACAGTATGTGCTGCGTTTCATTCATGGGAATCACATGGCAGTGATTAGGAAAACTATTTTGACGATTCTCTTTTACAAGGTGTGGTAACACAGCTCAGTGGGAAGCCACATACATCCAGGGTGTGGTTCCGATTCCTATCCTGGATCTGGGCATGTGGTGTTTGCATGTGCTCCTGTGTTTGCAGGGGTTTCATATGGGTTCCCTGTTTCCTCCCAACGTCCAAAAACATGAGGATTGCTGTGTCTTAATTGCCTGAAGTGTGGGCTCTGTGATTGACTGGCATCCTGTCCAGGGTGTGCCTTGTGTAACCCTGTAATTTACGCTGCCTGTAAGCTTAGTGCAATGCTAAATTTGCTATGGTTTATTGTCCAGGAATGCTCTTAACATGCAAAGAATTATTTATTTTTACTTAATAAGTAAAAATTGTACAATAAGTTCCGATGTGATTTCACATGTGTGAGACACTGTGATATGAATGAGGACGTGGCAAGCAAGCAATTCTTTTTTCAGTCAGCACATGGACAAAACTTTCTATTTAGCACTAAAAGCATAATAGTTAATGGGTTCCATTATTGTTCATTAGCAAATGGTTTTGCTGAGGTGACACTATGAAGGAGACTGACTAGTGTGTTTCAAAATGTTTCTCAAGTGTGAAATACAATATTTTAGCATTTTTTTGTCAACGGACAGACACTTGTCTTCTTTTAAACTTACTCAGAGGATGCTTGTATCTGATGTGACATACAGCTGAGAACGTAGGGGCAGCCAGTCTGTGGAGCAGTTGAGGGGGTTAAGGGTCCTGCTCAAGGGATCAACAGTGACATCACTCTGCCGATCACAGGATTTGAATCAGTAACCTTTCGATCATGGCCGCAGAATCCTAACACGCACAGCCGCACACTGGCCCTTGTCTTTTGATTGTTCTCCTCAGCTATGGGTGGGACATCGACTGAATCTCAGTTCTCTGCCTTGACATTATAGCTGCTCCAAGAGCATTACTTGGCCCCTTCTTGAAGACTGTCATGTGGCTCTTTCACGTACTTTATGAGCTGCTGGGAAGGAACTGTAAGTCTGCAGATACACACGTGTGGTTGTTTCGTTCACTGAGATCAGCGAATGAGCAGGTTAGAGCCCTGGGTCTGCTGGGAAGTCAGGGGCTCTTTGCGTAAGTACCCTGAGTTACACCTATAAAGTACCTACTTAAAATTACAAGGTGCTTTGATAGAAGATGCTAAATACAGCTAATTGCTAAGTTCGGGGCCATAAATATGTTGAAGGGGCCTGCAGAGGTGTGCGCAGGATAGTTACAGTGTGCGTGGTGTAAATTTCACCAGAAGGAGTGTCCAGGTGGACTGTACACATGCAGCCCAGATTTTGGGTCCAGCGGACACGTTGCTCATTGGCCGTGCAGGTGGAGGGAACTGAAAGTGCCTTACTAGAAATGACACAAGGGAAAAAAAATAGTAAAGTACAGTTGTACTACTTTGCTAGACATGAGCAGTGCTCAGGGGAATTTAAGTTATGTGGGAGGATTACGGTATCCCTTCAAACAACCGACCCCATTCAGCAATCGTCCCTGGTCTCCCCTATATAGTAGGTAGTTATTCATGTGAACCTGGTGTTAATCTGGTGTTTGTTATCGTGAATTCATTCTAGGCAAGTTACAACTAATAAACTGCACGGATTTCTGGAACTCCAAGCTGAATGGTAAGAGAGGGTCCTGATTCAAATTGTGTCATTGCTACATGTTGAAAATGCGCTCTGTAATAACAGATACAGCGGCAGGGAGACAGCGCCCTCACTTCCATCGGGGTGATTTGCATCCCAGGGCTGTTACTTGTTACCGCACTGTCTGCTGTAATATTGGCAAGGCTTGTGGAGGCAAAGCAGACCAGGAAAGGCAGCCTCTGTGGCCGGCTGGCTCTTGGTGTCACAACGCCGGCACGCTGCCGTTGGTGGCTGCTGATCTCCTGCCAAGCTTCGCTGTTACTTTCTAGCCACTATATTTATTTAACCCTGTTATGCTGCTGCTATGCAAGTTCTTGCCTACATTCATATACATTACGTGAATAAACCCCTGTATCCATTCCCCCTGTTTCTGCACTATGCTGTGTTTTGTACTTTAAGTATTGTGGAAACCCTTCCCCTGTCAATACTGTTGATGTTGCACCATGGTCCTTAGCAGAGGTGGGTAGCTCAGGTCCAGAGAGTAAAAGTCCAGACCAAGATTTTGTATCAACCAACCAGTTGAGTAGTCTGTGGCTGCGAGTTGGTTGGTTGGAACAAAATTTTGGTCTGGACTTTTACTCTCTGGACCTCTGTTCCTTAGGGAATGCTATTTTATGCCACTGTATACCTTTATATGGACGGTATGACAATGAACCCCATTTGGCTTGACTTGCCCTTGGGGGGTTACATTCTAAGGGACTGCAAGACGCAGGACCACACAACAGTGCCACCGGCTTCACTGAGCAATTTGACATTTGCTGAAAAGTGACTTTTATTTTGATATGGCCTCTTGGGCTGAGGAAGGACTGTGCGGGATTGTGGTTTTAATAGGTGCTTCCCATCTTCTTTTCTATGTGTATGTCGTACCTCTGCTTTTTACATGTTGACTCCTGGAAGTATCAGTATAGTAAAGAATGACACAGTGAGGTCCATCTTCTGAGGAGGAAAAGCCAGACACTGTGTTACTGCTCTGCTCCTCTGTCTCTGAGTGAGTTACTCTGAAGCAATCAGGGCAAATGAGAGAGTAACTCTTGATACCCCCCTTGCACCCCCAAGCATAACCAGGGCCGTGCTCCCATCCACAGCTGCTGTGGGGAGCTGTAAAATCTGTCCCCCTTTGCTCACAGCAGTCACTACCAAAGTATGCTTTCATTCCCAGACTCCCCTGAAACACTGGGTACGTTAATGCCAGGCACGACATTTTATGTCTGTTATGTCAAAAAAAAGAGGTTCTTCGCTTTTTTTTCTTTATGATCTGGCCAGGTGTCAACATGTAGCCGGTTCAGGATCTGACCCGGGTGAGAGGAACGTGCCGATTTCATGGCAGCCTCTGCGCAGTATTGCCCAACGGAGGTGGCTTAAAGTCTCCACTTGAACCAGTGCCGCCTCTGCCCCGCTCAGCCTTACCTGGGGGGTGGAGGGTTGGGGGGAGGAGGGTGGGACTCAGCTCTAGTGGACGGGAGTGAGGAAAATGGAACGTGCTGGAGGAGGTCTCTGGGATCGGCAAAGAGAGGCACAAAAACAAACTCACGTCTGTGAGATCTGAAGGAGAGATAGGGAGTGCGTGAGAGAGTGGGGGAAAAAAACGACAGTGTTCTCTGATAGCTTCTTCTCACATCCAGATGATTCTCTGAAGCCAAGTCAAACTCCTGCAGACAGAAACAGCTGTATCTTAATATTCCCCTTTTTTTTCGACAATGCATCTGGCAACTTAACGAATGTGCTTATTTCTAAGCATATGCCATATCCGGTTTTGAATCTCTTTTTGATTCATGCTGACCTCCAGGACGTAGGGCAATGTTGCCACTCTGCTGGTTTGTTCTTCTGGTGTATCTCGGTGGTCAGTTTGACCCCAGCGAGGGTGCTGGCCACACGCGGCCCTGGTACCATCGCAGAAACTGTTTCCCCTGCTTTCATGGACACGTGGGGTACAACCGTGGATACCTGCCTCCAGGTGAGTGCTCGAGATGCAAGTTGAGTTCACCCAAGTTGTCTATATATAGTTTTTTTTTTTTAAAGAAATATTTACCAAGAATATGTTTAAATCCTGAATGATTATTTAATATTGTAATATATGTATCCTTTATAGACCATCAGAGATATACATGCCTAAACCGGGATGATTCATTTTCTGTCACATTTATATGCCTGAAAGCAATTATTATTAAGGATCATTATAGACTCATTAAATTGTATTTCTGCAAATGTTCATGCAGAGGAGAGGATGGATTTAGGGAAGTGTCTGTGGCCGTCTCACATCCGGGGCGAAGTGTTGCTTTACTCTCGCAGCTGTATTTGATGGTAATGGATGTGTTTGATCATAATGGCTGTTTTAATGACCCGCCCCATGGGAAAGAAGTCAGGCGACATCTCGCGGTTTGTGTCTGTTTTGGCAGTGACTGATTACGTCCCTGTGTGGGGCATGTGTGCAGCTCTCTTCTGGGAATATCTGAAAAAAAACAATGTTTTAAGAACAAACTGTAAGCGCAAGAACTATTTTTATTTGTTATAAATAACCTTCTGTTTCTCAGCTTGGTGGTTTGGGGTCTGGGATTGTTAATTGCAGCAAAATGGGTGGTAATGGGAGGGCCCCCGCAAGGACAGGAACACAAACACACACGTGTGTGTGTATGTTGTAGAAAAGGGTATTGTCTCCACAGCAGTAGAGGCATTGCTCCTTGATGGCATTTACACTTCTATTGGTTGCTTCCCCCTGGTATGATGCTTCCTGGTCCACAGAAGGTCAGCAGACCCCCGGGCAGGAGTCCTGCACGCTGTAGCCTCACGAAGAAGGTTACACACAGAAGGAAACCATTCAGGGCTTCCTGGCCGTTAAGCCTGCAGTTCTGCGCACTTTAGTAAGCCTCAGAGCTGGGATATTATCACGCAATCCTCTGAGGGGTGTGATAATCACATCATTTTTTGTGTCCTTTGCTGTTGGAATCCTTTTGTGGTGTCAGATCATGAGAAAGTTGTTATATCGGGTCTCCTGGAGCCAAGGAACCTGTTAAAGTTTGCTTTAAAAAACCTGAGATGCCTGATTTGTTGTCCAGTCTCTGCCGCGCTCAGATTTCCCTGACAGTTTCGTGAGGCCAGTCAGATCCGTGCGAGCTGCACACTCCAGTCAACTTCTTGCCATTTTTTACATCATACGTTTTCTTAGAAGACGCACCCAGCTGGCAAGTTAACACTCCCTTCATTTTTGCAGGTGTACAGTTTTACTGGAGGTTTTTCCAGGAATTTGTAGGTTAATTACCTGAAAAATTGCAAAGTAAAATGGTCACATTTGAATCACACATCTTGATGTCTAAGCACCATGATAGTATTGTGGTCACATGTGGCCTCGTCATCCTTATGGCTGCTATTTGAAGTCACAACAGAGGTCCTGCATTTGCAGGATTGAGTAACATATATCACCTGAAGAGTTTCAATGAAATATCCATCCATCTTCCAACAGTTTATCCTGGACAGGGTTGCAGAGGGCCTGGAACCTATCCCTGGCAGGACATAAGGCCAGCGTACACCCTGGATGGGATGTTACTCCATCGTGGGCACATACCCCAATCATACACTATGAGATAATTAGAGACACCATTTAGGCTAACTGTATATCTTTGAGCTGTGGGAGGAAACTCACACAGTACAGGGAGAACATACAAACCCCATACATGCGGACTGGACTTGGGATTTGAACCCACAACCTGTTAGGGAACGGTGCTATTAATTGCTACCCTCAATGAAATATCCTGTGAAAACGTGATCAGTTTTGCGGAGTTTGGAATAGGTGCAGACTGGCCATCGGGAAGTTTGGGAATTCATATATGATTGCAAGCTGTAAAATATTCTAAGGGGGACCACCCCCGCAGCTGGCGGCAAGATATCAAATTGTGGCGGCTTGGGACAGCAGATTCCCAGGCTGCTTTTTGTTGCCAGTCCACCCGTGGTTTGGGATAGAAGCATCAACAGAGTTGTTCTGGCTGGGCCTCGTGTGTTTTTTAACAGTGCCCGCTGTTTTATTAAGCTGTGGCTGCATGCCGAAGCCACCGTGCAGCAGCAAACGCGCAAACAGCCCTTCTGACTGGCTGAGGACAATCCCCCGATTTTCCTGTTTTTAAAGCCCCACTGTTAGACTGACTCCAAGGTGACAGCCACATTGCTGCCTTTCAGAGAGAGAGAGAAGAAGAGAAGGCGAGATGTGGATAGATAGATACGTAGATAGATAGATAGATAGATAGATAGATAGATAGAGAGAGAGAGAACTTTCTGGCATCCTTCCGAGGTTAATGCACACCGGTTACTTTTCACCCTGCACTGGAAATGCAGGCAATCTTCCTCATTCTCGCTTCAAGGTGAAATATGGAATCTTTTACAGTTGCTTCCAGTGGGCTGTTCAGTGCCTGATTGATGGGCTTCAGTTGAACGCAGCAGCGCAAGCAGAAGCCTTAAGGGTGAGGCATGACTGACATGTGTGGCCGAGTGTGTCCAACTGTGTCCTACGCGCTCACCTCCCTCAACTCATTTTCTCCTTCTGTTTCTGGATTTGGCACAGTGTTAGAATTCAAAGTCAGGTCTGAACATATTGATCACAGTTTTTGATTCTGTTCCAGCCTTTGAAACTGGGGTGGGGAAAAAGCCAGCTGAGTTGCATTGTGTTGGGCTCCCTAAAGCCCATTTGCAGTATCAGGATACATTTTTGAATCAAGTAGCAAGCTGAGTGTTATTGCAACTTCAACTTGTAAGCTGTGAAGGGGGTGGTGGGGGTATAAAACATGTTCCATTACTGATCTCAGAGCTTCATGAGAAACTACGCTTTACAGAATAAAGTATTGGGACACCTGGCCATCACAACCACAGGAACTTTTATGACATCCCATTCTAAATCCATAGGCATCAATATGGAGCTGGTCCCCCCTCTGCAGCTATAACAGCTGCCACTCTTCTGGGAAGGCTTTCCACGAGATTTTGGAGTGTGTCTGTGGGAATTTTTGCTCATTCATCCAGAAGAGCATTTGTGAGGTCAGACACTGATGTTGGACGTGAAGGCCTGGCTCGCAATCTCCATTCTAGTTCATCCCGAAGGTGTTTGATGGGGTTCAGGTCAGGGCTCAGTGCTGGCCAGTCAAGTTCTTTCACACTAAACTCATTCAACCATGTCTTTATGGACCATGCTTTGTACACTGGGGTACAGTCATGCAGGAACAGAAAAGGGCCTGTCCCTATAAAGTTGGAAGCATAGAATTGTACCAAATGTCTTGGTATTCAGAGTCCTGACCTTAACCCCATCAAACACCTTTGGGATGAACTAGAACGAAGCAAACTCCTTGACAGAATTATCACAAACTGTATTCCTTAACAAAATATAAGGCAGGTGTGAAAAATATTACTGACTTTCTGTTCTGGGGTGGAAACAACAAAGCAATGAAATAAAACAGTTCTGATCATTTGTGTCATGAAGCAGAACTGAAGAGGAAGCTCTTACAATCTAAGTACTAACTCACATCGCATGATGCGCACATGGCTGGCACTCTCATGGGAAAGACTCGCTGTGGGAGACCCCAAGCTGGACGTAGGGATGCGGGAACATACATGGTCTTTGCCGCTCAATGGAATGAGCTCATTGCATGTACGGAAGGACATACCAGAATTCTGGAACACAGCTGAGATGTTTGGCTGTGCAGTACCTCCAGGGGCATTCGTGTGATGTATAGGATCCTGAGCGCCTTCTGTATACATTATTACCCTCCATGGGAGCCATAAGTCAACCCAAAATGCTTTCACTGGGAGCTCAGATGCACTGGCGAGAGCGTCTTTTTACAATCCTCATTACTTTTTATTTTTATATGTTTGCAAACTCTTTTATCTACAGCCACCTAGTGTATAACTTTACACTTCATGTGTTACGCTTAATATATTTGCTAGTAACATGTGGGTTCTGAAAATAGACAGGCATTAAGTCTCGAGAGCTAGAAATGGGGAGCTGTGGGAAGAGCAGACCCTAATTGCAGAACCAACCTCAGGTGAACTTCAGGAGGAGATCAAAGACACGAGGGTTAGATTAAAGGAGAACGAGGCGGTGCAGAGGCAGCATATTATCAGTTCTGGACGGGCTTCTGCGATCGGCTTTATGGATGCTGCCTGCTGGGGGGGGGGGTGCTTTTCTTTTTGATGTGCGGTTGTCGTCCTGCAGCTGCACGGCAGAGTCTCTGTGCTCTTGGCATCAGCTCCCCTCTCTACACACTTACCCTCTGTACTCACACCACTCCCAGCTGACTGAGACCTCCTTGGCCAACTCACAGCCCAGGAGCACATGGGGCTGAAACAGACAACAATAAACTTAAATAAACCGAACATGGCTGATTGTCCCATGGAGTGTCGTGGACAACAAATGCCTGAGATCTCGGTTATTTCTTGTGCAAACCCACATTTTTGGGCCAGTTACAGTACAGGTCTGGGCACAGTTGCCTAACATCACCCTGAGCGTGTTTGCACATCCCCACTAACGCTGATTTGGAGGAGGAATTTTACACTGTCCAGACATCTGTTGTTTTTTATCAACCACAGATTAAGAGGGTGTTCACAGTGGTGGTCAGCATACCTAAATACGCTCCAGAGATCGGAATACCGCTCTGATTTCCGTACCTCCCGTGAAATGCGCTGAAAACCGTTGAGGTGCACACATGTAAGCAATCTGGGTTTACTAATTTTGTAGTTACCACCTTCAGCGATGATTTTGCTCCAAGCAGCCAGCAGAGTAAATTATGTATGTGTGAATTCTGCTCACTGCTACGGGTGAGTCTTTTTAATCGGGTTCTGTACCGGTGGTTTCTACATTTTCGGTTTTAACAGCAGTGATGCAGGACTCTTTTGAACCAACGTTGCGGTTTTCACTGCTTCATGCGTTCAGTGAAGTGTCAATATGAACGTTACTATGTTACAGCTTGTATAGTCATTGTAAAGGTTGTTTTGACACATTGGGCTTTGTTCAAAAGCACCGTATGTTGATGTGAAACTATAGCTCCCAGCATCACTGTCCACCTCAGTTAGCGTTCCTAAGTCCGGGGCAGGTGACTCATTGAAAATGCTCTCTCTGAAGTTTCAGCAAGATGCTGAAGAGTAGAAGATGCCTTGCACGTTTTTGCAGCCAGACACAGGTTTCACGTTATGACGTTTTTACAACCGCAGAGTACGCGTTTTGCTGAGCTTAGTAAAAGTCACCCTAAGCAGAAGCATGGAGGGATGCTGTCTCCCATGAAATATTGTAATGTTCAGGTCCCAGAGGAACTCCACACCGAAACATAAGCTGTCTTCTTTTATTCCGCTTGGGAGTGGGAGCGCTTACTTTGGCTTTAAGAATCAGTCAAAGATTGAAAACAAAAGCATTGTTAATACAAACTAAGCGAAGATGTCTAATGAATCCAGTTAAACCTGTGTCTTGTAGCTCCAGTCCATAATAAATCATGTATGTTCTGATACTTTAATCTATATCCTAGCATGATACCATGTTCAAAGAACGGATCTGCTGTGGCTTCTCCAGTGGAGATGAGGAAAAGCTATTCTGAGACGGGCTCTCACTGTATATGCTTTCAGCATAATTCTGCACTATATGGGACATGGCTACACTCCTCAGTGACTGAAAGGCAGGCTAGTTAATTTTTCTTATGAAACCTTAACTGATCGTATTCGGAACTGTGTTACTGGGTTGTATCTCACATATAAATCAATGAAAGGTAAGTCAAAACCTGCAGGCTCCCTAAGCCTGACATTTGCCTCCCTTGCTGTTTGCCTGCATTAGCTGATGCATTTTTGTCTGACACTTTTATCCAAAGCAACTTACAGTAGAGGGAAGGCTTGTAATTCACATGCGATCATTGGGATTTGAACCCACAACTTTTGCATTGTTAAATCAATGCGTAACTCTTTGCGTGACAGAAGCACTACTTTTGTGGTGTTGAGCCAAACCTGAAGTGCCACGTCATGTGATTAGACACCTCTGAGTGCTTCTTCTGTGACCCTCGTCACGTTTCCGAAGTCGTGGCCGTTACATAAATGACTTTAGGAAACTAGCCCGTCTTCCTCCCAGGAATGGCAGAGTGCTGTTGGAACTGTGTGGTCCCTTGGTGATGCTCAAAGAAAACATCATCCATATCCAGATCCAAGGCCTTTGGTGGGGAACAGGGGCTAGTGTGATTTATGACTTGTCCAAAATTCCTCTAATGAAATTCAGATGCCGCAGTTTTTTGGCACGGAGTGTAAATGAATTACCTCTCCAACATTCTGTCAGGGCTTGATCCAGAATACACCAGTCCGGGCCAAACCGTTCTAATAAGAAGTTCGGAACCATATCTGTCCTTTTTCCTTCAATGCTGGTGTACAGTTAATGTTTTACACTCTGGTTTCCGTTCCTGGTTATTTCGCTGGAGCAGTTCGGAATTGATATGTTCCTGAAGGGCAGTACAGCAGAGTCCCTTCTCTACCCCATTTGCTACCTGCTGTCGGAGTTGAGACATTATGGAGGGAAACTGATTTACTTTACTATTGCAGACTGATTCTGGAGCATTGTAGGAGGCCTCAGTCTTCATCAGAGGCATCAGAACAACCATGTCCATGTCTGAGAGTTCTAGGCCTCAGCCATCTCCTACCTTCTGGGGAAGGCTTTGTCACTCACACTTACCCTGGGCAGAGGTGGATAGTTTAGGTCCAGAAAGTAAAAATCCAGACCAAGATTTTGTTTCAACCAACCAGTTGAGTATAAAGAGTCACAGAGTACTCAACTGGTTGGTTGAAACAAAATCTTGGTCTGGATTTTTACTTTCTGGACCTGAGCTATCCACCTCTGACCCAGGGACATGTCCAGAGAGGTGAGCGCAAGGCAGCAAAAAGTAATTAGCTGAACATACAAAACACTGTCTCTGAAATGTATGGGCTATTTATCCCTAAAACTTAAAGCCTGAACCCTAAGCACATCACTTACCGTAGAGGTTGAAGACACGGCCCTGAGTTTACTGGTTTAAATCACACGCTGTAGCCTTCCTGAACAAGGCGCTGTACATAAATCATTCCAGTAAATGACACAGTAGTGGAACAGGGTCCTGAGTCACCGAACACATCTGAACAAAAAGTCATGTCCACTTGTCTGTTTTGAGAAACTCACATGTATCCTTCTGCCTCATAGTGTTTTCTAAATTGTGGTTGCCTGCCCATCTCACTGTACACTTTTTTGCATCGCAGTACGTGTTGAGATTCGGCTAATGCTGCCAACCTATACACTCCATAAAAGCGTCAACTATTAGATATTATGTGGCAACAGTCCCTGAATAATCAATATCCTTTGTATGACCTAAAATCCAGAGAATCTAAGAAACTAATACAATTCAGGATAGTATTAATAAAGTGTTATCAGTCTGCATTTAATTATTTCAATGCAATTTTTTTTGTGATTGTTCATCACTACATTCTTACCAATTCCAGAAGGTACCTGAACATGGGCCTGGGCGGCCTGCCTGATGCCATGATCCATGAAGTGCGTAAAAAGCCACCTAAAGATTTAACTTTGGAAGTAAATGCAGAAGCTGCTGGGAGACTTGAGAATAGTAACAGCAGTAACCCTAATCAGCCTCCAACACATCTGTGAGTTTTTATGAATAAGGAATAGTTACCACTGTTGTATTTTACATTTTTTCCAGTGGCATTCTTTAAACTATAAAGAAAAAAAGAACTTGGATCTCAAATTGCTCAGTACATTATAAACACAAATGTTCCGAAAACAGTTTATTTGAAATTTTTCTCATCCAGTTGCTGTGATCAGACAGAAGGTTTTTGGTCCCTCTCACATGTATGCAAGTTCTGGCTAATTTCTCCTTATTTTTGTTGCTTTTTTGTATGACAACATTAAAGTGATTCAAGATTCACAGTTTTATCTTTATGTGTGCTAAGTACAATGAAATTCTTACTTGAATGCCTTCTCCAAAGACTACAGTTAACAAAAGAGACTGTCTTTCCCTCCTTAAAATTAATAAGATGCACACTGTTCCTCTGTTAAATTCCTTGCTGATGTTAATTGATTCAAGCTACTTTATTCCAAACCCGAGTGTGACCTGATACCTT
The DNA here is from genome assembly GCA_011763525.2 of Mormyrus iriodes. Taxonomy (NCBI): domain Eukaryota; kingdom Metazoa; phylum Chordata; class Actinopteri; order Osteoglossiformes; family Mormyridae; genus Mormyrus; species Mormyrus iriodes. Next base: position 3,015,867 of record JAAGVU020000103.1, read on the forward strand.
TGTGAATTTAAGCTGTACTCTTGGAGACTCACTCAAGCCTTCAAATGCACATCACAAATGGCCATGATGGACAGACCCACGAGAGGAAGGGACTGACCACAGGCTAACGGCTGCAGTTCATCAAAGTTAAAAGAAACGCACAGACAAGCATACCTCAGATTTTTAAAAATCCAGTCTGAAGTGGTGATGAAAAATTGATTTAGACTTTCAAGACGAAGCCAGTGTGTACTTTAAATGTCCGTTTGCATTGACGTAGTTGGACAAAACCATGACGATCCTTCAGGAACAGAACTTGGGCCAAATTCATGATTTGTTGTCCATAAAAATGTTGTCGGTTTTTTCTTTTCCTGTAAAACATTTTTCTTTTACTCAGGAAGCCATTTCCATTGCTATAATTGTTCTGGATCATTCTGATCCATTTTTTCCAAGTTATCTGGGTAAGTTGAGCTCATATACAGTTTGTGTCCTTCTGGTGAACAAGTATATAGGGGCAGCCAGCCCTGTTTCCACTGGAGCAGACGCAAGGGGAATATTTACAAGGGGAGTTATTTGCAGAGTGTGTGTTTTTACCCTGGTATTGTGTTTCAAGCCTCTTTTTTGGGGTAAGGACCCCTTTTATGTTGATCTTAAGGTAGACTGGCACGTTCACTGTGGCCATGTAAAGGAATTGGCAGCTTCGCTAACCTCTCTAGCACTAAGTGGCCTTTTTAGTGTACTCCAGGTTTGCGTGTTTAGCGTGGCTAGCCCCCCCCGCCCCATCCAGTCTTCCTTGACTTAACATTCCTAGCCTCCTTTTTCCCAACCATCCGGATTATATTCTGGCTAACATTAACAAACTCTGCGTGTCCACTTCTGCAGATGGCCCTGTCCGATGGATCAGTGAGCTGATCTGTTTTCCATGTTTTTTTGTGCTTGAGTTTGCTCAATCCAGGACACGCTGGATGATTTTAATGCTGCATTGTTTCCTGCGCTCTAGTTGCAGTTGATTCAATCCCTCGGCCAGTTAAAGCCCCAAAGCCCCAGCAGGTCTCTCAGTCGTCCAGAGACATCAGCTTTTATAGGTTCCACCTTATGCTTAAGTGCATTGCATCTCCCATTTCAGTGACAATGAGGATCTGCTGAAAACTGGCGTTCTCTTCTTCTCTTCCTCTGTTCCCTGCAGATGTCGACGAGTGTCAGGTCCACAACGGTGGCTGCCAGCACAGATGCGTAAACACGGATGGTTCGTACTACTGCGAGTGCCACCCGGGAACCCGCCTGCACACAGACGCACGCACCTGTATTGGTGAGAACCACCAGGGGGCGCACCTGCAGCCTGGGCTGTCTACACTCTTCTCAGAACAGTAGTCTAGAGCACTATGTCTCTCACCTTGGATCCACTGCTCCCCCCTCTTGGCTCAGAACTATGCTATGGTAAAACAGCGCCCCCTGCCTCGGTAATGCCTCTAACACAGTCAGCAGAATGTCCCTCCTGGAGCTTTTCCAACTTCCTTGAACTTGAGTCTTGGAAAGTAATGCTTTATAAACACCCGTCTTCCTCAAGATCCACTTTCGTTGCCACAAGATGAAAGCCCTACTGGCTGCCCTTTGCTAATAAGCAGCTGCCCTTATTAGTTTCTATTCCAGGCTTCTGCTAGGTTTGGAACACGTAGCTGGAACTGGAGTGCAGCAGTTTTTATAAAACATCAATAGTTTGAGTGAAAAGGCATAGCCTTCACGCATTAGACCCAGCCATCCACATTAATCATACAAACAGTCCACACTGAGAGTATGCGCGTGTTAATTGTGCTGTAATCCTGTGCAGTAGATTCAGCTGGAAAGGAGCGATGTTTTGACCACTAACGGCAATCTGAGGGTGCACCAGGAAATCCTGAACTCTTAGCTGTAGACATACTTCCAGGCTGTCCATAACACTTACTGCTCACAAGCTAGTGTACTCCTTTTTAGAGGTTGTTGGAAAGTTTATGTTGATGAATTTGGACTCTTTAATTTAATATCTGTGTACAGGATGTGTGAAAAACAGGCCCAGGCCATTCCTCCACCCCCCAAAAAATTGGTTTGTACCATATACCAATATGTGTGTTGTGCCATATGTGTGCTGAAGTTTTTTGATAAGGACATTAGTCTTATCATCCTTTTATCTGCGTCTTCTAACTACAGGCTTTGTGTTGTTTACAGTGGAATTGTGTTCGGGTCGATTTCATACATTGACACCAAACACCTTATGTGATTTGGCTAATGATGACGTGTATTAGAACAGATGGTACTGGGCCTGTGGCTTCTGTATCAGACATTAACAATGGTCTTTGGCGCTTTCAGTGGATCTGTTGCATCCTGTTCCATCCCAGGGATCATATGCTAACCTGAGAACATGCAAAATCAGTTTTAATGCAAAGCCCTGTCATGGTACCAGTTGGGGCAGCAAAAACTCAAACATGAAGCTCACTTTCCCCTACTCCAGGAGTGTGTTTTTCACTCAACCCAAAAGCAGTCAGAGAGCATGTTCCCATATAAATTGAAGGTTTTGAGGAACTGCGATCCTCCGTAAACATTTCTGAATAAGCCAGGCATTTTTCCCTTAATAACAATGTTTGTTTAAATTTTTTGATTTGCCTTTTTGACTTTGGCTTTCAGGCCCAGCTATAAGTTATAATATTAATGCTAATTCCTGACTCACCTTGAATTCACTCACCATTTTACTCTTGATGATTCGCATTGGAGTGGCACTCTGAAACAGTCAGCCACGTCTGCTGCACTGCATTTCTGAGGAACCTGAGGGCCTCTGTGAAATGTTCTAGCAGTGGTTTGGCAGTATTTAACCCACAGGCTCTCCACCACCCATGGAAAGAGCTGAGAATGAATGAGGGACCTCTACTTGCTCAGGTGGGGGAGGGGATATTTTTCTGGGCCTCCTCTTCAGCCCAGGTAGGATACTTTATTACATCAGCTCAAGTGTAAATTAAAGAGAATGAACCCCATCCAAAGACTTAAATGGTGCTCAGATAACTGAGTATTTGCCAGACACATTCATCATTATCTTGCAGCATGTTTTGCACAACTGGTGGCCTTGCAGTTCTTTCCAGGTTCCTTCGCAACTCTTTCCTGACTTGAGTCCATTCCTGTCTTTAGACTAAGCATTTCACAGTCCTCATGCATTACAGTAAAAATATCCTCCAGAATATCAATGTGGAACAATAAGCAGGGTATCAAGTTGGTATGTGTAAGACGTGGGCAATGCTTTTAGGAAGAGCATAATGAAAGGGGACGGAATGGGAGGGAACATCCTCATTACCTGCCCATTTCTGAGGAAACCTCCGGCTCTCTGATCTGTTTAGCACAAGATTCCCACAGCAAGTGAAGGTCGCGGGAAAACGGTGGGCTGCCAAGCGAGTGGGAGCTGTTGGCATTCCCAGACGAAGCCTACAGGGATTTTTGCGAGATGGACAGACATAAGGCAGCTAGAGGCTGGTCTGAGAACTCAGGGTGCCCTTGGAGCCCTGTGCGCCTTAAAGGCTGCAGAGGAAAGCGATTCAGCAGGGGTATTTTTATCCTCTGTTTGCGCCTTTGTTTCAGAACTGGGACTGGGCTAGTTCAGGGCATTGCAATAGTTTGTCTAGGAGCATATCAGAAGCTAATTCAAGTGGGATTTTGCGGAACATAGACGTCATGCTGACCTTTGAATGTCAAACACATTCTACAGTGTTGGGTGTGTAGTCCGTTTAATCCTAACTCCATGGATTTCCATTACTATAATTGTTCATGTGGGGTGGGGTAGATTCAAGGGTTTTATTTGTCACATGAAACGCTTTCCTGACCTTGGTGCAGAGGTAGTTCTTTGGGTTGGTTGTGTCATTGCTGATTGGATGGATCCCATCATGTTGCCATGGATAACTGATCCCTGGTGCCATAGTCTCCCCAGTTGCCCAGTACGAAAAATGGTAAAATGAGTGGCCAACCTTCATGATTCCTGGTTTGATTGAAAGTTGTGTTCAGTAGTGAGGTGGTGATTCAACCCCTGACCCCGTGTTCACTCCTGACCCCTTCTGCCCCCCCCCTCAGCTGTTCACTCCTGTGCCATCAGCAATGGGGGGTGCGAGCATGACTGCGTACAGCTGGCTCCCTCCCACTTCCAGTGCCGCTGCAGACACGGCTACCAGCTGGCTGAAGACGGCAAGCACTGCAAATGTAAGTTATGACGCCACCTGCTGGTCAGTCTGGAGCTGGAGTCGCTGTGATGATGTGAAGGCATGTGAATGCACTCGAGGTTCCTCAGATAAAGGATGCGTTTCTGCTCTGAGTCTATGGGTTACTGCAGCCTGGAGATGGACCTCACCGACAGCAAAGGAGTGCAGCCTTTATGTTAAAAACCTCTTTTAACAACTAGGATACTGGAAAAATACTTTGGCAGCATCTTTAGTTCCAGAGCAGCCACACTGACCCTTTGCCACATTTCTGTAATGGCCAGGCTTTTTTTTCACTCTCGAGCTATTTGCCCAGACTTGAAACAGCTATGGGAAGATATCGGTGCTGGGGTGAGCAGTGCCAGACGGCCGTCTTCACGACCTTTACAACCACAGATGTATGCTGAAGTGGCCAGTGGGCCTTGCCAGAGATGGCAAACAGCCAGACGGTCGCTGCTGTCCTCTAAAGTGGGCCTCTTCTGTTGAAAAGCTTCAGTGAAATATCCAGCTATCTCCAGGACGGGTAACAGTGTAAGCAGCCATGGGCAAAACTTAAAATTATAAAAATAACAAGATGCATGCAATAATGCATGCTCAAAAGGTACAAGTAATTAACCAGAAGTCAGGATTCCTCAAGGCTCTTTTGCAATAGTTAGGCAGGAGATGAAAGAGACTGGTGGATTTCTGGGCTATGTTGATAAATCTGGCACTTGAATAGATTAAGGGCTCAGTGATGGATGGCTAAAGAAAGCGTTGGCAGAGGAAAGGGAGATGGGGAGGGGCCATCACACAGCTGTACGTGTCCTCTTGGACCATGGGATTATGGGAGAATTAGCCAGTTAACTAAATTTGCCTTTTGGCTGTTAAATGGTTCTGATAGTCTCTCACCTTGCTTTCCTGACATCTATAGATAGGCCAGTTATCAAGCCGAACCACAATGCTGTTTTCATTCCTCTGTCTTGAGCTTCCAGCTTGACTTAGTGCTTCGTTCTCCCGTTCCTCTCTGCAGTACACCCATTCCCTTCCTCTGTAACTCCAGGCTCCCATTCCTCTACACAGACATGGGGAACTTGAAATGGAGGCAGATAATAGCATCAATCCATTTTCCAAAACTGCTTGTCCTATTCAGGCTCACGGGGGGTCCAAGGCACAAGGGCACAAGCCAGGGAACAACCCAGGATAGGGCGCCAACCCAACACAGGGCGCGCACACACACACACACACACACACACACACACACACACACACACACACACACACATACGGGGAGAACATGCAAACTCCACACACATGGAGCCCTGGTTCCAGATATGTGAGGCAACAGTGCTAAGCACTGCACCACTGGCAGATAATAGCAATCAAAGTTAAATAAACGCTCTTAAAAACTGAACAAAAACCACTAAGCCAATTTGAGAGACTGAAACACATTTAGCAATACGACTTTTTCCTTTAGTGTTTGGCCTGTTTCTTTTCTGCGTGTTCTGAGAATCTGCCGTGCCGGCCTGCGATACCGACAGCCTTGCTGTAAACTCTGCACATTTGTCCAGCACTCCTTCTGTAGTCCAGGCAAGCGTTCCACAAGCCTGAGCTTCTCCAGAGCTCACTGCAACCACAGCACACCCGAGGGACGATAATTCATTTAGGATAGATATGCTCCCTCATCTTTGCTGGGCTTTGGCCGATTAACAACTTCCTCTTTCTTAACAGTGTCTTTGTTTATTGTGGAAATTAAAATGGAAAGCAGGTGTGTGCGCAGAGGTTTACATTCACGTGTCTGTTTTTGGGTGTGTATGGGCACTTGCTTGTGCGTGTCATTTTGTGCTTGTCATTTCCATCTGTGCACTGGTCACACTCACGTGTGTTCTTGCGTGCATCCTACATGCTCCTTGCAAGTCCTCGTGTCCATTTGCATGTGTGTGTGCACCCTCTGTATCCCAGCAGCTAGTGCTGGTGCTTAACAGGCTGTTGTCTGGGCCACGCCCCCCAGCTTCACAAAGGACCAAAATTCAACAGATTTGCCTGCTTCCTTTCTCAGCCCGAGAATCTGTAGTTTCCTAAGAGTAAAATCGTGTTTATATCCACATGCAGCTTCTGTGTTACATAGTCCTTTCATCCTCCATATTTGAAGTGCGTGTTGCCATTTTGAGTTGACATGGAATAATATTTTACACTGCAAACCTTCTATTACACATCTGTTTGCCCCCTTATGACCTCCGGTCAGCTGACTTTTGTGGCGCAGCCTGCATGGTCACAGCTTTATGACTTTTTTTTTTGCATGGAGGGGCTTTCACCAAGAGCAAAACTTGTAGGCCTGATAATCTCTTTTAGAACTCTCTCTTAACAGCAAATCATGTCATGTAGGGGGAGATCTATAGATAAGTAATTTTTGGTGGTGATATTTTTATGGTGATATTTGCACTGAACTCAAACAGCAGTTTATCATATCTAGTTTCGTAAACTCTTATAATCCAATCCTCGTTCTGGGAATGAAATGTCCAGCTCCTTTGACTAATGGCTTATCTATATGAAAAAGCACAGGAACTGTAAAACCCCAGCTTTGGTTCTAAACTGTCCATAACCCAAGCCGTAGGAGGAAACAGTGTAGAAGCGCAGGCTTTCTGTTCTCCTGGACAAGCCCCCAGCTACCCAAACCCTACTTGGCAGGGTCCGGATGTTGAAATTCGTCTGGAAGCTGCAGCCACAGTTCCTGGACTTCTGAGCATCTCCAGTCTACAGTATCCTTTAAGGTTGAACAACATATGCAGGTCCTTCCAGGCGTAGAAAATTGGAAGTGATTACCGTAATTTTTATACAAACAAAAACCGCTCACTCACTGCTTCCAGTTGCGCCTTCATGTTTTGTTTATCTTAAACCTTGTACTTTGTCCAAGGGTATAATAGATTGTGTCTGCTCCATTTCAGTGAGGAACCCCTGTGCAAACAACAATGGTGGTTGTGCACATAAATGTCATAGAGATAGAGGGCGAGCACGCTGCGAGTGCCACCCCGGGTACAGGCTAGCAGATGATGGCAGGAGCTGTGAAGGTGGGTACTTCCTGTAGCAGGGTGACGTCCTGTAGTTAGGCATTTATTTTGGATGGATGGTCCCAGGCCTCAGTTTTTATAGTTGGCCAGTAGACTTTTTTTATTTTCCTTGGTTGCGTATGTGGAAAAGGGTTATTAACTTTTTCAGTCGGGAGACGAACAGAAGATCTTGGGGCCAGAATATGAGCTGAAGCCAGTAACCTTATCCTGAGGGGCATTTCCAACAGGAAACTATTTCTTAAGGATATTTGGCTTAAACTCATACAGCACTTTGAGCATGTTGTATGCAGAGATGGGTAGTTCTGGATTTTACTCTCTGGACCTGATCAAAATTTTGTTTCAACCAACCAGTTAAGTATTCTGTGCCCGTGACTCTTTATACTCAACTGGTTGGTTGAAAGTCTCGGTCTGGACTTTTACTCTCTGGACCTGGATTACCCACCTCTGGTTGTGTGCCTCTTTCAGACATTGATGAGTGCCATACGGGCCAGGCGACGTGCACCCATGGCTGCCACAACACGCCAGGCTCCTTCGCCTGCGTGTGTAACCTGGGCTATGAGCTCGGAGCCGACGGCAAGCAGTGCTACCGTGCGTCTGCGTCCTCCCACACAACAGCAGGGCACAGACAGACTCCAGTCCCCATCACTTTCACAACCTGAAAATACTTCCGAAACACGCAATATTTTAAACACCTAGTTTTTGTCATTTTTTTCTGTTTATTTTTACTTTGTTTCCATGCTTATTCTTTACACCCCTTTAATATTCAATTTGATATTCTGTTTACATATTTTTAATTTGTTTTCTGTTTACTTATTTTTAATTTGTTTTCTGTTTACTTATTTTTTTCTCTGTTTGTATTGTTCTTGACTTTTTTCTTTCTTGCACTGACAAGGACAGGCTACCATTTTCACTGTACCTTGTACAATAAATATAAGGGCATTCATCCATCCATCCATCCATCCATCCATCCATCATCCATCCATCCATCCATCCATCCATTTCCAGATCTTGTCATATACTCATTTCCACTCATAATTGCGAATTGCATTGTATGAGTTCATGTATCCCATGTTCTACAAATCAAAAGCTGAGGTTCATTTAAGGTTCAGTTAGAAGTACAATACTGTACCCAAAATATAGCCGGGTAGGGAATAAAACTTTAATAATACATTCTGTTCTGTTCAGTTCCAGGGAACAGAAGAGTGAGATGGCTAAGTAATGAAATAAAGAGCTCTGTGGTATACAGTGATGCGTCTTAATTCCATGCAGATGTGTGTTCGTAGTGGTATTTGATTATCCTCTTAAAATAGAGCATATTCTTAGTGCATGAGCACAAAGCAGACAGCAGTGAGTTATGTTTCTGGTGTGATGGAGCTCAGGGCAAGTCTTTCTGACAGGCATTGAGATGGAGATCGTCAACAGCTGCGAGACGGGCAACGGGGGCTGTTCTCACCGCTGCCAACACTCCACAAGTGGACCAGTCTGCAGCTGTAACCATGGCTACCAGTTAGACGATGACCTGAAGACCTGTGTGGGTAAGTGGGGTGCAGGTGTCCATCCGGGCTGTAGAAAGTACCCTGTACCGGCTCCCAGTGTCATGGCTGTACACGCACTTCAGTCCTATTTCCTCTTATAAAACACCCTTAACACAGATGTACCAACAGCATAATACATAAACTAAAGGCTATGAATGAGACTGAACACTACTAAAACCTGATCTCATAATATACTACAAACCCATTCATTTTATACAGTGCATAGAAAACAGAAACCCACAGAAAAAAGGAGGGAAAATCCAGGATGGATCCAGGAAAGAAATAAATTGTGTTGATGTCCAGGGTCAGCTGGAAGCTCACCTCCTTAGCATGCTGACCTCTTACACATAAGGAGGAGGAGGAAAATAGATACAAGGCCTAAGTACTCATGAAACATCCATAACCGACTCGTTTACCTGCACTCCCAAACCTAGAAGTGATAGAAAGTGCAGTATAATTCCACCTACTGAGAGCTTAGAAGCAAAATTTACCTCTTAACCTCTTCTAGTGTCTCTGGGGTTGACTTTCCACGATCCTTGTGAATCCTTGTATGGATTCATCAGGCTGCTACTGTGTGCAAGACCATACACGTATGCAAAGATCAGCTGGAGATACTGAATGGCAGATGAGTTTCTGGAATCTCTCAGCTTTACGGCTCACCTGGGCTGAACTGATGCAGACAGTCACGCTTATTTCCTGTAGCACCTCTTGATCTGTTGGACCAAACCAAAGTTATTATAAATCAAGGGGTGTACCTGTGTCCTAATGTTTATCACAGAAGGCCAGTGATTCAGTGGATTTACACCATGAATGTTTGTGCTTCTCAGACCTGGATGAGTGTGAAGAGAGCAGCTGCTGCAGCCAGGACTGTACCAACTACCCGGGGGGGTATGAGTGTCACTGTGAAGCAGGATACCGTCTCAACTCAGATGGCTGTGGCTGCGATGGTATATTCCAACATAGATCAACCTTAACTGAAAACACTTCTCTTATATTAGTAATTATAACCAAACAAGAATACCAATTACTAAACATTCCTTTTTTTTGCTTATATTGCTTTTTATTAATAACAGAATTGCAATACAGTATTATGCTATTACTTATGTATTAATTAACCGCAAACTAACTCCTTGTTACATTGATCACATGTTCGTTCATCATTTATAAGTCGTGACGTCTTTTATCTCAGTTACTATATTTGTTACTGTATCAGTTAATTCTGTAAATCTTTGTGAGCTACTGAAGAAACGAGTCATGAATAACACAAGTGAAACACTGATCTCAAGTTCATTAATCATTAATGAATCGTGACGTGTGTTAAGTAGCGATTATATCTGTTCATGATTTGTACTTCAGTAGTAATTGAGAGACTACTAAGTATTTGGGCCCCCTCAAGTAAAGTGTTACCTAGACTTCTATATAAACACACTCATGGGCTCACTGTGTCCTGCAGATGTGGATGAGTGTCTCTCTGACAATGGGGGCTGTGAGCACACTTGCCAGAACACTGCCGGGTCGTACCTGTGTTACTGTCACCTAGGACACCGCCTGGATGAGGACCGGCACAGCTGCACCCGTGAGTACACGACCCTGCGTGTCCGAGAATCTCCTCGGTCAGGAAGCGAGTCCAATGTGAGTGTGCTTTAATGCCAAAACTGAACGAACGGAACTGACTTTGAAATCCTACAAGGGGTCTGCTAATGTTCCTCTAAACTAATCTGCATGAAAGATGTGGTTTTATACAGTAATTTCATCAAAAATGTGTAGTACAGCAGTAGATAATAGTATGCTAGAATGACTTTTTTCTAATCATAAATTACATGCTATTTACTAATTTAACTGTTCTTCTATTATAAGATTTTTAAGCCTATGTTAATACAGCCAAAAATATTATTCAAGCCTGGATTTTCATCGTTTGTTGGGCAGAAAAAGAACTGAATGGATTACAATTCATTTTTGAAAACCGGGACTGCCTAATACGTTAGAGCAGTGTTTCCCAGTTCAGTCCTTGGGGACCCTCAGACAGTCTATGCTTTTGCTCCCTCCCAGAAAAAATTCAGCACTGCCTGCTAGGGAACCGGGAGGGAGCAAAAACATGGACTGTCTGGGGGTCCCCGAGATCCAGGTTGGGGAACACTGCTTTAGGGCCCCAGTTTGCTCATCATCAGGGTGTTGACATCTACACTGGCAACCCCCCCCTTGCTGCCCCCCCAGCTCTCGGCGGCCCCGTAGAGGCGCTGACGCAGCGCGTGGCAGTGGAGAGGCCTCCACCGCGATTCACGCTACTTCGCGACTACAGCTGGCTGCCAGAACCGGAAACGGAGCGGCTGGATGATTACGAGGAGGGCCTGGGGGAGCTGCGGGCCGAGAGCGCGCTCTCCGAGATAATCGGTACGAGTGAACCCAAACACGCACCCTGCATGCATGACATACATGTAAACACAGTATTTTCATTTTCACCAAGGAATACTCTGGGCATCGCAGTTAAGTGTTAACCAGATCTGACAGAAGCTAGTTAGATAATGAATTAATTTTATTTATGTTTTAGTAACGCTTTACATTAACTGCACCTTCATAATGCCTTTATAATGCATTCATAGAACATTCAGTGCACCTTCATAATGCATCCA
>JAAGVU020000103.1:3027356-3052168 GCA_011763525.2 Mormyrus iriodes
TCATAATGCATCCATGGAACATTCAGCGCACCTTCATAATGCATCCATAGAACATTCAGCGCACCTTCATAATGCATTCATGGAACATTCAGCGCACCTTCATAATGCATTCATGGAACATTCCGAAGCGGCACGGTGGTGCAGTGGTTAGCACTGTTGCCTCACACCTCTGGGATCAGGTTCCATGTGTGTGGAGTTTGCATGTTCTCCCCGTGTCGTCGTGGGGTTTCCTCCGGGTACTTCCCCCCACACTCCAAAAACATGCCGAGGCTGATTGGAGTTGCCAAATTGCCCGTGGGTATGCGTGTGTGCGTGAATGGTGTGTGAATGTGCCCAGCGATGGGCTGGCGCCCCATCCTGGGTTGTTTCCTGCCTTGCACCCGCAGTTTCCGGGTTAGGCTCCGGACCCCCCGCGACCCATATGGAATAAGCTGTTATAGAAAATGGATGGAACATTCCGAAGCCCGACATTTCTACGGCCGGTATCTCCAAAACTAGGCATCTCCCAGCAGAACAACCTGGATGGATAGATAACACTAAAGAACCTATACAACATACCATTCCTTCAGTTTTGGGGTGAACTGCCCCTTTAATATACATTAATAGCATTATATAATAACAACGACAAAAAAATCATAATCGTATGATGTTTGTTATTAATGTATATTACAGCTCTTAAGGTAGGTTAGTTAGGATGTTAAGGCATACTTACATGCTGCTTATGAATGTTCTATGAATGCATTATAATTATGAAGGTCCACTGAATGTTCTACGAAGGCATTAAATAGGCATTATGAAGGTGCAGTTAATGTAAAGTGTTACCTTTTTGTTCTAATGCAGGTAACTGTACATATAAAGGAAACACATGAGTAAATATAAGTTTCTGCACAGGTATGGTTCCTGAGCTAATTAATCCATTAACATCCACTCATGCTTAGGGTGATGAATTAAAACACCCAGTTCATACTTACATTGAATGCTGTCATGCACGCGGGCAATATAACTGTACAACTGCAATGTATTTGTGTTCTTTTAAGACTAAATTGATAAATATCTCTTTTAATGTCACTTCAAAGCAGCACTGAGTGTAGGTTTTGAAGGAGTAGACGCTGTTGGGTTGCAATGCATGAACCTTTTACTGCTCTGAATAATATACCAGCTGTAACACCGATTATTGAGCAGGGGAAGGAAGTCACACAGTCAGATGAATCGGGTCTTGTTTTTAGCACGCAGATGTGTACATGTGTCTTTCATGACAGATGAAGCCCACAGGATTAAGGGTCTGTTTCTCCACAGTCCTGGGCTCTGGTGGCTCTGTTGTGGTGCATTTTTTCCTGGCATGCTTTTGGCTTCTTCAACCCTATAGACGGCATGGTCAGGGCCAATGAGTACAAAACCATTCTGAGTGATCAAACTTGTGGTAAAGCATTTCTAATCTGACGGCAACTGGAAACTTTCACGATGATGACGTCCTCGTCCACAGAATGGTTTGATGAACAGGAAAACGATGTGAATCGTTAAGTTCACCCCAGCTGAACACTAACACTGTCACTTTTCACCCTCCTCCCATCTGGGAAGCGACTCCATTCGGACGTGCACCTCCAGGTTGAGAAACAGTTTCTACCCAACTGCAATCAGACTCATGAACAATCAGTAATCTTGTGCCACCTCTGGTCTTATTTATTTACTATTTTATTTCATCCTGGTCCTATTTATTTGCTTATGTTTATTCACTTGTCGTCTTGTCTATGTTCACGGTCTGCAGGGGCACATGCAAGCAAGCATTTCATCGTACGTGGTACTCGTACTTGCACACATGACAGTAAAGAATTGAATTGAGTTGAATTAAAACCCTGCATTGTTGCCTGAAACGGCATCATACCACCATCAACAAACTAAATGATGAATTTTCCTATGGACAAATTGTCTCACATAATTCTAGTAAAGTAACAGATACTTATACAGCCCATTTCAGGGTACACTGAAGCAGCTGTGTTGGCTTGTGGTGGCCCACCAGCCTATCGAGAGCCTTGATTGTTTGTATATAGAGACAGTTACGATAAAAAAGAAAACTCTCTTGGTCTCACTGTGTTTCTTACTAGGAATAATACTTAGTGGCCTGGAATAAGGGAACTGCAGTGCTACCTATGGAGATTGTTCTTATTTTCACCAGCTATACCAGTGGTTCTCAAACTGTGGTGTAGTGATAATTTGCGTCTGTGATTCAGGTTACTGTGATTTTTTTCACCCATGTGAAACCTGGCTGCTGTTTTAATCCGAAGTGGTACTTGATTCAAAATGAATGAGCCCCACTGAGCCACCCCATTGATTGATTGATTTGCTGGTACTTTTAGTTATGAGTGAGTCCATGCTCTTAACTGCCATGCCCCCTGTTGAACAGAAACAAAAAAGCATTGGCAGATTTTGTTAAAGACCTCGTGTTGTCTAGTTAGTGGCTATGGTGTGTTATTCCTGCTATGTGCACATCTCACTTCTTTTTTGCAGTTGGCAAATTGTTGACATCTTTATCAAAGAACTCTGTAAGGATGTTTTGGGGGGTGTGGATCTGAGTGTGCAGTAGACCGCGTTGCCTTGCTGGCAGGAAGCTGGCCCTTCAGTGGATGGGCATTGTTCTAACAGTGACTTCTTGTGCTTTTGAGACAGTGTGTCTGAATCACACCTTCGGCCATGACTGTAGCCTGACTTGTGAGGACTGCACCAGCGGTGCGGCATGCAGCCCAGGGGGCGATGGCTGCGACTGTCCCGACGGCTGGACAGGGCTCATCTGTAATCAGAGTGAGTAAGCTGCAACATGACATGGACAAAATCCCCAAACTTTCATAGCCAACCACACATCCATCCATCCATCCATCCATCCATCCATCCATCCATCTACCTTCCAAACACTTATCCTGGTCATCTCACCTAAAATTTTTATGATGTTATCCTTCATTCTTCAGCTGTGAAATTGAAATTCGTTTTACAATAGCTTCAAGTAATGTAACTAGTACATTTCAATTCACATTGCACCCAGCAATATAATTATATGACAGAAGACACATTTAACTTCATTAAAAGTCCACATAATGTTTGTAAATACACATTAATCGCTTTGTATATATATACGGTGCATTTTAAAAGACATGTTTATTCAAAGAGCGTGACTTTTCTGATAGAGGTATATTTAACATTAACATTAATCCCAACTGGATTGGGCCCACAATCCTTTGTGTGGCTTAACCCCACCCTCTGTCTCCGGCACAGCCTGCCCCGAGGGCACTTTTGGGAGGAACTGCTCCTTCTTCTGTAAGTGCAGGAACGGCGCCACGTGTGACCCGGTGACGGGGTCATGTCACTGCCCCCCTGGGGTCACCGGGGACCTGTGTGAGAATGGTAACAGTCGACGGCTGTAGCCCAAAGCATGTTAAATTACTGCACCCTTTCTGCATGTTTGTTCAGGTGTATTTTTGACTTGCTGAATTTTATATCGGGAAATAAAGCATTATGACTGTCATTCATTATAAATGGACATGTGCGGTTTTTAACAATCATCACGAGGCAGTTTTTATTTTTAGCTATTCGTAACCATGATTATAAATTTATGAGGTCTCTCAGCGTTCCCTGTCTGGATCTTTTCTGGTGGTCTACTTGTCAGATTTTACAAACTCCATATCCATTTTTTTTCGCCAAATTGCTAACTGGTTCCATGAACAGCGTCTCCCGATCCATAGGGTGCCCGAAAGGTTTCTATGGGAAGTACTGCAATAAGAAGTGCAACTGTGCCAACAACGGGCGGTGCCATCGCACCTACGGGGCCTGCCTTTGCGACCCGGGGCTGTATGGCAGGTTCTGTCACTTGCGTGAGTCACACGTGAACCGGCATCAGCTTTTGTCCTTTCTGGCTCACCTCTGCTGCCGTCACCCTCTTCCTGTCATATTCTGTCTCTTTGACTCATCTCTTGTCTATGTTCGGCTGTGCCAGGCTGGCAGTCATTGTCCTCACACCCAAAGCTGCCACCATTTCTCTCCAGGCAAAACACAAGTGGCTCATTTGATGGTTTTTATGGGGTATCTCTTCTCTCCTGTTCCCTGTTTTTTCCTTTCATTTCATTCTGTGCCTTTCCATTCCAACCACTAATCTCATCTTTTGCCCTTATCCTGTTCCACATTCTACCGTACGACTAAATGACAAAATGAAGCTTCATGAACCAATTGCTGTATTTTCAGCCAGACTAGATGTTGCTCTTGGTTTCCTTTGGGGCATGCTTTGTGCCCTTTTTTTTTAACTGAGAGCCCCATCTAGTGGGATCAAAAAATACAGCAAATGGTTCATGAACCATACTTGTTCTTTTGATGTTTGGTTCCCCCATTCCAGCATGCCCGAAATGGACCTTTGGGCCAGGCTGCTCTGAGGAGTGCAAGTGTGTCCAGCAGAACACGTTGGATTGCAACCGTCGCCATGGGACCTGCGACTGCAAACCAGGCTACCAGGGCAAGACATGCAAAGATGGTTGGTGATGCCTCCTTGTTGACCTTTTCTGATCACCCTGCACACAATAAACACATTTATTATTAACAGCTCTATTGCTATGGAATATTAGGATCATTTGCCAGCTGCTTTTATCCAAAATTAGTGTAAAGGTGTTACAATGTGTTATTTGACATATTTAACTGTGATGACATAAGTTGGTGTCCAGTTGTCAAAATACACAGGTCTACTGTTTGCACTATACCTGCTGCATAGCGGGGATATAGCATATTGTCATGAGGTTGTCAGATACCTTCCAGGTTCATCAGGGGTTCCCCTGCCTCTTGTTCTATTCTTGCTGGAACAGCTTCATGAGTCACTCTGAACCTGTATGGAATAATAAGATGACTGGATAGATGTTATTCAGCAAAAATGTCCAAGGGCCATAAAGTGCAAACCTTAGGTTCGAGAGGTGGACTTTAGTTTGTTCAGTAATTTACATTAACTGCACCTTCATAATGCCTTTATGATGCATGCGTAGAACATTCAGTGGACCTTCATAATGTATTCATAGAACATTCATAAGCAGCATGTCAGTATACCCCCTGTGTTATTTTTGTGGTTATCCCAGTCCGTGCTCAAAATGAGGTTAAATTCTATAGATTCTAGAATTTAGAATAGAAAAAGTAAAATACACAAGGGATACCTTAACAGCTGAAGTGTATATTAATCAACATTTTATGATAATAGCAGACATTATGATTGTATAATCATATAATGTTTGTTATTAATGCATATTAAAGCTGTTAAGGTATGTTAGGATGTTAAGGTATACTGACATGCTGTTTATGAATGTTCCATGATTGCATTATGAAGGTGAACTCAACATTCTATGTATGCAAAATGCGTGCATTATGAATGTGCAGTTAATGTAAAGCGTTATTGTTTGTTCAAGGTATGTGCATAGGGTTCCACCTCTGAGCTTTAAAAACATTGAGTAAAGACTGAATAAATGGCAGAACAGAGCAGGGGCATCAAATACTTGTGTGATTTAAGCACAGCTTGGTCCATCACCCAAACAGAGTGCAGTGCTGGTTTCTATGGCGCCAGCTGCAGGAGGAGATGCGAGTGCCCGGCCGGTGTGCCCTGTGATCCCGTGACCGGCGACTGCCAGCCCCACTGCCCCGCGGGTCTGCGGGGTGTCGATTGTGACCAGGGTGAGTTGGTCAAAATTCCTTTAGTTGGAGCCTGTCCCCTGACACTAGTACTGTGGACATTTGGGCGGGGGGGACGGGGGGTCAAATTTATCAGTATATCTCAGTCCGCTACAATGTTAACTTTTGGAATCATTGCAAGGCACCCATTAGTGTCCAGGATTAAGGGAGTCAGTTTTTAATTTAGTGACAGCTGTTGGGTTACCCTGTAGTTGCATACTTTTTGCATATGTAGGGAAAACATCATGTCAATCTTCAGACACCAGGACTAAAATACGCAGCCTGGAGAATCCCCACCCTTAAACATCCTTAAGCGGTATTATATAAGTATTGACTATAGGACAACATGCACTACCATCCTAAAAAACAATCTGGGTATTTGTCCCTGAATGCTACACACTGGGACAGAGTAAATAAGTAACCGGACCCGAAGACAGTTCTGCTCAATTCACAGACAGTCCTAATTAACTAATTAACCAGTTTCCAAACTCTGCTACAATGTTCACAACAAAAGCAACTAAATATTTAAATACACAAAACACATTTTAAATGAGCTGCGGATTTTTAAAGGGTGTTCAGGTCCTTGTGCTTCAGGGGATTGAATAAATGATCACGTTTCACAGTGATGTCATACAGAGGATGCCTTGTGCTCATCACACCCACACATCTGCTCAACTGTGTGCAGAGAGATGAGAATGATCAGGTGGCAGCATCCATCCCTATCACACGCTGCCCATTTCGTCCATCTGCACCCGGTAACTGCTCCCTGCTGGGGCTGTTCCCTCATCCTTCTGAGATTGCTGCAGCTTGAGCTCACTGTCACATCACGCAGCACTGATAAAGTAGCTTAGGTCCCATGGCTACATTCACATTACAAACGTCATTGTCCAGTTCCGATTTTTTCGCTCAGATTGGATTTGTGTATATTGACGGTTCACATTCATACATGTACATAATTACGATTTATCTGTATGTAACTGTAATGTGAATGGATCCGTCCTCCCAAACAGTCTGCATGTGCACTTTTACACATTTTTGTATGAGTCATATATGCCACCATCAACAAAAAACATACTGCTTGAGGACGGCAGCGTTCAGCATATGCGTGTAGGCAAAAAAGCCATATGAATTCCGATCTGACCCTTCGCATTCGTGATGCGTGGCCATGAATCAAATACTCAAGTGACTCAAATAGTGACTTAAAGTGACTCAAATCTGATTTAAATATATCAGATTTGTGTGTCCATACAGGCCTGAAAAAATCAGATCAGGCAAAAAAATCGAATTTGAATCACTTCAGTTTGGTATTGTGAATGTAGCCTTAGTGTACTTATTGAATTGTTCAGCCTTTGATTGTAAAAATCCTTTGTTCATTTTAAAAATCCGATGTTTTAAGGAATGTAAAAAACAAGCTCAACTGCAACACTAATAATCACTTATAATGGACTGAAAATATCATAACAGCATGAATGATTTAGATCTATATACTGCTGTATGAGGACTTGGCTCCATGCTGTATGGGAAACAGCTGGTAAAAAGACTTAATTTCATTACTTCGATTTAATGACTGTCTTAAAAGTAGATTTACATTTTATTTATTTAGCAGATGGTTTTATCCAAAGTGACGTATATGTTTCTGTGATGGCAGGGTCAGGAATTCCCTGGAGCAATTTGGGGTTAAGGGACTTGCTCAAGGGCGCAACATTAACATCTCTCTGCCGACTCAGGGATTTGAACCAGCAACCTTCCCATTGCAGGCATAATATCCTAATCTGCTGAGCCGAATGTCGCCCCCTAGAGTGCATGGGCATGAAAAACCCCATAGACTATAACAAACAAGGGGCTGTCTTTGTTAATTTAGCCTTAATTTAACTGGGATTTCCTACTGAAAATCTGAATGAAAGTAATTATAAAAAGACAAACCTGAAACGCACTAAAGAGTGAAAGTAAAATGCTTGTTTATTTAAGTAAAAAATACATTTGCATTCATTGTCACTAGTAACCTTGTTTCTTGTTGAATAGTATAGTTTCTCAGCAGTGTGTCAACGGCTGTCACATTGCTGATCAGACAATGCTTTCCACGGGACCTGGAGATGTTCTCTGTTCGGGGAACCCGTTCAGGTCTTAGCGACACCAGGCTGACCTAACTTTCAGGTTCTCGGTGTGCAGCTAGGCCTCTGCCCCCCCTCCCTTGACCTCATGGTCCCTCTGATATGCCTCCCACTCTGGAAATTTGGAAGCGTCATACTAAGTGGCAGTGGTCCGGGGGCCGTGGTCCAGCAGGGACCGGGGAGGACTGCTTTCAGAGCAGCTCAGAGCTGGCAGACAGGAGCGGCAGCCTGGAAGCCATTAGGTGGTCAGAGTACGGCAGCTGCCATCCATTTAGACTGACAGGGCGGTGGTGGGCAGGGAGCACTGCTCGTTACCTTGGCTCGTTCCCTTTCCTGTGTTGTGGCGCTGCTCTTCGGTGATAGGTCAAGTGGCTTGAATGTAGGGTGTAGAGTTAGAAGCTGCTTGTGGCCACATCAGCCCTCAACATCTAGGTTGCATCCTTCAAAGGATGTCGTCTATGAAAGTGTAGCCTTTGTAAGCTCCATCCTTCGAAGGTTGAACAGGAAGCGTTGCCAAATGGGACGGTCTGGCTTATGGATAATTTCCTGTTTGTGTCACCAGCTGATCCTACCCTTACCCCTGAGTCACGAAGCACCTAGCTGGGACACTCCCACTGTACCTCTGCTCAATGAATTGTGGGATATGTTGGGCTGTGAAGGATCCATCAGGTGGATCCTTTGTGACTCAGCAAAAGAAGTATGCATTAGTAGACCGCATTTGAAGGAGCCTTCAAAATGGGACAGCCTTGTAACACCGCCATGACACATTCGGTTTTTTAATGCAGCCTTTGAAGGATGCAGTGCCTGAATTCGGACACAGCCCTAGTCTTTCCCCTGCCCGTTTTCTCCAGGGTGGTACTGTGATTGTCCCCAGTCTTGACCTCCTGTTACCTCAACATCAGCCCACTCCCCTCCCGTTGTCCCTCTGCTCTGCTACCTTATGCAACTTGTGCAACAAATGTGGGGGTTGCGCTGAGTTTTTCCCATCCCGTGAAAGTCGTCAGTGTAAAATAGTAATACTCTGATAATGTTCCACAGGGCTCTTTTCTGGTCCATTTGCGTTTTCAATATGCCATCTCCTGTTTTTGCAGTCTGTGCCATGGGGACTTATGGGAGAGGATGTGTCCAGTCCTGCAAGTGCTCTGGGGCTCCATGTGACCCTGTGACTGGGCAGTGCCACTGTCCTGCTGGGAGGGAAGGAGATCAGTGTGAGAATGGTAAGGGGGGCGCAAAGGCAGCAACGAGCGGAATGCAGGTCCTGGAGTCCCTGTTGTCCATCACTTCTTCCTGAAAGCTGTGTCTGGCTTGCCAAAGGTCTCTGTGTATCACACTCAGCAATGTGGTCCCGTACAGGCCTCCAAGTTCCTACCACTTTCGAAACATGTTTTTCCACATTTAGTTCTTGTATCCGCTTTTAATGACTTTCCGTTATGGTGTAATTACTCTCTTGGACATTGTGCTGAATGTCGGCTGTGTTTGAAATGGAAAAAAGTAGAGAATCTGTGCACAGGGAGGTTGTGTGAGAGTCTGAACGCTGAGCTGCATTCACCTCTTTCTTTACAAAAAGCCACAGATTCTTATTAGCATCACTTGATTATTTATAAACCCATAATAAAATCTGGAGAGCATCAGGACATACATTGCTGACTAGGCCAGCATGGAAAGCTGGCACAGAAAGGAGCCGAGCTCCTCAGCGGCCAACAGTCCTTTAAGCTCAAGAGATGCATTTTTTATTTTTGTAGAAGTTCTTAGAGCTTATAATGGAATGAAGCGTTACGATTTACATGGATGTCCTTCAATTCCTGTTCACCTATCTTGCTCAAGCATCCATGCAAATGCCTTTAAATCTAAGCCATCAGTTTCAGTGTTTATTCCCAGCATGCTTTCTGGCTATCGAGATGTATGATTTTGCATGGAACCATGATGAAGCTTCATGGACCTGCTGGGTAGACCGTGGAGCCCGGAATTAGACCTTTGATACATAATAGCAGCCATATCCCTTTGAAGCCTGGCTATAAGATTGTTGGCATTGGTCTACAGTAATACATTCTCTGTCAGATCAGCAGGGTTTTATCAAAAGCCACCCTCCATGATTACCTGAGCCATGACACAGCTAAGGCAGCTGGCATTTGTTTTGTTTTACTGACCATGTAAGAACACAGATGAGCTAAAATGAAGCTGCTAATATCTGCCCAAGGTATGCATAACCCCAGCCGCAAAAAATAGCCACTGGCCTCAGAGTAAAGCAGTGTTTTAGATGTCATTTTCACGGCTCACACATCTGCCTGTGGTCTGTGATATGCTCCTTCATGCAAGAAGATGTCTTGAACCAGACTGATTGATGGCTTCAGTCCTGCATGGGAAATTCAAAAGAAGTTTCTAAGCAGGTTTTACAATTTATGTGGGTAGTTGGCAGAAGATGCTGGGCAGTTAGTAGGGTGGTGGTCATAAAAACTCCTTACGAACAGAAGGCTGAAATTCCAAAAAAGGAAACTGCCTTTGTCAGATATGTGTTATAATTAGGCTGATGACATTTCAACTTAATAAAACTCCAAGCTTTCCAATGATTATTGTAGTTTGAAGGAGAAATGTACTTGTGTCGGAATGCTTGACAGCACAGATCAGTCAATAATCATTTAAAATAAAATTAGACCAAATAATAGCAATAATTTATTGTATTTTATAATTAATAATGCATTCATTTAACTGTAGCATTCATGATAAGCCAGCACATTAGCAATGTCTTAACATGCTAGTGAAAAGTAGGTAATACGTTTAATGAGTGATAATAATAAATATTCCTTGCCTTGCACTGGACTGGCTGTCCATCAGAGGGGTCCCTGCCTGGGCTCTTTGGGCTACATTCCAGGCTCTCCCAATCCCAAACCTAGATAAACAGTTGGCAGTTGGATGGATGGGTGGATAGTTATATTTAAATTTCATGATATTTAACACTTTAATGCTTTCTAGCTGTCAATGGATGATTTCCATTCCATTCCAGAATAGAAGGACGGAATGTTCCTTGATCCAGTTGTGACCATGAATGTGCGAAGACTCATCTGAAGAAGTTGCTTAGTGTGGTGGCGTTCTAGCTTGGGAGCTCAAGAACCATCTACAGGCCAAGCTGGTTGTAGAGCAGGGGAAGTTTACATAGGGAAAACAACAAGATAGGTGGAATCAATGAGATCCGGAGGAGCAGGAAACTGATTGTTTGTAGCTGTTTAAAAATCGAGGTGTTTGGACTGTCGCCCTCTGGAGGCCACGCGGAAAATTGCCTGAAGATGTGACGACAGTTTGGTACCTGTGTGCCATTTGCGTCCCTCTGTGCAGAGTGTGAGGAGGGACACTGGGGGCCTGGCTGCAGGGAGCTCTGCCTGTCGTGTGAGAACCAGGCCCTTTGTGACAAAAGCAATGGGACCTGCCTGTGTCTGCCGGGGTACATGGGCACACTGTGCCAGAATGGTGAGTCGCTGCCACATTCGGGGCCTCCCACTCATTTATCTACTCCTCTTCCTCACTGGCCACTCATCTGTCTAACTGTTTGCACAAAATGGGTGGAGAATATTTCATGGAAGTATTTGTCTGAAGTGACCATGTCAGTCATTTCTTTACAATATTTTTGGTAACGCTTTAATTGGAGTTGTCATCTTTAATGCACTATAGATACCTTCAAAATGCATTATAATGGCCGGTATAATAATTAATAAAGCACTACAGCATCTTCTGTTGACAGTCATAAGGCATTATAATGAATATTATAAAACTTCATAAGCACCAATGAAGCTGTCATCTATAATGCACTATAGATACCTTCATGATGCATTATAAAGGCCAGTATAAGAATTAAGGACGCTTTGTAGTACATTATGATGTTATCTGTGGCATTCACAGAAAGTGTTACCATATTTTCAATAGCACATCAATTTGAAATTTACAGTTGCCCATTCGCTCCAAATGCCCATGTTCCCAGTATGTATTATGCCTGTGATAACAATACTGGAGCTTTTCCACTATGAAACGTTGCTAATAAAAAAGCAGCAGAGACTGGCCTGTAACAGGAGGTCCCACGTCTGCAGTTTGCCCAGCGGGACGCTTTGGGCACGGCTGCCTGCTGCGCTGCGTCTGCCACAACGGCAGCCGCTGCCACCACATCACCGGGCGCTGCGCGTGCGCCCCGGGCTGGACCGGCTCCAGCTGCAGGAGAGGTGGGTCCCAGTAAGTCGGCGGAGCCCCAGGCTTTCCCGGGACTCCTGATTTTATGATGCTTTTTACAGCTGTGTGTGTTTATGGTTGGGTCTTTGGGCCAGTACATAGCAGAACCCCCTGTTCCGATGAATAGAATAGAATAGAATAGAATAGAATAGAATAGAATATCTTTATTGTCATAGTACATGTATATTGAAACTCTGTGCTTTCCCAAAAATGCTACATATTACAAAAATAAATAAAAGGAAAAAACCTGAAATGAATAAAATTAATAATTATGATATATACAATACACATATTATACATATTATACAATATATATATATTAGCAGCAGTGATGTGGGTAAAAAGTAGCAGCCCTGTGAATGATCAGTTATTTGGAGGCTACATCACTTTTTCCCCACTTCACACAGGAAATACAGTTTAATGTCTTGCGTTGGTTGCACCAGCGTTGTCCATGGCCTGCAGGTAGATTCAGGGCCGGCAGGGTGTGTGATGTAAATGCCTCGTGCATCTCCTTGTTGCCATGGCAGCCTGTGACTCTGGGCGCTGGGGGACGGACTGCGCCAACCGCTGCGACTGCGGGACGGGCGACGGCAGCTGTGACGCAGTGACCGGGCAGTGCAGTTGCGAGGCCGGGTTCACCGGGGAGCGCTGTGATCAGAGTATGTGCGTCGGGGGAGGGGGGAGTCTCAAAATGCATTGTAATATTCTGTATATACACACCTGGGTTTATAAAACAAAAATAGAAGTTATTTGTAAATGTGCCTTTTCACTGCAATTTTTGTTTTTGATGTGCAGTAGATTTGAATGGCGAGTCCAGATCTTTACTAGGAACCGGGCAGAAATACCAGCTGGTATAAGTAAAAATCAGGATCCATGGGGCTGTCAAACAGGGTGCGGCGTCCTCTGTACTGTGTCTGCAGCTCTCGCCTTCTGGGGGTCTCCAAAGGCCTTTTGCATTGTGTTTCCCCCCCATGCAGAATGTCCCGTGGGCTCGTTCGGACCGGGCTGCCGTCAGCAATGCCAGTGTGATAACGAGGCGGCCTGTGACCACGTGAGCGGGGCCTGTGCGTGCCTGGAGGGCTGGACTGGGACCTACTGCGAAAAACGTGAGGGCAAGAGGAGACTTAAAGAAGTGACAGCATAAGTGAGAAAGCATAGCATTTGTCCTGAAACGGACCAAGTTTGTACCAAAAAACAACTGATTCGGATTTCATAAAACAATCTGTACTGCATCACAGCCATCATACAGACACCAGTGAGCATCATTCTCTTTTGATTAATGTTTAACAAACGAACAATAGACAGAAATACTGTGTAATTAACAGGAAGCCGGTGATGATTTACACCTGTCATCCTTAGTTAAACCCATGCTGAATGTTTGTGCACTGGTCTTACAAGACCAGTATGACACAGAATATGAAAACCACACACTTTCACTCATTCTGTGTTGGCGTAGCTCATAACCTAATGCGTTACATGTGCATGTTTATACTGTGCGCTTGTGTGCATGTGGACGTTTAGCAAAACATGAAAAAACAAATGTCTACCGTTGATTTGAGATCAGGATTTGAAGCAGAAGTTAAGTGGACGTCCCAACAAATACAGCTAAAAGGCACCTGTGTGTGTGTGTGTGTCTGTTTGTGTGCTGGTTTTCGCTTGCGTGTGTTTGTGTGCTCGTGCAATGCCCTCAGCCTGCCCTGTAGGATTCTACGGGCTCGACTGCCAGCACAAATGCGACTGCTTGAACGGCGGCCGATGCGATCACGTGACTGGGGTGTGCCAGTGCCCTGCGGGCTGGGTCGACCTGCGCTGTGACATCCGTACGTCTGACCCTCTGTGAACACAAAACACACCCTCTGACCTCCATGTTTACCTGTTATTATCAACCAGACAGAGAGCAGATGCCCATACATGCATTAGCAGAGTATGATGTATGTTTTAAGTATCCAGCTATAATGATAATTGTCCTAGAACAAGTACTCTCTTACAAACTGCTCCACCTGCATCTGATAGCACCATCTGTTACTGTAGGCAGTGTGCTTTTCTCCTTCAGGAGGTGATGTTAAGTTCCTTTGGATTTAAACCCAGTGCCTTATAAGGGAGGCCACCATGCCTCTCATTTTGAGGATGGGTTTTCAGTGAGGGGAGCAGCGTCTCCCCCGACAACCTCATGCCAAGCATTTTACTTTTATTAAGGAGAAAGATTTTGCTGTGATTTTGTGATCTTCCTGTGTTACCTGCTGCAGCGTGCCCGCCTGGTTTCTATGGTGACGGCTGTAACCTGCTCTGTGGTTGCCATAACAACGCCAGCTGTGAACCAGTGGCCGGGGTGTGCCAGTGTACAGCTGGCTGGATGGGGCCCCGGTGTCAGCAAGGTGACCAGTCTTCTGTGTGTGTGTGTGTGTGTAAATACTTTGGCTTCCTGGTGAATGCCTTGCTGAAACTTTATACCGCTATTGGCTAAGCCAGAGTTATAAGAATATAGCAGGTCTGCCAGCTTTGGTCAGCTGACTGGAGAGAGATTTTCAATTCGAGACAAGTCTGCACACGCATTTGCATGTATGTAAAAGTTTTATTACCTGGTAAACAGTCTGTAGGGTTTGCAAACTACCCCAGTACTTTTGATGTGGCTAATTTTAGCTTTATAATGGAATAATGTAGATTTGTCGTAAGATTCCTTGCGTGAGCCGAGAGTCTGAAAGCGTGACTGTCACGGCAGATGTGGTCGACATGCTGCAGTTGACCAGCACAATCTGACACCATGGGTGGGCTGATCAAGCTCTGACTCATTCCTTTCAATCCACCATCTCTGTTGCTGAATTGACGGTATAAAATGCTTCCAGAGAGCCAGTTGAAATAGCTATTCAACAAAAGGCCAGTAAAGGCAAATGTGTTCCTTCTGTCTTCAGTTGTAGCGCCTTTTACAGCCTGAAGTGCAGCCTGAGTGACTGACGACAGGGCAGGCCTGCTAATGTTACGCAGTGACACTAAGGGTACTTTTTCCTCCACGTACTGTGGCCCAGTCTAGGTATAAAAAAAATTCCACCAAACTAAACTATATGGACAAAAGTATTGGGACACCAGCCTGTCCAACATCTCAGTATGAATCAAAGGGTATTAATATGAAGTTGGCTAATGCTTTGTTGGTTTAGTAGTCTGTACTCTTCTGGGAAGCCTTTCCATTAGATGATTAGATGTTGGAACATTGCTGGTGGGATTTGCTGCCATTCAGGCTGGGTATTGATGTTGGGTGATCAGGTCCCTTTCTGTGAGCTCGTATGGCTGCCACTCTGCAGCTGATCTTGCTCCCAGATGTTTCCACTTCACAGTCACTTCAATTGCGGTTGACCGGGGCAGCTCTAGCGGGACAGAAATGTGGAGAACTGACTTGTTGGAAAGGTGACCAACGGAGTCCAATGACAGTGCCAGGTTGACTCACCTCTTCTCTTTGACCCATTCTGCTGCCATTATTTGATGCTGGAGATTGCATGGCTGTGTGTTTAATTATATACCTGTATGTCAGCAATGGGTGTGGCTAATGTGGCCAATTACAGTAGTTACTATGGGTGTCCCAATATTTTTGTCCATATAGTGTATTTCTGAAGCTTTCTCACTGCTAGACAGGAATTGGAAGCTCAGCACATTTTTTGTTTTTTGCCCGATGACCAATAAGTGTCTGGCTGTGGCCCAAACTATTTTCCCAGAATGCCCGGCTGGCTTCTATGGGGCAGGCTGCCACCAGCGCTGCCTGTGCCAGAATGGGGCAGCGTGTGATCGGGCCAGTGGCCGCTGCTTGTGCCTAGAAGGATGGACTGGAGTGGCCTGTGAATTGGGTAAGTGATTCACCAGTGGTCTCACCCAAAACACATCTATCGCGTCTTTACAGATGTGTGTATGCACTTATTTAGATGCATGTATCTGAACCTCCCACCATAGCCCATAATTCCTTATTTTTAACCTAATTCTATTAAGTATAAAGTGGGACAACTTCAGGGCCTCTCCTGGGATCTCGAACCTGTGACTTTCTGCAGGAAGTCTGAAGATCTGATCCTCAATAACATGCAGGCCTTTTTCTGGCTCTGAAGTGGTACGTATCTCAGAGCCTGATACCCTAACTGTGTTTGCATTAAGCTTGAAAAGCGAAATACTGTCAGTAAGTGCTGTGAAGGGCCATCTGCTGCAGAGGTCTCCCTCTTCATTCATGCTGGAGAGTCTGTGTCATCTGGCCAGGGCATGAGGGCCCAACCATAACTTTAGGAGGTATCGTCTGATGAACCAGTCTGATGAACCAGACGCTACTTGGGTGGGGGGTGGAAAGACCATGGAGGTTTGTGTTGGCTAGAAAGAAGCTGCTTGCGCACAACTGGAGCCAAAGCCTGGGGTGGCTTGCCTGCTGGATGGGCACCGTTTGCAAATGTGCCTTTTTATCCGGTACTTGGGATAGTTGCTTAGCCACAATTTTAAGAGAAGTAACACAAAACAAATGTTCTGTCAGGTCTCCTCTTTCAAAGGCATTCCTTGGACCTATTATCATAAGTAGGAAAAATTTAAAGGAACATCAACATAACAGCTAGATGTAAATAAGTGTTATGCCAAATGACATGTCAAGGTTGTAGAGTTTCTCTTTGAATGACCTGATGACAGCCAAAGTGTAAAACTGATATAAAAATGCCTTTAAGGTGGCTGTATACTTCAAACAACATCCGTACAAAGTGAAATCAAACACATCAGCAAGAACTATCTGGAGATGACAGCGCTATGGATTTTGCCCCCTAGCGGTATAGACGTATACGTCTTCGTTTTAACTAACAAAGAAAAATGGCAATAATCAAACTAATGTCTCAATCAAGCAAAAACAGGTCGTTACACTTCAACAATCCTTTAAACAACATGTGTAGAAAGTTTCACATTTTCATGTGCCATGGACTTTTTGTAATAAATAAAAATAAAATGACCATATTAAAACGGCTCGAGTAACTGGAAGTGAAATTTAAGTGTTAATAAAATATTAAGAAAGCACTTCAAACTCTTTCATGGACGGCCAAAAAAATCACAAACTGTCACGCTATGAAGCCAAATCACAAATTTTCTCCTGGAAATGACTGTTGTACTCACAAACAGCTTGCTCACTCATTGCAGAAAAATGTCTGCCGGGTTTTCTAATAAAACCATCAAATAAAGTGGCAAGCTTACCCTCTTTCAAAGCTCTATCTTTTATGTCCATGATGCTGACATTATTCATTGTCAAGCGGTTTATGAAATATATGCTCTGATTCCCCGCGAGCATAGCATTCTCGACGCACGTAACGTTTGTCCATGGTTATGTTTCACTGTAATTAATTTTACGTAGGAGCACCAAATTTCAGGGAGAACTGTTTCGTTCAGTAGAGATGTGTCTAAGCTCTTCAGAATGGTATGGGATGCGTTGAATGGACATTGTTTTCCGTGCGTGGGACATAAATGTGCAATGCATTGGGTTTCAGTGAGTTTATAGGAGTTTTCCGGTTATTTGTGCACAACAGTCTTTTTGAGTGAAGAGAAACGCCTTGGAAGACATTCAGTGTTGAGGAAGCACAAAGGATGACTTTCGAGAGGGATTCGGGGTAAGAAAGCAAGGCGTCCATCGCTAACTCCGTTGACTCGGTGATCCATCCCTACCAGAACATCTCCACTGATGAGCGCATAGTTGCTCCCAAAGGACGACACAGGATGAAGTGGTACGTGAAGGACAAGCCAGTAAAAAAGCTGTTTGTCCTGGCAGACAGTCTGTCAGGGTACACATTCAACTCCAGTGTGTACCAGGGGAAAGCCCTCACGCCTAGCAGGAAGGGGCTGAGTTTTGATGCTGTGGTCAGCCTCCTCCCTGTGTCCTTCATGGAAACTGGATATACACTCTATGTGCACAACTTCTACACCAGCACTGCTCTCTTCGCCCTTCTGTACTCTCTCAACATTGGGACCTGAAAATGGGATTGGCTTCCCTGAGAACAGGCCAAACGATCTACCAAAGAAGGCTCCATGAGGGGACATCCGGTGGATTAGGGAAGGTCCTCTCCTGTATGTGAAGTGAAAGGACACAAGAGAAGTTAGAAGTTATCATGTGTTCTTCCATCTACAAAGCATTCAGTGGAGATATGGATCAGCGGAAGTTGCTGATGGGTGGAGACGGTAGAACGTGCCAGTACTTGATGCAGTACTGGATTATAACAAATACATGGGGGGGGCGTCGACTTGCCGGACGCCCTCATAAAGCACTACACTGTGGCAAAGACGACCGTGAAATAGTATAAGATATTCTTCTACCACTTCGTGGATATTGCGGTGGTAAACAGCTTTATTATCCCCAAGACCATCACCAGCGAGAAGAAGCAGGGGTCTCTCACACAGACACACTGCCAGGAAGCTCGGTGTGAGCAGCTGACGGTCTGTGGACTCACTGAGGACCATATAGAAATGTTTAGCTTGTGACGTGCCGCTCTAGCTGTGGACCGAATCCGTTTTGCAGAGTGGCATTTGGAGAAGGACTCATAAACTGTAAATTGGGCTGCCAGTTTTTCGTGGTGTTCTGTGTGAATAAAGAAATGCACAGTGGTCATGCTATGTGAGAAAATGTTTCTTTAGGAGCCGTAACTGGTAATGTAGTGCTCTTGGGATCAACTTCTTTTTTTTTCTTCATACTTTAGCCATTTTGGATTTCAGTTTCGGATAGGTTTGGCCCACAGAAGGGCACCAAGCTGCATCATTTACTTATTCCTCAGTAAAACATATTAGGATACATCAAATGATTTCACATTGGGTACACGTGTAAAAAACATGTTTGAGAACCACATATTTAAAATTGGACCTTATCCACCATGCGGTTACTGAAATATTTACAGAATACCAAAACACAAAGATACATTTTTGCATTTTAAAAATGTTCTCCTGTGCATAAATTATACACAAGTTATGAATTTCAGTCATTCAAGTTACTGCAATAAATGGTGCAGTGGTCAGCTTCGATTTTAGGTATCAGGCATGTGTCTAATTTTTACATCATCAGGCGGTGCGCTGTAATCATGATTACTGGGTTGGAAAACGCTCAAATAAGTCGTTCTGCTACAACGGCGTTGATTCCGTGGATTTTAAGTATAGGGCCACCTTTAGGGATCGTCTGTGCCTGGTGTCGTGAGCTCTGTCCACATCCCAACCTTATCATGCTTAGCTTGCCAGGAAAAAAGTCCAGAAGAGGAAGCTCTTTTCACAAAAGTAGTGAGGTTCTGTTCCCAGGTCAAGTCGAACGTCGAAGTATCTTTATCTCTATATCTTTAGATATATGACGCATGGAGTCAGATGCGGAGCAGAAATATCGTTCTCGTTGGTTGTAGCGCAAATGATAAGTAATTGAGTAATAAATAGAAAATAAATACTAAGACATATAAATATAATATACACCTAACATTTTAAGACGTGACGTTTCATCAGTGCCAAATTGTACCTGCTCGTCTTTAGGGGATTTTATCTGGTTGATCGCACGTGTTGTTAAAGAGAGCCCTATAACCAAGCTATGAGACAAGACTGACAGTAAAGTGGTTTGAATGGCCATGGTGTCAGCTCTTTAGTACTTTATTTAATGTAGGCTTCAGCACTTAGAGTGGGAAGACCGTTTCTATGGTTTCAGAAACTAGTCCTTAAAGGTGCTGTCAACACCCTTTGACTTTATGGTGCAATTAAGAGCCCTTTTCTCCCAAGGAACACTTACATATTTTTGTGACGGGAGAGGTGCTCTGGGAACTATGAATATTCCTGTAAACGAGAAATCTCAGGCTGCTCCTTTTAACGACCTGGCCTCTCTTTAATGAGACAGGGAGAAGCTCGTTACGCCAACTGCAATAGGCTTTTAGCGTGCTGGATGGAGCCAGGAACCGTCACGGTGTGTGAGCTCCCAGTGACACTCAGTGCTTTTTACTGGTGTGGGGTAAGGTGTTTCCCCACCTATTCTTATATCCGGTGTCAATGGCAGCCTGAGGTGGAAAAGTTAGGCTTCACTGTAAGCGGTTAACAGTTCATCTCCCAGGAGAGGAAACAGTTGTTTTTTTGGTCTCAGGAAACGGTCTAAATTTGGTCCAGCAAATCTTCAGCTTTTTAATATGTAAATGTGTTTAGATTGAGGTTTTTGGTTCGACTGAAGGTGGGGAGAGTATAAAAAAGAATAAAAAATGTAGCTGATTTCCTAACACCTGTAGGCCTCAGACCGAGGCCTTTGGCCCAGCTCACCTCCTGTGTCCCCGCAGAGTGTAACGAGGGTCACTTCGGGGCGGACTGCCGACGCAAGTGTGAATGCGAGAACGGGGGCCACTGCGACGGCAGAAGCGGCCGGTGTTCCTGTCGGTCAGGCTGGCTTGGAGAACACTGTCAGACGGGTGAGATGGTGCTCCCGCACGCAAAAGTGACCTGGCGGGAGACCCTGGAGTCCGAGGGATGTTTGGATTGTATTACATTTATTTGGCAGATGCTTTTATCCAAAGAGATGTCCATTCTTTTCTTTTTCAGAAGGCAGGGTTAGACAGTCCCTGGAGCAACTTCATTTCATTGAAAGCTGTATTTACCAGTCACAGCATCGACGATAACTAAGGTTTTTTGTCTGAAATGTTAGCATCTGGATCTGTCTGTTTGCACTTTAACAGCCTGCCCCCCTGGGTTGTTTGGAACGAGCTGTACACAGCGGTGCAAGTGTAAGCACAATGCTACCTGTCACCATGTCACTGGGACCTGCCTTTGCCCCCCAGGCTGGCGGGGGCCACTGTGTGAGAGAGGTGAGTTCTCCCCTCCACAGTCTTTGCTGCCCCCCCCCCCCACTTAGCCTATATTTTTAGCAGGATTTTTATTTGCTTTTCAGTCTGTTAGTTTTAACCTTTGCATTTCAGCATGTTCATTCTTGAATTTGAAAATGCTTATTTTGTATTTCAACATTCTTTTTTGGCATGATTCTGTGTTTTGTTTTTCACTGTTTGCATTTCAGCACATTCGCATTTCATCAAGTTTTCATTTCAGCATGTTCACATTTCAGTGTATGAATTATATTTCATTACTTTAGCATTCCAGTGTATTTGCACTGCAGAGTGTTTATTTTTCAGAACATTTGCATTTTACCATGTTTTCATTTCAGCACGTTAGCATTTCAGCTATATTTCAATTATTCTGCATTTTATAAATTTGCATTGCAGCACATTCCCTTTTCAGCGTGTTTATTTCTCTGCACTGTTTCACTGTCATTGGGTTGACATTTCAGCATGCTTGCCCGGGACATACGGGGAGACCTGTAGGCGGCGCTGCTACTGTCCCCCAGGGACTTCCTGTCATCACGTGTCCGGCGAGTGTGGCTGCCCCCCAGGTTTCACTGGGAACGGCTGTGAACAGAGTGAGCGATAGCAACCCACACATCTGTCCTGCTGGGGGTGAGGGGAGGGGCTTCATCATGGCCTCATTCCTCATTGCCTCCTTCTTCTCCCCAGCGTGTCTCCCGGGCACATATGGCCTGAACTGTAATCAAGTGTGCCAGTGCTCTGAGGCCAACCAGCTGTGCCACCCTGTCAGTGGGCTCTGCTACTGTGCACCCGGTTTCTATGGCAAGCACTGTAACCAAGGTGAGTCCTCCTCAGAATCTCCGGGTGCAGGTCTGACCTTTCCATTTTCAAGGTTCAAGATCTTCTTAAAGCAACACAGACAGTGCCACAGTGTACAGACAAGTAGACAACTAGACAAAATGCATATCAGGTGACTGATAAAGTGCAGTAACAGTTCTGTAATGTGCAAGTTCCATGATGCGACTGTCACAGGAAGTGTAGTTATTAGACATGCGAATAGCTTGATTACAGAAACTGTTCTTGAATCTGGTAGTCAGTGTTCTGATGCTATGAAGCTGGGCAGTTTGTGGTGGGGGTGCCGTTTGCCTGATAGCTCTGGGTTCCTAGGATGCGGGGCGGGGACATATGGGCCGAACTGCGAGCGGCCGTGCCAGTGCCTGAACCGGGGAACCTGTCAGCCCAACACGGGCACCTGCGCCTGTCTCCCGGGATACATCGGGGCCGACTGCGGCATCAGTGAGCGTCACTCGCACACATGAGGGTCACTGCACCACCCACAGTTCAACTTTACACACTAACGACAAAATTCATTAAAAATAAAATTGCAGTGTAATTAAATTAGTACGTTTTAAGCTGTGAACTTTGTATCTGAGCCAGATGATGCAAAAAACCCAGCAAACAATTTTTAAACACATTGTACACACTAATGAGTGTGTGTGTGTTTGTGTGTGTGTGTGTGTGTGTGTGTGTGTGTGTGTGTGTGTATTGCCATCAGTGTACTAGTGTCAGCCACGGAGTCCCCAGCCCTGTACCTTGCTTCCTGGGGTAGGCCCAGGCTGTCTGGTGACCCTGTACTCAATGGATGGACGTATAAGTGCAAATATTATCTCAAATCAAAACCTTTGGGTCCAGAAATGTAGCAGCTAAGGAAATTGTTTTGCATGGCTGTGGCCATGCTGCTTTGGCACCGAATCGATTACCTTCCCTTCCTGTGTTCCCAGCATGCCCAGCAGGACGCTACGGGCCCGACTGTGCCCAGGTGGCGCTGTGCGGTGATGGGGCGAGTGGCGACCCGGTTACGGGCCGGTGTGTGTGCCCTGCGGGCCGCACAGGTGTGGGGTGTGAACAGGGTGAGGAGCTGTCTTATGACAATTAAGTGGCTTAAAGGAAATAGTAGTGCATGCATATTATACTTACTATTACAGACGAGTATGTTACTAATTTTAGTCCTTTACAAATATAAAGCCAGATACAAAAATAGATGTTAGTCACTAGTTTATAGTTTAAGGTAATATTAAGTTAATATTGTAGTTTTAAGTTAATATTAATGCAAATGCCATTCACTTGCCATGATCTTATTAATTTCCATCTCAAATGGTATTTATGCAGATTTTTGAAATATGCAATATAAATTTCATTTACAGTACCGCACCAGATATCAGAAATGATAACCTTTGGTTTATGAATGCAGTTCTTTTACTGTTAATGCTGCCTGCTGCCCTGGAGTCGCAGCTCCACAGCACCACCAGCTGGCCGTGTGAAGTCATTGAATAAGGAGCAATAAATCACTGTGTGAATGTCCCACAGAGTGTGCACAGGGCCGGTTTGGGGAGGGCTGCGCCCAGGCCTGTAGCTGCAGGAATGGAGGAAGGTGTGACCCTGCTTCCGGGGCCTGTACCTGTGGGCTGGGCTGGACAGGGCACAGCTGTGAGACAGGTGAGGTGCTGCGAGAGACAGCACAACACGCAAAGCAGGGGAGGGAGGTTGCTAAAGTTAGCGGCTCCTTGCATTCTTTGTTACTTTAATTCCTTCGTTGAGGGTGACGCGTAGCAGCGCAGTCCTGATTGGCTGTCTCCTCTCGTCCATCAGAATGCCCTCCAGGCCGATATGGCGCCAACTGCCGGCAGGTTTGTGAGTGTCAGCATGGCGGGACGTGCGACAGAGCGGGTGGTGCCTGCCAGTGCCCGCCAGGTTACTACGGAAACCTCTGCGAGCACGGTGAGAGGCACGCAAGGGCGTTTCCAGACGGTGCCCATAAAGCAGAGGGTTTTTTTTCTCCGTTCGGTTCCAAGGGTCCACACCACAGCCCTGCTTAAACCCACCCATTTGTGCCGGCAGCATGTCCCCGAGGATTCCACGGTCCACGCTGCCAGCGGGCCTGTGACTGCCGAAACAGTGCCCCATGTCACCCAAGCACTGGCAAGTGCGTCTGTCCTGCTGGGCACCAAGGGCCCCGGTGTGACAGAGGTGAGACCTGAAGCTGGGGAGCATCGTAACTTCCTCCTTTTCTGCAGCCATCGCAGACCCCAGCTTATTTCAGCTGTGCGTTCCATCTGTACTCCATTCCTCTCCCTCTCCTCCCTTGTGTCTCTCCTTCCCAGTGTGCCAGCAGGGTTGGTTTGGTGAGGGCTGTGCCCACAAGTGTGACTGCGCTGAGTCGGCCCCCTGTGACCCCGTAAACGGCAGCTGCCTGTGTCCGCCTGGCAGAACGGGGGCCAGGTGTGACTTGGGTAAGGAGGGCCTGAGCCCGGTTCTCGCCATGACCCTCAGCAGACTCCGTAGGTCATGGCTGCGGCAGCAGACTGTGCGGTTACTTCAGACATGCTGTTCACATTACTCCGACAGAGCTAACACACAACTGACAGAGTGATACTATATCGTACAGCCCTCTCTGCAGATTCAGGAGGTTGAAGGGATAAACAAAGTCTGTCAAGCCAAGTGGACAGGATCCCCATTCAGTTTCAGTGGCCAGGTTAAGCTGCCCAACTTGAGGGCCCACCCGAGTGTAGCTGTGTTTTCTTGGGTGCACCAAAGTTTAGATGCGTTTAAAATAGAGGAGGTGAGTCATGAGGCATCTATTCTATATCTGTTCCTACAATAGGCTGGCCAAGGTATTTATGTTGTGCATTCAGCCCAGCCTTTCAGGGATTGATGGTTAGATTTCCAAAGCTATGGGGGTTGATTGATGGTTTTCTAAGACCTGGTACAATGGACATTGATGGTGACTTCCAGAGCTGGTGTGGTGGGGGTTGGTGGATGACTTTCTAGAAGCTGGTGTCATGGGGATCGATGAATGGATTTCCGGAGCTGGTGTTACAGGGATTGATGGGTTCTTTTCTAAGAACTGATGTTACAGCAGTAGTTAAATGGTTATCCAGAGCTAGTGAAAGCTTTTTTTCAAGGTCCAGTTGACATTTTCTAAGCACACCGGTTTATTATATATTATATTATAATTTATATT
>JAAGVU020000103.1:3086708-3105079 GCA_011763525.2 Mormyrus iriodes
CTGAGTGTCCCCTACCCTGTGCCCTATGATGAACTTGTATCCTGCCCTGAGTGTCCCCTACCCTGTGCCCTATGATGAACTTGTATCCTGTCCTGAGTGTCCCCTACCCTGTGCCCTATGATGAACTTGTATCCTGTCCTGAGTGTCCCCTACCCTGTGCCCTATGGTGGACTTGCATCCTGTCCTGAGTGTCCCCTACCCTGTGCCCTGCACTGCCTGGGATAGGTTCCAGGTCCTCTGGTGACTCTGACTGGGAGGTGGATGGATATCCATCTTCATTCCATACAACCTATGCAGAACAGGGTCCCAATGAGCCCTGACCCTATCTGCCTATTCCAGGAAACAGAGGATACAGGCCACAGAGCAGGGCACAGGGCAGAGGACAAGGCACAGGGCACATGGAAGGGCACAGAGCAGGGCACAGGGCAGGGGACAGAGCAGGGGACAGGGCAGGGGACAAGGCACAGGGCAGGAGAGAGGGCAGAAGACAGGGCAGGGGACCGGGCAGGAGACAGGGCACAGGGTAGAGGATACCCTGGACAAGATGCCAGTCCACCACCAAGCACACGGCCACACAGTGGGGAATCTGAAGACACCAATGAACCAAACTCCATGCTTTTGGACTGCTTGAGGATACTCCACACACTCACACAGAGCCTGAATCAAACCCACAGTCCGCAGCTGTAGGGTTATAACGCCCGGGACTGTGCCACCTGGACAAAACACCCAGAAGGAGGCATACTAGATTAAAAAAAAACTAAACAAAAAATAACAGTGACTTGTAAATGGAAAGTCACTGCTTCGGGAGGAGGAGGTGCCCATGAGCTGTGTGAGCTGTATTTTCCTATTCGTATGCAAAAGTTACGTTGTATAAAAGCATCAGACAAGTATCTAAAAATATATATGTTTGAGTTTCTTTCTTCCATAAACAAATTAATGCTCTGCATGTTGACCATACAAGATGAGACCTTTCAGCACTGAGGGGAAATAGATTCAGAAGAATGTAACCTAATTACCGCTGAGCCAAAGGGCTGAAAAGGCTGCCATCAGGCACGGCGGGAGACACCGCGAGCTGTAAACACTGACGCTGACACACAAGTAGCTCCCAAGGTCCCCAGCACAAGCACGGCTCAACCTTTCTGAACCACTCAGGCCAAGCAACAGGACTGCTCCCCCCTCCCGTGGCAAATCGGCAATCGCATTATCTGTACCACCTAATGTGAGCTTTATTTACTTAACGACATGCATCTGCAAGAACGGTCACGGGGGGGGGGGGGGCAGAATCCACTGAGGCTCTCTCCTCGTTTATAGGGGTGTTAGACATCAAATGTTTCAGCTGTTAACCAGGAATGTATCATGAACGGGAGCTTTTATCAGCTCTTAAGAGCAGGGAGATCCATCTGATATCTTCTGACTTGCAGGTAAGGACACTCAGAGTGTAACCAAATATTTCAAAGCAACTTACACCACTTTTCCTGAGTCGTCTTTCATGTCCCGATCACTAAAGCGTCAGGTGCCTACTGGAGCTACTTTCTGAAACCACCTGACTAGAAAACTAGCAATTCAGAGCTTATTTTGCGTGTGACGTTTATTCAAACACCGCAGTGTCATCACCCAGTGACAGTAACATGCTCTAACCTTCAGTCACCCTTAGCTGCTGGCCCTGAATATCTTTCATACCTTCTCTTGCCAACAGGAATGCAGTCAATCTCATGACACTTTGACAGGAAAAGCCCATGGTACCAGACCGGAAGACAAGTATTTTAAATAAAGTTTGGACAAAAATTCCGGGTAGAATTCATACGGACCCAATGTCCATATGCAGCTTTATGCAGCTAAGCCATGCAATGTTTATACACAGTACAATCTGCCCATAACCGAGATCAAAAAGGCTACAATATGGGGCAGACTGTTCCTTGTAGGAATTCACACACACGCATAGTAACAAAAGGAAGGGTCTCAGACACACATACACTGCAACTCAGCCAATAGCAGCAGGTTGCTGGCTAAGAGAGCGCTGGCTAAAGGCACTGGAGCCCAGCCGTCCAAATCCTGAGGTCATTCTTATGGAGCAGTAAAGCTCCCAGCGGGACCAAGCTCGGCGGCCACTGCAGACCCCAGTTGGAACCCCAATCCCGCCTGCGGCCAGCGTATGAAGCCTGTCTTTAAAGAAAAAAGTCTCACCCTGATTTGCTGATTTTTATTTGATTATCAGAAGCTCCACCTATTGCACTTTCCCCACACATAAGGAAAGACGATTAACTTAGACTAACAAAATACAGAATTAAAACAATCAAAGGGAAAAAAGTAAGCTATACTCTGAAATGTTTCCACTTACAAAGAGAAATGGAATGCAGAGAGAAGGCAGAATCTGATACAAGTGATGCAGAAAGAAAACATTTCTTCAAAAATTCTTATTTAATTACAAAACAAGCAGGACCAAGCCATAAGTACAGCAGCCGGCTGGAATCCGCTGTGACCATGCTGACATGCTGTACATGTGCATGCACAGAAACGCGGACCAAAAATAGTTCGTGCCAGTCTAGCACTTCTAAAGTGAAAGAGGCTCCCACATTGCATACATTGATGCAGGTTATTTAGCAGCTATCTCGATGTTCTTGGACGTGCACACACATCATTAATGAGCAGAATGTATACTGCGTGGGAAACCAGTAGGAATGGGGGGTTTTTGGAAGTACTTCCAAGACGCTGAGGTAAGTGGATGGTCTGGGGGGGGGCTTGAGGGACAGAATGGCCAAACAGAAGATCTCGGTCCTGACTTGCCGGCTCAGGGTGAAGCCTCCGAATTGCATCCAGGGGAAGAAGCAGGCAGGACGATACGGACGCAGCAGAGGCGAGCGGAATGTCCCCAGCAGTCACCCAGATAATGAGACGACTTTGCATCATTGCAGCCTTGATAAAAATGAGCATCTGAGAAAATTCTGCTCCGCTACGTCTGCCTGAGCTTCCGGACGACACAAGCATAATGGCCAGCAATGCGGTCGCTCAACGCTTTGCTAATTAACCTCTCTTGTGACACACTCACATCAAGCCGTATCCCTCCACGTCATTTAGGGCAGGTATTCTGTGATAACACTCCGGGAATAAGGAGCCTGTGGGTCACTAGTGTAGCTTCCCATTAAATCCCCTGCCAACATCATCACTGTCATTGTATGGACTATTTAGTGCCACCAGAGACCAAAGAAAAATTTCACAATGAAATAAAGTAAGCCAGGACATTGGTTAATATCAAATAGTGAATTATCTGCAGGCAAAAAAACATCGGGAATCTGGAATGCTTTACTTGGTAAGAGCAGCTGTCAAATTGATACACAGCAAAACGGAAACTTCTGGAATATTAACACCAGTTTTAAATTAAAATCCATTCCATTGTTTAAACTCAAACACACTGAACATGTTGTCATGTAATGTCTAGTTGGTAACTGTACCAGCAACGTTTTTCTTACTACGATAAAAAAAATCTCTCTCTCATCACAGTTATATAAGTGAACTCTGACGAGTCATAGGAGATTCTGTAGCAGCAAAAAAGGAGCGTAGTGTTCCAATATTGCATAATAATTTATGTGATACGGAATGGGCAGCATTTGAAGGGAAATACGTATCGGTACTACCAGCTCGCAATGCAGCAGGAAGCCATTAAGCCACAAACACAGAACAGAGCACGTGTCACACAGTGTCATGAACCCCTTTATACACTCTACAACTTTTATTGACTGTGTTTTCTGTCACATATCATAAATCCCCCTACCTCCCCCACATATCTGGCAACCCAGCCTCCAGCCTAAAGTATCTATAGTGACTGATGGGGGAGGGGGGGGCAGAGGGGGATCTGTGAACTGTTGACATGGCGCAGAGCTCATTAGAGGAAGATCCCTTAACAGCTTGCGGGTAATAGATGGTGGACATGGGATGTCCGTCTCACGCCGTTAAGCAGGTGCTTCGTTTCACGCTGGGCCGAGACACTGCGGGGTGATCACGTTAACCCCTGTGGCAAAGCAGGTGTCAAGAGAAGTCAGGAACTGAAAAAAACACGCCGTTAAACACGGAAGATGCATGAGACAGCGGGAGAGCCCACACACTCCACAACAATGGAGGCAATTCGCTAAAAAGGTGACCAATTTCCTAATAGTAAAACATGCACACCATTCAGGCCAGGCCATTCTGAGGCAGGCATAAAGATGCTTGGCTACTCACGGAAATACCTGCTCCCCCCACCCCGCTACTGAGGTAACACCCAAGACAGCCCAATGAGTTTTCTCTGTCACCTGCCCTCCTGCAGCAAAAGATGACCTGGACTACACACAGTACCCCAATGACAGATGGTTCTATTACCGTAGCGATGGACCACCATGTGGCAGTTGTCGCCACAGCGATGGGCTGGCAGGACCTTGGCGACAAACGCCAGCACCGAGTCGGCCCACCGTTGTGCTCCAAGGAGGTGACGGGGTCCCAGGACCGCGGGCCTACCTGTATTTCATGCCGGTGCGGGCAGCCTGGTCGCCAGCAGAGGGCGTGTTCTGCACGGACAGCTGGCCCAAGCTGCGGGCCACCATGGCGACAGCGCGGAACTTGCTGCGTGTGCCTGGGCTGCTCGCGTTCTGCCGGTTCAGCCGGTCCTCCGCACTGCGGTTCACCGCCCGGTGGTCACCGCACACGAAAGACACCTGCATCCCGGACCCGCCGTCACGCCCTTACACGTACTAACAAGAACGTGCACAGGGATGGACGTAGGCTCCTGCTGTAGCACGATAGAGGACGACCCCAAAAACACAGCAACAGCTGCCCTCTGGGTTTTTCCGGGGGGTCCAAAGCAGGGAAAAATAAAAAAGTCCTTCCTTGTGTCTACCGCCTGGCGTGGGACTAGGCACGCTGTTGATCTGGCCACTCCTGCATGCAGATTGGCGGTCTGACAGGGGAAGCCCAGATCCAGGGGTCCCCGGGACGGGGAGCAGAGACCCTGAGCTCACAGAGCACAGCAGTCCATGTACACAGAGGAACTCAGTCTCCCCTCAAGTTTCTCCTCCTAAACACCCTGCAGAACCTCCTCCCCTGTGCCGAGAGCCTCAGTCTCCCTGCTCAAGCTCGCGGGGCTTGAGCTCACACACCGCGTTCCCCTTCTGAGCCGGCAGCTGGGATCGGCGTTCGCACTGTATCAACTCCGCGCACGTGAAGGCGTGAAGTGAGAGAGAGCAATGATGAGATGGAAAGAGAGAGAGAGAGAGTGAGAGAAAGAGAGAGGCAGATTGAGAGAGAGTGGAATCCAACAAGCCCGTTGCTGAAGCACCCACTGCAAAGGGAACGTGGACGTCGGCGCCAGTCTCTTCTTCCACTGGGTTAAATTTACATGTCTCTGCCTCTCACATGAGCGTGAGAGAGGCAGTTTGGGAGAGAGAGGAGCTGGTAGGTGCTGGGGGGTGGATGATGAGAGAGCAGTGAGCGACAGAGTAGGGAGGGCTGCCTGCTGGATGTGTCCGGCTTCTGTAACCGCAATGTCTTTGCACACTTCCTAAAATTCTCCAGAAGGGGGCACCACACTGACAGTGGATGAGTAACCCTCACCCGAACTAATATTTGTCCCAAAGAGTAACATGAGCTGATATTCTACAACTTTCCGGCCTTCTTTAACGTCCCATCGAGAGCTACAGTAATGATGCGAACGTTTTGAAGCATACTTCAAAAACAGTGACATCAGACTTGCGAACTTAACTTTTTACGGATTTGTCTCTGGCGCATTGAATCTCACTTTCACTGACACTAACCATCTGCATCATTCATATACCAAATAAAGAGTAAAGAGCTATACTTTTATATTATTATATATTATATATACATATTATTTAAATTATACTTTTTAAACTCCACCGCAGTATGAATAAAAGTATTCACAGCATTACGGAAATGGAATTAAATTTAATTCAACAGAAACACCAGAAACATCTCTAAGTCCTTGGGGAAAAAACATTTGCTGAAAATATCTATCTGAAATCCTGGAGTCAGATGTTAGA
Source organism: Mormyrus iriodes (assembly GCA_011763525.2). Taxonomy (NCBI): domain Eukaryota; kingdom Metazoa; phylum Chordata; class Actinopteri; order Osteoglossiformes; family Mormyridae; genus Mormyrus; species Mormyrus iriodes. The sequence goes on from JAAGVU020000103.1 coordinate 3,092,735, forward strand.
ATATCTTTTCCGGCGGCTGTGTCATGTGATCATCTGGCCCATAATATCCAGCGTAACAGGCCAGGCATGCGGCTTAAATTCTCCTGGGTTTACTGGGTTCTGTATGGCCCAAACAAACAGGGGGCAAAAATGTCATTTCCACAATCGTTAAAATGGCGAAATATCCTTGTTCTAGTATTGAAGATAAAATGGTCACTACGGTGAAAAAAAAAACTCTGCAAAGGAATGACGTAGTGATATATTTTTTTTCGTGAAAGTCCCAACAGGAACGGAAAAAGCACGCAGATATGATGAAAGCTGCCAAACGGCCACAAACATCAAGCTCCCTCTCTGCTAAATTTGCTGTGAGCTGCCGTGCTTTGGGCCATTGAGCAGAACGTCAAAGGTAATCCAGAGAGACATTTAAATTGGATTCTAAAAGGCCAACGAAATACTTCAAAAGAAGCCAGTACACCCCCCCCAAGCCCCCAAAAAAACACTCCTCTTCTCAGATCTTATGACAGGACTGCCCTGTCATAATCAGAATGCTGCATATTTAAGGGGATCCTGACACTTGTCTGCAAGCGAGGGTCTGTCTGTAGCCCTTCCGGCTCACGTTCCCTCCTCAGCACAGCGACGTGTCCATGATTGCGCTATGGCCACTTGAAGTGCGTGAACTCTGCATCTACCTTTTCCCCACACGTTTCCCAGTCATGTTCGTGTTCTCAAAGCTCCATCAGAAATATAGACCAACAGTAAGGTCTTTAGATAGTTCTGGCGTGCTTAGAGACATCTGTACCTTCTTTTCAGGGATTATCACAGAGTGTTCCTCTCAGCTCAGCAGTCTGCCCACTTCCAAGCTACAGACGCACTGAAATTTCTGCAGATCATGCTCAGAACGGCAACATGGTGGGCAAACAAGACAGGAACTACGTTGTCCCTGCGGGGATGGAACAAATATTGGATGTGCAAGCACTGAATGCCAGAAGCATCACAAACGTTCAGGGATGAGAGGACAGAGCCACCAAGGGTTTAATAAGACAAGGAAGACTCTGTAGTGACTATCATTCTGCAGTGGTGGATGAGATTATGCTGTTTTTAAGTGGATCAAAGGGAATTTCAATTTGTTGTGAAAACTAGACATTTTTCCCATCTTGAATTTTTTACAGACAGAACGGGCACAGATGTGCCGTTTAGATGTATGCGTTTCGTTGGCTTTGTTGTGTACTGCCAACATTAATGTAGGACGTGGTGAACATCGTGACAAAACAGCGTTAGCTGGACCTGTGGGGATGGAGCTGGAGATCAGCGGCTCGTCTCAGTCTGTTCATTACCTCCAGCACCGCTAGCCAGTCGCTGTTTTAATGTTTATTAATGATGAACCGCATCGCCGCCCGTTATGCACTATTTATCCATAACAAGGCTAAAACATCTCCTTTTATATACACATACCTACGATGTTTCTGGTTTATTTGTCAGTGGATTTTAATCAGGGAATTTAGGTAAACGTTTTTAGCAAAAGATGTAATATAAGCGTCCCACATATTTCAGTTGCAATGTTTGAACGAGTGGTCTATGTATAGGCTACATAGAGAATTTTAATAATTGTTAATTGGCTATATGAATAATTATGGAGAGAATTTGAAATTATTTTGATCTGTTTATACGCCCATCATTTGAATAACAGTCTAGTCAGGGGAATCTTTCCAGTCCCAGGAGTCGCGATGTTCCACACTGAGTAAGGTCTTTAACCCCATTCGCTTGAGTAAAATGGCTGCATAAATGGGTTAAAAAATAGGTTAGGGTAAAATTTGCAGGAGGTGGGATATGGCTGGGCTTTTCAGCACGCGGCGTGGTGTGGGGGCAGCCAGCTGTGCACCATCCGCGGCGATCTGCCCAGGGCTAAAATGCATGCCACCTCACAGTGACCCAAAGCAATGAATGTGACGGCTCTAATTGTTAAGTGACAGTGACGCTGATCGGCACCGACTTCCTGACAGGTAAAGCAATTACAACGGCGGCCTGGAGCAGCTGCGCAACGTAATTACGGCACAGCAATGTAATTTAATTCAGCCACTTAACGGGCACTTTCCTCCAAAGCAATTCACATGGCTCGCAATGTGACCTCCTTTTGCAGTTCAACACTTTAACCATTTGATATCAGCATATTTGAAGGCGACACGGGACGCTCCTCGGCCCCAAACTTGTAGCCCATTGAAAGAGGCTGCTGATGGCCGATCTGGCTGTCAGCCTTTCAGACTCTCACACACTTCTGTTTACACATACTGTACGCCTAAGGTTAACACATTTTAATTGGTCTCACTGACAGATTTGGTGTTATGACTCTTGATTTTTATTTTTTTCCACCCTTAACAAAGGTTATAAAATGTACTCAAACATTGTCATTGTATTATTTCATATAAATTGATCTCAATGCAAAATATACATAACATACATTTTAGGTTTTGAGTGATGAGTTATGATTACATTAGTACGGGCTAACTGCTTCCTGTTCTTCCAAGGAAGTTCAGCTTGGCTTATAGTGTTGGGAAAATTGCGTTCTTGTTACTCCTTCCCGGCAAGAAGGCTGCGGGTTTTCCTTGAGACGCCTCCCCCATCACCGTGATTGCTCCCCCCGGTTTCGCTTCCAAACACTTCAAACGCGAGCTCTTTTCGCCGCTGCACAGAAAGCGCAGGGATTATGCCGTCCGTCCCCTAAAAAAACAAAAAAACAAAAAAACAGTAGCGTGCTTTTTTCCGTTTTGAGTTACTGCGCTTTCATCTCTTAATCCCAAACTGGAGGACGTGGCTAAATCGACGTTGTTCTGGCTCATGTTCAGACTCATTTGTATACGGGGTACTCCCCCCCCCCCCCACCCCTATGCGGTACGATACTGGATATGCGAGTGACACACAAAAGCTGCACTCATTCTGCTACACTGGGAGGCAGCACTGGATGCCAGAATTAATCAATGCACGCTGTAAGGGAAAAAAAATATGACTTTTAATTGAAAAAAGAAAATCCAACATCTTTTGATCATATACCACAAACACGGGACATTTTCTGCAGTGGTTTTGCTTCGGTTTTGAGAAGCAATTAAAGTGTAAAAGACCGGCATTAGGAAGCTAACTTTAAGGTTTCTGTATATTGGATTGATTGGGATCTTCTAAAAATCTTAATGTGGGAGATAGAAAGCTTAACATATTGCCAAATGCGTGGAACTGTAAACACGCCGTTATAAGATTCCTCTAAAACCTTTTCCTCTCCATGTAGTCTCATTCATCCATCTTTTAAGCACCACCTTGCAGGAGCCTATCCCAGGCAACATAGGGCTAGGGTCCACCCTGACCGGGTACCAGTCTCTTGCAGGACACACAATCACATGGGCAATTCAGACACCAGTGCATGTCTTTCGACTGCAGAAGGACAGCCACGTGACATGGGGCGAATATAAACCCTGGAGATGTGGGGCACAGGGGCTGCTGGTTAGCAACAAATTATAAGGAAACAGCTTAATTTGGCTAAATGTACAAAAACAACAATTCCATAAGGCAGAAATAATAAAATTGGGAAATGTGCGTAGACAGCCTGCAACACACACAAATCACCACAAGGAGGAGACAAGGAGTGCATAACAAGTACTTACATTTTCATGTAAAAATATATATATTTTAGTCTGTCTTTTTCATTTTAAGAAATGAGAGACATTCATTTGCATTTTGCTTTCCTAGATCACTGTACTGATACACTAAGGCTCATAAAAATATCCTTATAATGGGTTCTACACTGTCAGAAAAATAAGTACCAATTTGTACCTTTGAGGGTACAATCACTTCCCACTGGGGTTGTACCCTCAAGTGAATGTACCTTTTATGGTACAGAAACGGACTGGGGAGACCAGGGCCAGGCTAGAACACATATTCAGACACAATACATCATGATGTTATTGTAGTACGAACGCGGCCCAACGCGCTGTGTTTAACACATGGGTGTTTTTTTAATCAGATTTAGATACTAAAATCTTTCTGGAGTTTTAATATGTAGATACGACGAATCTATTCTATCTACTAATCCAGTGCTAAATCTTAAAAGAGAGCTTTTGATCAGCTCGGTTTATTTGTTTGTTGAACACAACTATTTAATGTTCAATGAACGCCTTTAAAAAAACACGAAAATGAATAAACGGTGCGTGTTGACAGTGACGTGTTTCCATGGCAGCAGTTGACCCCGCGCTGATGGTGTCTGCATGTAACATAGGACACATGTTTCTGCGTCAACACTGTTACTCGTCCACAAACAAGCAATGAAAACATCTGGCATGAGTAGAGGGGAAGCATACCTACTGCACTTGCCCTTTCCACTGTGTGCGTGCCCATAACCCACCAAATTCTTGGGTGCACTAGTGTGTCCCCTGAATTTAGGGAGGCTAAGAAATCACATATCCATCATGCAAACATTTTCTGAAACATTTGCATGCCCATATCTGCTGAAAGGTTTATCATTACAAACTTTAAGCTGTTTTTGTTAGCAATTTCAACTCTGACACTAATCAGAAACTCTACTGTCGTTCCCTACATACATGCGAGCAGTGTACATTTTCTCGAAGGAATGAGGAACCACAAGGCACGTCTGCATGTAGGACCTTTTATAGAAATGTTACAGCTGCCAAAAGGGCTCTGCTGGACTCGGTCCACAACAAATCCCCTACAGGAGCATGTGCCATCAAGAAGAAGGAGGGAGACCGAAAACGAGGTTCTATTTCCTCTCAAGAACAAGTGAAGCAAAAGAATGTGGTTTTCGAGAAGTAGTGTGGACTCCCAATCATACCATAACTCAGAGAAATGAAGTATATCACAACAGGCATTATCATTCAAGCAGACATCTTGTAATAAGCGTTACCATTATGGTGACTGACTGACTGACTGACTGACTGTCTGACTAACTGACTGACTGCCTGCCTGACCGACCGACTGTCTGACTGACTGACTGTCTGACTGACTGACTGTCTGACCGACTGTCTGACTGACTGACTGACTGCCTGCCTGCCTGCCTGACTGACCGACTGTCTGACTGACTGCCTGACTAACTGACTGACTAACTGACTGACTGACTGACTGACTGACGGACTGTCTGACTGACTGACTGCCTGCCTGACCGACCGACTGTCTGACTGACTGTCTGACCGACTGTCTGTCTGACTGACTGACTGACTGCCTGCCTGCCTGCCTGACTGACCGACTGTCTGACTGACTGACTGCCTGACTGACCGACTGTCTGACTGACTGACTGATCGACTGTCTGACTGACTGACTGCCTGACTGACCGACTGTCTGACTGACTGACTGACTGCCTGACTGACCGACTGTCTGCCTGCCTGCCTGACTGACCGACTGACCAACTGTCTGGCTGACTGACTGACTGCCTGCCTGCCTGTCTGACTGACTGACTGGCTGACTGTCTGACTGACTGGCTGACTGTCTGACTGACTTACTGTTTGTCTGCCTGCCTGCCTAACTGACTGACTGATTCACTGTCTGTCTGTCTGACTGACTGATTGTCCGTCTAACTGTCTGTCTGTCTGACTGCCTGCCTGACTGAGTGTCCGTCTAACTGTCTGTCTATCTGTCTGTCTGACTGAGTGACTGACTTACTTATTTACTTTATTGATTCATGGGGGAAATTAATTTGCATACAGCAGTGAGGTGTATAGATAAAAGTATAAAATGCGGGGACAGGCGATCATACCCTCAAAGGGCCAGTGTGTCTGCAGGTCTTTGGGATAACCTTTAAGTCAGCTGTTCAAACTCAAGTGTGAGGTCTCTAAAGCCAATCAGTCCTCTAATTAGTAATCCAATTAGGGAGTTGCAGCAAAAACCGGCATACAGGGCGGCTCTTTGTGGATAAGACTGACCACCCCTGATATAGTGCAAAAACTCAAGATGAAGTATAGACACAATACACAAAATGCAAGTAATACTTTGCAAGGAACTATCTATGATTAAGTAAAAATGAGCATGATGAATATGAAGAGGTATGCATGAGTATGATTAAACATCAGTGAGTATGAATGAGTATGATTAAACATCAGTGAGTATGAATGAGTATGAGTTTAACAAAAATGAGCATGGCTACGGGCAAGAATGAATGAGCACTAATCAGTAACCGATGAATATCAGTGAGTATGGATAATTATGAGTGAGTGTACCTGAGTAGTAAGTATAAGCAAGGCAGATCTTGTGTGGCCTGCATGATTACATAGCATATTATACCACAGGAAGTATCCATTACTCATCTCCCGACAGCCCAGCAAACTGATATTCATAGTGCTCAGTCAGCTCCATTGTAATGAGTCCAGGAAAAGGTCATTAACTGCTGCTGAGATCAATGTTTCTTTCTTTCAATCATACAGAAGATTCACTTCAGAGATGGAAGATCAGTCATTACCGCACTGTAAAACCGAGGCCGATAAACAGAGCACAGGCAGACTTGCAGAGTATTGCTGAAATATGTACTTAATGAATAGTATCGAAGGTAGATTATATATAATATAAACACACTATATGCATCATAGTATTTCTAAAGAATTTATGGAAGTGCAGAGAAGAACTTGCATAAGAACAGAGTTATAGGATGGAATTGTAACACTTGCATAAAAGAATCAGAGTATATGTGTAGTATTAATGAAAGGTGTAATAAGGAAGTCAGTAGCTGTGTGTACGTAAAAAAGGTCTCAGAACCTACGAGTAGTAGTTGACACTTTTACTCAAAGGAACTGAAATAGGTTTTAATTTAAACAACTTACAGATACACCAGTATGCTTCTCCTGACAGACATTGACATCTTATAGTTACTAGTAAACAGATAGTTAACCTGTCTTAGTATCCTCATGCTTGGTACTGTTAGGTTCCGTCTATGGCAAAGATTCATATCTCACACGCCCCCTAGTGGCAACAAAGCTGCAATGTTGGCCAGGACACACAAATATAGCTCTTTGGTATTTTAATAAGTCTATTTCCATGAGCGAACTAGAATAGACCTGCGAACATGCTGTGAATTTTTAGTAGCTGTTTGGCAGACTTGCAGTCACATTTTATTTAAATGTTATAAATTTAAATGTTATTTAAATTGAATAACTTACGCACAAGGCAGCAAAAGTGGTCGGAAGCTGAAAGGATAAATGATGTAAAAATACTTTAACTGCATACCAAGAACAATACAGGAAATAAATTGTGAAATTGGCAGTCTGTGTGAGGCTCTCCCCACTAGATGGCTCCACATGTTTACTCTTCAGGTGTCACAAAGACGGCTCATTTCGGGAACAGGAGGCTTCCATGTCGCAATGCAAAGCCTGTCAGCACTGACTCGAACTCCACCTCAAACCGAGCCCTAACCCGCTGCACCTTCCATGGAACTGTCTGTTCGATAAGCCCCGTCTCCAATGGCAGTTTAGCTTAGGTTAATAATGCTCACGGATTGCCACATGGAAGAACTGACGGTCTGTCAAAGCAATCCCTTAAAGAATGAATACAACGCTTAGCACAAGCTGAACGTGTGACGGCTAGCTGGAAAGGCTTTCCGCTTTCAAACCTTCAGGTATAACAGAGGTATTCTCTCTCACTGCACGGCCGAGAGCCATGAACGAAGAACTGAGCCAGTGGAGTTATTCCTGGCCTCTGCAGTGCAACACCACACACAGAGAAAAGGAGTCCTGCTGGGAGCAACTGGGGTCAGAAAGTACCCCAGAGAGGGGCCATTGAAATGACAGCCACCAGGGGTCCGATACTTATTTTACTATCTACCTTTGGCAGTACCTATAATGAACTTTAAGGCTGTGTTTAATTAGCACTCACATATTTATCCACTGAGCTGAACTTAACATCCATCCTTAGTAGATACAGAATTTATATATTTTGATTTTGATTTATATATATTTCGGGGGGCAGCGTGCGGCGCAGTGGGCTAAGCCTCTGTGCCTGTGATTGGAAGGCTGCCGGTTCAAGCCCCGGGCTCAGCACATCTGTGGGCCCTTGAACAAGGACCTTAACCAACCGCTCCCTGGGTGCTGCTATGGGTGGCTGCCCTTCACGGCCAGCTTGCTCTCACTTACAGAGAACAAATTGGGGGAGGCATAAAAAAGAGAATTTCCCCACAGGGATCAATAAAGTATCAGTTATTATTATTCAGATCACAAATTCCGATTACAGTACAGATTGTGGGCACGGCGTGTGTGTAGAGTTTGTGTGTTTTCCCCGCTTCGTCAAAGGGTTTCCTCCTGTTTCCACCCATGATCCAAAAACATGCTAAGGTGAACTGGAGTTGCCAAATTGTCGGTAGGAGCCAATGGTGTGTGACCCAGCTTAGGACAAGTGGGTTGGAAAATGGATGATGGTATGGATTGTGTTATACTGTACATGATACACAGTACCTATAAGACTGTATGTAATTTTTATCGTTACGTCATGAGTGGCGTTCCGTAAGTTACGGCACTGTTCTGTGACGCAAAAGCCCCAGCTTTGGAGCAGCCACAGTCCAATGTGCCCCAGACAGTTAAAGATACTAATCCAGGAGGCAGGGAGCTGGCACAGGGGTGCGTTGGTTCTAATTAGGAACTGCTATTCTTCACACTGCCAGCTAAGAGACGGGACAATATGAGGCAAACAGATACAGGAACGTTCGGGGACAATAGACGCTAATGAAGAGAACATCTGCGGGCACGCGGTGGGAAGCAGGAGGAGGCTGTCAACCCAAACTCTCTTAAACCCCATTGGCTGAAAACAGAAAATAACCTTCCATTGAGTGCTATGTTGGGCATCTCCCAAAACAGGGAGTATTGGGCACTGTCAACAGGCCTGTACCGGTGGACGGTATGTGACTTGGTATGTGAGCAAAAGACATTATTAGAATCATTTCAGGACCAAACAGGCTGGGGTCTGAAGAAGCACACAGCAAACGTTCTCACCGAGCTCGTAATCCTGCCCTATGTCGTATTACTAAAACACTTCTGCGTCATTTTTTCCACAATAAAATCATTCAACAAAACCCCGTCACGTGTTCCCCAATTTATAATGCGACAAGCTAGTTTATGCTAAGCAAGAAAGGGCTTCACCACAAGCATGGCAGTAACACAGTCATCTTGTTGTATCGCTGTTGCTTTTAGGCTTTTCCTTTTATGCAGCTGTATATTTGACAGCAGCTTCATTTGCATGCCCTACATCTTTAACCACCACGCCACCTCCTGGCCTGAGAAGAAAATGCACTGACACACCACAGTGTCACAGTCATGCAGTCGAGAGGGTGCCAGCAAGTACTCGAGTTAAATGGGCCAATCACCGAGAAGAGGAAGCTGGGCTCCATGGCATCACGTTACTTCCTGTCCGACCAGTGCCTGCTTGGTCCCCTTACCTGTACTGCATGCCGGTCTGGTAAGCGATGCAGTCCTCCAGCGATAGGCTGTTGGTCCTGAGGAACTCCTCCATGTTCTTGAGCTGGGCAGCGGCGCGCACTTCGCGGAGGCGCTGCAGCAAGGCGTGGTCGGCAGGCCGCTGAGCAGCCAAGCCCTGGTCGGAGGGGTAGCGGCCGAGGGAGGCGCTGAGGCCACTGCGCACGCTCTCGCTGCACGACACCGACAGCATCCTGCTGCTGCTGGCGCTGCTGCTCCGCCGGACGCAATTGCTGGGGACGGCGCTGGCCGGCCGCGGGCTCTGCAGGCAGTCGGGGGGGACGCTTTGTTGGCGGCTGATGCTGCGTCCGGCACCCCTACCTGGCCGCACCTCGCAAAGGCTGCTCCTCTGTGCGGCGAACATCCTTCGCGCTCAACCCCACCCTTGACCGCGACCTCAGGCAACCTCCCTGAGCCCACTCGCCGCACCACCACGCCACCCCGACACCTCCACCCACCAGGCGTAGCGTAGATTATGAGACTGTTACTGTGGCAACGTCCACAAGAATGTCGCCATGGCTCCAAGAAAGCACCCGCTTGCGAACATGGCGAGCTTTCCCACCCCGGGCTCAGAGTGGAGAGGGGAAAACAGGTGGCCTAGCATCATGTAATCAGAGAACCCCTAATCGCCGCCCACTAGCCCACCCCCCCATGTGACAGGGACACAATGCCGACCTTAACCCGAAAGGCGCCGCTGGCTGGTTCCAGGTGAACGACATGCACTTGTATTCAGTGTACATGGGCCAGGGAGCCAGAACCGTAACATGGGGGTCATCGAGGGACTATTTTTCCAGGATGTGTGGGTGGGTGTGTGTGTGGGGGGTGGGGGGGCAATTTTACCCGTGGCTGGTGGGGACATTGGGCTCTGTGTCTAAAAGTCCATCCCCCCCCCCCGAAGCAGTAAATTTGCTTGAACCACATTTAAGTGAACTGCTAACTTGTGATTGTCAGAAAATAGAGCAGCAGGGTGACAGGCCAAGGCCAAAGAACGCACCCCTGCCATTGGAAAAGCCCCCCCCCCCCCCCACCGCACCACCAGTAGCACAAAAGCCAAGGGCCTGAATATGAACACATTACATTTAGTAACACACAGTCAAGTGTGTTTCCTTTCAACGGCGTTCTTGGCTCCTGAACAAAGTTTTAAATGCCCCAAACAATTTCCACGTGGTTATACTACGCATAAATGTAGCGTAATGCTAAAGTCGGTTCTGGTGCCCGTTTCCCATCTTCCATTTGCAAACAACTTTCTCAATTTCTTCCCCAGAAACAATAAAGCACCCTCTCCGGTAACATGTCCCCCTAATCGCGTAATGAATACTAGGTTGTCTAGCCTGTTTTAATGTCTGATTAGCTCCAGTAAACCATTTACACGGGGCAAATGACCTGTTTCTTTTTGTCCTGATGGAAAAATTTTCTTGGAAGAATATTAAGCAGAGGAATTGCGCATTATATTTCTGCTCCTGCCAGCAATCCGTGCTTGCCTTCACAAGCTGTGCAAAGGGAACGGGGCAGGACTGAAACGTGTCTGCAAGCACGTTGCACGCGTTGACATTGTTACCTACATATGAAGATGAGCAAAATCCCCCAGTCAATTAGTACAAAGAAGAGGCGCGTGCAGGTGAGTTTATTCGTATAAAGGTATCACTGCTTCACTGTCACGTCTTTCTTTATGTTACATCATTTTGGCCTGTTTCTCTCTTAAGGTAGAATGAACATTCATGTTCTAAGCCATGTGCTGACCGTAAGCCATACTCTTTAATAATGAATCCAGAGCATGTAAAAATTGCATATTGCATATCATATTCCTGCAGTGAGACAGAATATGGGTATCTGAATATTATGCATATTTATCTGCCGCCTTAATTGGCATTAATTTGTGCCTCATACCACACATTCACAAATGGCAAGTTTTAGATATTCAAATATTTGTTGTTTTTTGCAAATAAATGACCTATAATACCTTGTACATGTAATATTACAGGTTAAGATTAAGATAAATAATGTTTACTAAACATCTAAAACGTTATGAACTAGTTCAAAATTTCATAAGCTATTTTTTTTCCAAAACTGACATTCAAAACAGAGAAAACATCATCCAAAAGGAATTAGCAACAAAATATTGATGTCCTTTTTTTAAGTTCACAAAAGACCACAGATAACTGATGATGGCAATAATAAAAAAAAATCTAACCCAGGCATCAAATTGTAATTAGGACAAGTTAATTCTGAACTTAATAGCGCCACAGTACATTATGGCAATCAGTACTAGGATCTCAAACAACAATACAACAACTGTTTTGTGTTCACTTTTAAAAAGTTTTGAATGCATATAGTCATATAATATTTTTGGTAAATAATATTATTTAAATTTGACATATATATTTTTTCGTATATTTGTATTTATTTGCTTTTACAAATGTCTACATTGCGCAATCTTCAGTACAGTGGACGTACAGAGACTACTCTCCTAAAGTCACCAAAACACTTGCCACACTCACGGCCCCCAAAATCACCCCTCCCGTCCAGCTGACAAACGCGTTCGGCACCAGAGGAGCGTCAGACCCCCATAAAGGATGTTTCTGTTGCGTTGTGTTTCGCCTCAACCTCTTAGGCTAGAAAAAAGGAGCAACAAGGACATAACTGTTCTTTATTTTAAGCCCTGCACCTTCTTCTTGACTAAAATATAGTGATGCTGAGTTGTCTGGAGAGCAGTTGGCCGAGATGTCCGCTTCAGCCCCCATCCCCCCCGGCTCCGTACACGGTCCCGTCCCAGCCCAGTCCAGCCTAGTGCAGGCATAGACGTTTACCCGAACAGCGACAGGCAGCATCTCCTTCCAGCACCCCTCTGCGCCCCCCCCCCCCCCCGACACAACAGGAAATCCATGCCGATGTTAGCGTGAAACGATGGACGTGTGTGGCTGGTTCC
>JAAGVU020000103.1:3105325-3116664 GCA_011763525.2 Mormyrus iriodes
CGGGGGTGGGGGGGGGGGGGGGTTAGGGATCCATTTATGCCTGTCACCGAAGAGGTTGTTCGGAAAACCGCAACAAATCCTACTGGACCTGAATAATTTAGCAGAGCTTCGCGTTAAAAGCCTCTGATTGTTCCGTGGGAGGGGGATGCCCACACCCTCGTGTACACAAACAGGAATGTGCACGTGGAACATAAACAGGAATGTGCACGTGGAACATAAACAGGAATGTGCACGTGGAACATAAACAGGAATGTGCACGTGGAACACTATGGGGTCATATCAGGAGCCTGATACTGACTCTGAGCTACATTATCGCTTCAGCATTGGACCTGATTAGCTTCAGCTCCACTTAGAATATATGCAATTTGAAACAGAAAAAAAATGTACCCCATACAGTTTCACACACACATTTAGAATATGCCAACCCCACTTTGAGAAACATCTCTCAAGAATATTCCCCGGGGATCCATGTCTTTATACTCCGGCAGTGTGAAGACATTACGCATACAATACTCTGCCTTTAAATCGTGTCCTGAAATTTCTAGAGGCCAAAGCGACATGACCTGGTTTCACCGGGTAAAAACCAGCTGTGGGCCAGAAAGGGGCCCAATCAGCAAAGTGGCCACACCTGAAAATTCTAGCCGGAGTTATTTTTCCATACAAAGCAGACGCTTCACTTAATCAATTGACTGACACAGAAGAGACTCACGGTTTTCATGTGATGATGCACGACCCAAATAGACTTTTAAGTTCATGTCCTTCGAGGGTGTGAACCTAACCACCATGCTAGCTGCTGACCCAGTAGAACTAGATAAAACGTGTTTCTGAGTATTTCATAGAAGTTACTATTTTAAATGTTAAAAGTATAATTTTGAGAAGACCATGTGCAAATATACCTTGTACCCCATGCTGCCTGGGGTAGGCTCTGACCCCCCTTCTCCATGAGGCTGTACTGGATAAGAGGTTGGAATGGATGGATGGATGGATGGATGGATAGATGGGTGGATATATCAGAATCAGAATCTGTACTGCCACACTACCAAGGCCAGTGGAAATTTTTGTTGGCACAGTTTGCTACTGCTGATGACACCATAACGGTAGGCAATTAACAATCAGGGCATAACGCAGACAGAGAAATACAAGACACAAGTTACACAACAGAGGGGAGTAAATGCAAGGTATGTGATACATACGGCAGTTTGTGCATATATATTATGAATACATATAAATACAGTTTATGGTATAACGACATTCATCACTGGTGCATCCACAGCATCGGTGCCTCTCCAAAGTGAGGGATATGTCTTGAAAACCTTCAAAATTAATAAAGCACCCTAAATCTAACTGGTTCAGGTGACTGTACTGTGGTACACTTAGATAATCACAATGTACAACCGCTCATGTTGATTTGTTCATATATTTGTCAGCGCTGGATAGTCCAGGTCCAGAAAGGAAAAAATCCAGACCAAGATTTTGTTTCAACCAGCCAGTTGAGAATAAAGAGTCACAGTCACAGAGAACTCAACTGGCTTGTTGAAACAAAAACTTGGTCTGGACTTTTACTTTAAGGATCTGAACTTTGCACCTCTGCTGCTTTGTGAAGTCAAGCAGTTAAGCTCCGATGGTGTGTGTAAAAAGTTGTTCCCCTGCCTAATCTGAATGGGTTCCAGGCCCCCCACGACACAGCACTGAGTAAGCAGTTAGAAGATGAATGAATGGGTGCATATGTACTGTAAACGTGTACATAAACAGTCTATATATAGCGAGTGGATTAATAATGGGACAGAGCAGGACTGCTGATTTGGCGGCTTCCTCCTGTTGCGCTGTACCCATCACATGCTGTCCGGGTTGAACTTGCAATTCCTTAGTTTCAAGTGGCAAGAAAATAAGCAGGGTGGAAAGCCCCGCCCACCTAGCTCATTATGTATGCGGGACAAGCCACACCGCCGTGGCCCAGTCAAAGTGACTCATGGCACCATCCCGCCCCAGGGAGGTACCGCCGGTAAAACTTGTGTGTCGATGAGCTTCCCAGGATGCCTTCCCAGCAGGCCCTGAAAATGGCCCGAGTGTATTATTTAGGCCGCGTCATCCCGCTACAATGTCAGACTTGCGCTATATATAAAACAGCAACACCATGGTTTGGTGCCTGGCGGGGCCTGCATCCTGTCTCTGTGTATGTCTGTCTCTCTCTCGCTTATAAAAAACCACAGGCCCATTAACACAGCACATTAATAAACCCATTCTTCCCAGCATAAAGACCATCCTCTTGCTCTTCAAAAGTCCACATTCATTTGGCCCTTGGTGACCCTTAAACGCTCACTAGCGCCTCACAATGAGCTAAAGCGTTATTTCACACACAGCCTGTATACTTTGGTGAACTTTACCAATATTGATTAAGAGGAAACTTTGAACCATTAAGGCCATTAGCGGTAATTTATTTGTGCATTTCTGTCAAACTAACTTCCATTACAATGAAACAAATAAATGCTGATGAAAGGGGAAGCCTTTACTGGCATTACCAGATGAAACCAGATTCAGGGATGAATCAATAGCCATTGAACTGTGTCGGGCTGCAGATCTTTTACACTTTAAATGGAAAGGATACTTGCCTTGTCAAATAAAAATTCAATACAGAGTTCATTATCATGGTTTGATGCTGTCAAAGGTCTTACATCCTTATCAGTAGAAAGCGACCTTTCCTTCTGAAAAAAAACACACAATCCCACACTGCACTGGCACGCTATACAGAGTGTGCCTGCCGTGCGTAGACAGGGGGCTGTGGAACACAGTGCTGTGGTTTTGTGCTTGTGTCCACCAGAGGGCGCTCTCATGGGCTCTCCTGGCCCAGTCAGCCAGGAAATACGACACGGGAGTTCATTGCTCCCTTTACCTGCTTTGTGGGTATGAGCGTGACCTCAAATCTCTATGGGTGTAGGTTTGACTCCCGCCCAATTTTTGTGGGTGGAGTTTCCATGTTTGTTTTGTGTGTGCTTCCATAATCCATGTGCAGTAGTTTGTCTAAATTATTGTGTTTCCTGGTGTTTCATGCCCTCTGATGGACTAGCGCCCCCCCCGGACAACACACACTGCCTGTAATTCTGCACTAAATAAAAGTTATGGGTGGATATTACTACCACAGCAACTATGCATTGAAACCTTATAGAATGACATACAGAGCATAATGCCACAGATAACAGCACAAATCAGCCATACATTTCTTTCTTCACAAAGAACATTCTGAAGAAGCTTGGCTCCCGGTGAGCAGCCCGTCACACTTAAAAATGTCAAAACCATTTCTGTTGTAAAAGCCCATAATGGGTTATGTATGTTTCACACTCGGTGCATGTATAAATGGGAGGAAACCAGGCCACACTGCCACTCAGCCTTGTATCTGCAGACATGCCTTTCTCTTGAGGCTGATCACACACTGAAAATTTCATGGGAATAAGCCTTTCTTATAGCCTGCACCATGCCGACCCACACAGCCACAAACCTGAATACTAAATCACTTCCCACACCCACAGTGCCGACCCCCAGACTGGGCATTACAAACTCTAACACTGTGACTTCCTCCATCAGCAACAGAGCTATAGGTTCAGCTCTCCAAAAGCAAGCTGGGCACAGACACGACGGGGCAACACATAGCCACGGACATCCAAGATCTGAGTCAAACAAGACCCCCGACTCACACTCGCATCAGGCTGGGTCTGGCCCGGTTTTAGCAGGTTAAATATACAAACATTCTCACTTTCATTAGGTCAGGAACAGCGGCACATCTGGCACCACTGTGAAATACCAGCTGGCCAATCAGATCGTAGAGTGAAGAGCAGGTGGTCGCATGCAGGACATGGAAGCTTGAACATTAAGCATGGACGGAAAGCGAAGGAGGCTAGGACGCTGCAGGTTCGGCGGTCAGCGTGGCCAGTACCTGTAGAACTGCAGCTGTCTCTTGGGACTCCCATACCGAGCGCTGGTACCAGCAAGAGAAAGACAGAGAGGAAAGAGAATTCAGTGAAGGTGGAGGCCGATTATACGACGTGAAAACACAAGGGCCAGCTGGACAGGAAGGAAGCATTGAGCACGACCAAGCAGGCGGACTACACAGACTCAGCACAGAAAGGACAAAAGATGCTGCAAAGCCATTGCCTGGTGGGGTTTCTGCGGTGGCTGACTTTAACATATTTGTTTGATTATTTTACGCACATGCTGTCCATGCAGATGGGTAAGGCAGGCACACAGGCTGAGTAATGGGACAGTTTGTCATCCTTACAAATAATGTTTAATATAATCATATACCGAAAAAGCAAGCAAACCAACAGAACATACCTGGCAATAAATTATAGCACAAAATAGCCAACAGGGAGTTTGAGTCATCCTGTCTTTTACAGAAGCATTATGTTGTAAGATTGGTATATCAGCTGCCTGCAATTTGACACCATTGTAGTGCAGAGTGTCTGTACAGGTTTTAAGTGGCTTTCACAGTATGAACAGCATCCTGCGAGATCCAGGAACCTGTTCAGCCCTGTTACCTCAACACCGGTCAGTCAGACCAGGTGCGTTACGTTGGCCACTCATAAACTCAAAAATGTCTAAAGGTGCAAATTCTCAGAGAAATGCACTTCGTATATTTTTATGTAGGCCTATTACTTGGTTGCCTACGCTTGTCTCACAGGGTAGTGATATTGCTTCTGTGCTGATGCATCGCCACCTAGTGTTTGTTTTTTTGAAAAGCTACATTTCCTGACCGTAATTATTAGAAGCTAGGGGCACACGTACAGAGCATTACACAAAAAAATATATATTAACCTCACCCATCACGCCTCACATCAAATAAAAATGCAAAACAGGTGTGAATTCCACCACGGAAAGACTGCGTAACAAATAATATTATCGCGGTTATATACTCAGTGTGTAAACGGCCGTATTAGACAATATAAACTCACAATGAAGCATGCATTAGCGCCTAAGGGTGCCAGGAGGAGCAGTGCTGGTATGCAAAACTGATTTTCCACCGTTTGCATCATAAAAATGATTATTGTCAGACGGACGATTTATTTATAAAAAGTCACCATTATTCCCGTGGCGGAGGCAGGCAGGCATGGCACCATTGTGCTTCTCAATGCATAAGCAGGCTTTAACGGGGCGCATTCTGACACAAGGTAAAGTCTGCCGGTGACGCCTGCAAACCCTTGCCGTTCCCTCCAGAGGTCACACTTTAAGGTGATTAATTTGATATCCCGCCGAATGCTGTCAAGGTTAACGTCCTACTGACGGCGGCTTTGCAAGCTGATTAATTGAAATTTAAAAATTTGCATTTCTCATGAAAATTCTCGAATGCCACAATGAGGATTGCGGTTTCCTTTAACGAAGCTCACGTCAAATAATTTTCTAGTTGTCATCTGTATTCCCTGGTTAAAAAGTTAATAACAGAAAATTACAGCCGGTGAAATTACACCTGACATAAGTAATGTGCCTCTGTTGGAGCTGTAGTGCAGAGATGCAGCAGAAAGCCACACTGACCGATCTTCACTAAAGCTTTGTGTGGTTGCGCACTGAGAGTCCTGAAGGTGAATTCTTATCTATTTACAATCCTGCCAACTGGCCAGCAGGTGGCGTAGCGGTCAAGACAAGAAGGGACCTGAAGGGTGCAAGGATAGGCCACACTTTACTACAGCATGGTATGTATCTTGCATTTGTTGGTAAAAATATTCAGTTGTATAAATGAGCAAAATTACAAGCAGGCAGAACATAAAATGTGGCCTGATTTCACTTTGATGATTGTAAGCTGAAGTAAAAGCCCTATTGCTATCTGACACATTTCAGAAGGGGGGAAGCTAAACCATGCCTAAAATGATGTAGACATAGCACAATAGGGTTTCGCACTATAGTTGATAGCTGAGTGCTTGGTTGTGACTAGAATGTGAATTTAACATAACCAGTACATATATTAAGTGACTGATATTGTGTACAGGAGGCGTCCAACATACAGTATGTGTGTGTGCGTGGTCTCACCTGTAGATCATGCCCGGAGAGGCGGTCTGTCGGAGGGAGAGACGGGCAGGGGAGTCTGTGGTGGGTTCTGGGTACATGGGGCCAGGCGGTGGGTAGGGTGGGCAGGCAGACAGGTGGTTTCTCTCTCACCACTACTGGGTCTCTGAAAACGAAACGAAAGTCAGTCCACATCTGCCAATAAAGTCAACCCATACCCCTCTGTCAGAATCAAGCCACGCCCCCAAGACGGTTATATGCCCCTCAACACAGTCAATCCACACCTCTTTACAGTGTGACTCAGCAGGGAAATTGTGCCTGTGATTAGAAGGTTGGTCACATCAAATGCTGAGGTTGGTAGAATGATTTCATCATTGGGTTCTTGAGCAGGGCCCTTAACCCCAATTGTTCCACGGTAAGACTGCAACTAATCAATACCACTGATAACAATCGGTAATAAAAATAGATGACAACAAATTTTGTCATAGATTGTTTGCATTCTCTATGTAAATTGAACATAACCACATCGCCACCTAGCAATGTTAACATTAGTGTTAACATTGGAGTTAAGCCTAGTTGATGCTTCTCTTTTCCGCGCGCGCTAACTTGGGTGCAAAAGACATTTGTCGGTGGATACAGACGGTCGCTGTCGGCGCATGCGTACAGCAATAATATTCCAGTAGCCCAGCAGAGGGCAACAAACACAAATACAAGCATGGTAGTGAAATGGGTGAAGTTTTGAGAACCGTTTTTAAAGTTTTTACTAGGCTTGGGCGGTATTACGGTAATATTGTGTAAAACAGCAATTTGAACTCTTGGCTGCAAAGCTAGTCCCCCAGCTCGGAGATTTGTATTCCCAAGATTTCAAAATGCATGGATAGCGCTGCTTTTGCAAATGCCGTCAAAATACCCTATACCGCAGTGTAAATATGGCAGAGACAGCGGATCTTGGTTTCTATGCCACTTCGTCACTTCAAATATAGTCTCTACACCGTGTTACGTTTGATGTTTTTTTAAATAAAGCAACTGCACTTCTTTAAATTAGCCCAGTGTTTTGGCCCAATTAATCGATTAGTTGATCGCCTAATCACATAATCAATCATAATAATCGTTTTTTGCAGGCCTATACGAGGGAATGGCTGACCCTGCTTTCTCAGTTGTACGTCGCTTTGGATAAAAATACCTCCCAAATAAATAAATGGAAATTAATCCACAGGTTCCAGCAGAGTTCATACAAACACCTGGCAGTCAGTCCACACACGTTTGCGTTTACTTTATTTATAGAACACATAGCAGGTTAAAAACATACGTGCTGTCAAGGAGTAAGTAAGCTAAGCTGAGCTTCATATGAATGCTCAGGTAGAAGTGTATAGGAACAAGAGCTACAGAACATCCTCCAAACAAGACAATTCAAATAAACACAAAGTGCAATATTAAGAGCATTCAGGGAACATGGAGTGGTGCAGGTTGATAGAGGTGTTCCTAGATCAGATGGGCATTGAAGTGATTCTTGAAGGTGGAGATGAGGTCTGATGACGGGGTAAGGGGCTCAGTTTGTGTCTGTGCCTTGCAATGGACTGGCATCCCCATCCAGATGCCTTCCTATTTGACATCTCTCTTCTAACCACTTATCATGGTCAGAGTCGCTTTGAGTCGTATAGCCTATCGCAGACAGCATAGGGCACAAGACTGTGGTACACGCTGAATGGGATGCCTAACTTCATATCTCTGGAATGCAGAAGGAATTGGCAAGAACATGCAAATCCACATATACACAGAGGCAGGATTAACACTCCCAATCCTCGAGGTGTGAGACAACAGCGTTACGTATTAAGTCACTGTGCCACCCTTCCTAACAATAATAATAATAATAATACAATTGTCATATTGCACGCGCACCAATAGATGGCGCCATTTCCCAACAGTAGCGAACCCATGTTTAGGATTTCCTATGTAAACAGCAGAAGTAAACAGAAAAGTCCCTTAGAGACTACATCTCAAATGCGGTATCGTTTGTAAATGGTAACTGCAATTAAACTAAATGCATTCAGTCTGTTACTGCTAAGCGCCTATTTTTAGGTTCCATCTAATTAAAAAGCCATATTTGAGTAGGATTTTCTTCCCACTGCCATTATGGATTATTAATTTTCAAACAGTCTTTAATCCATTCAACCGAAGCCCTCGGAACATCGCTTTGTGTTTGCATTGGTATGATATACGTTGTTCTAGAGCCAACCAGCGAAAAAGGAAACAAAAAATGGCGAAATCTGAGAATATACGGGATCTTTTAAAAATACTATGTAAAATTCATCCATTGATTATCCGTACATTTTTACGGTCTAATTCTGCACCGAACATTGACAAATCCAGCCAAATACTGATTCTATGCTGAAAATTTGGAAATCCAGCCCTTAAATGTTTTCTGAGGTGGACTTGGAATCAGGCTTAAGCTCAGAGGTTAGTTGATAGGAGTTCTGAACTAGCTAATGTGAAGAAGCAACTGGAGATGCTGGTGGATTAGGGCCCCAGGAGGGTCATTGCAAAGCCTGCTGTGTCCTGACTAAGCAGTGAAGCCATGTAGGCAGGCAGAGGTCCAGTTAGCCCCTCTGCTGAAGCGCACAGCCGATTCAGAGACAAGGCCGAGCGATCCGGTTCCTGTCTCGGCGTGCACACCGACTCCAGGATTCGAAAAGGCATCATAACTCTCACATGAGCCTGCCTTACCCTTAATAGACCACAGGCGTCAAAGACACTAATGTACAACTAGTTACTGGCTGTACTGTTATCGGACTGAATAGCATGATGTGATTCCAAGTGTGAAAAGTCTTCAAAGGGACATATAAGGTCAACCCCTGTACATGTGTTGGCGCTGACTCCCCAAACGGCCAGGGGAGTCTTTGAGGCGCAGTCCTAAAATTCATTCACATCAGCAATAGATAACGTTTACCAGCACTTACTAGATATGTGTGTCCTGCAATGAGATGGCATCCCATCCAGGGTCCTCCCTACTTTGCTCTCTGTGCTCACTGGGATTGGCTCCTTGGCTCTCTGAAACGTTGTACTGGACAGGGGGAGGGGGCCCTCTGAGGACCAATTAGCTTTCAGCTGGGGCCAGTGGGCCCGCCTCTGTATCCACCCTTGCTAAGTGGTTATTGAAGTTTATTGTATGGATACATATAGAGAATTACATGCTGCAGAATACGTTTGTAATGTTCCATAAGGTCTAATGTTCTTATGATATAAACAGATATAGTACTGTGCAAAAGTCTTTGTCCAAAAAATGTTCAAAGTTATTTATCTGTGTAGGAAGTGCACTTTTGCTCAGAACAAAAAACACAATTTGACATAAGAACATAGGCAAATTAAGAGTAACAATAAAAATTAGTAATAATGTCTAGTTGGATGGCTAGATGAACACTGCTTCAGTTCCTCCAAAGGGGCTCTGCAGCCATTCCAGGTATTTATTAAATTTCACCACCAGCTCACTTAATTAATTAACTTAATTAGTTTAAAAAGTCAACGACATATTGATTAGCTATACAAGGTGTGTTGGTGGTCAAGTCAAAAAATACATGGGTGCACTGGATGGTTGCTGGAAATAATGTGTTGATTTTAGCAGAGGTTTTGAAATGGCTAAGCTGACACACTTTGACAGGCATGATATTACAGTTTTACACCAACATAACGATTATTTAAACATCATTTTCTTTGGCTGCCTAAGACTTAGGCACAGTACTGTATATCATTAATCCACAGCATGGTTCATGTGTGCAGCTGAAGACGTGCAGGCAAACCCAGCCATAAGTGGAGGAGTACAACCAGAGGTGGAAATTTCAGGTCCAGGAAGTAAAAATCCAGACCAAGATTTTGTTCAGTTTATCTCGGTCGGGCTTCAGCCATGCGGAGCCGATAGAGAGGCTGTCTTTCATAACCCAGAACTTTAAGAGGGTTCACAGGACGCCTATTTATAATAAAAGTATCTAATCCAAAGAAATTGCATTCCTGATATTCATGCTTCATTACAACGGTGCACTGTCAGACAGAACACTCCGCGAGATCCGGGACAGCGCATCCACCTCGTATGCCAAAGTGTAGCCAAGGTGTCTGACTCCACGATTTCGTGTTCTGTTTCACGTCGTCCCGCATTGAACACAACCCTCACTTCACAGTCCCACAGCCGTCTCCAGGCAATCAGGGCCACCTAACTGCTATGCTTTCCTTTTAATAGCCTGCTGATTCTATCTCAGTATGCAAGTGCTGCTTATAGGAATGCTTTTGCTACATGAGTCAAGGTTTGTTGCGGTGCATAGCGGCTATGCTTCTGTACAATCATCGCTGTGTACTAGTGTTTCAGAGCCATGTACAGAGAACAGGAACGTCCCACAGGACGAATAGGTGGTTCGGTATATGTGTCTGAGGTCCATAAATTGCTAGGTATATCTTTTTGAGGGGGGCTGGCATGGGGGTGCAGTGGTTAGCACTGTTGCCTCACACCTCTGGGACTTGGGAAGTCTCTACCATGGTTCCGTGTGTGGAGTTTGCATGTTCTCCTTGTGTTGTCGTGTGGTTTCTCCCCACACTCAAAAAACATACTGAGGTTAATTGCAGTTACCAAACTACCCATAGGTGTGCAACTGTGTGTGCCATGCAATGGGTTGGTGCCCTATCCTGAGTTGTTCTCTGCCTTGTGCCCCCTGGACCCCCGACAACCCTGAATAGGACAAGTGGTTACAGAAAATAAATGTTTTTCAGACTTGTGGTATATATACTCAGTGGCTACTTTATTAGGTACGCTTAGTTATTACTGGAAAGGGTCCACCTTTGCCTGCAGGACGGCTTCAAGGGTAGAGGAGTTGTGCATTCAGACAAGCCATTCTGCACAACGCTGTTGTACTGAGCTCTTAGTTTTGTACTTGGCGCCTTCCTGTTGGACACTAGAACTTATGTTAGCTTCAGCAGTGCTTAGCACTGTGTATGATGGCTTTTTATCATATTTATGCAAAGCCTTGGAAGTTAGAAAGCTCTGAGAGATTAAGCTATGAGGTAACAGATCAGGTGAATCATACAAAATAGTGATTATAAAACATTTCCTTCCTGGCACCTCGGATGCTTGTTATCATAGGAGTGATTTCATAAGGCAATGTGTGATGCTCTGTAAAACACACATGCTCCTTCAGAGTCCTGTAGGTGTCCTGGGAGGGCGTATTCATTAGCAGGTGTCAAAAGGGCTAGGGTAAAGTATACATGAACTACATGGTTCATCAAGGACATGGTAAATGTTAAGTACAGATATTTTATGGGTTCCACTGAAATAAAGGTAGCTGATTACGAGAGAGATCTTGGTGTGTATG
>JAAGVU020000103.1:3116697-3136638 GCA_011763525.2 Mormyrus iriodes
TTTAAATCAGAGCTAGATAAGATTTTAACAACTCTGAGTTATTAGTTAAGTTCTCCCCAAAAGAGCTTGATGGGCCGCATGGCCTCCTCTCGTTTGTACATTTCTTATGTTCTTATGTTCTTAGGTTGTTGCTTCATGACCCAGGAATCTTGCTGAAGTACTTAATCGAATTTGTATTGATCGTATAATGGGGAAATTGCAAATTCCTCTGGGCAAAAGCTTCCTCTAACCAGCTAAACTATTTCATCAACTATTGCAGGTAGAAAAAAAACGCGAGGGACACATCACTTTGCTCCCAGGAGTCAGAGGACCCACTGGAAGGTGAGTGTTTGTGAAGAGAGCAGTTTCATTAGCCAACAGGCTTGGCCAGCCATTGAAAAAGAGAATTATGAACGGAGCAGTGGATGAGATATTTGAAATAATGGCAATTATCTCTTCGAATCACAATGCCAAGCAGTCCCACACAGGTATATAAATAAAGAGACACAATGTAATTTTGTTCTCCAGAGGACTCTGGGTTATATTCAGCAGAAGGGAAAAAGACGGCAGGCAGGCGCTGTGGGCGGCGAGTGGCGTAGCGGTTAGGGACTTGGACTCGCTTTGCCAAGTTCCAGGAAGCTCCCAGTTCTAGGACCCTGAGCAGCTAAATGGACAGTAAAAGATTTAACTATATAAACAGGGAAAATCAGCTTTTGATACAAATATTAGCTCCCAAATGAACTTACACGTGTCAGCAGTTTTAACAGCATGAGTTATACTGTATTCATTAATGAGGACATAGGTCATCTTCCATGAAGGTCGCCAGACACATCAGCTGTAGGGCATTATATTAGAATATAATAGAATATTTAGAATATATTAGAATAGAAATAGAAAATCCAGGCTTTGTTTACAGTTGCCCCAGGTAGTTAGTTTAATAATTACTGATTCTGATTGGCCACATCTGGCTCAGGGGTAAAGGTTGGCTGGAATATCAGCAGTGCTCGGACCTCGAGGACCGTGATTTGAATAGCCCTGTATTACTCAACTCAAAACATGATGAAACTTTCCTTTGTTTTTCCAAAATGATGACAACAAAAGAATGGTGTCGCGCACCGCAGCCTGAGAAATAAATCACTGAACAACAAGAGAACCTCAAAGAACTCTGATGGAACCTCAGACAGTACTGCCAGGACCTCAAAGAACTCTGATGGAACCTCAGACAGTACTGCCAGGACCTCAAAGAACTCTGATGGAACCTCAGACAGTACTGCCAGGACCTCAGAGAACTCTGATGGAACCTCAGACAGTACTGCCAGGACCTCAGAGAACTCTGATGGAACCTCAGACAGTACTGCCAGGACCTCAGAGAACACCATTAGGACCTCACAGAACACTGATGGGACTTTGTGGAATACTCACAGAACCTTATGCAACACAGCAGGATGGTGTCCTGTGTGAAATCCATGCTATTCAAAACATACATTTTATGTAGATTACATTTCACAGGTTTGTTGTTCCAACTCAAGCAGTTTTATAGAGTGCTGTGTGTGTATATAGTCCCTAAAAGTCCACATATAATGAATGTAGTATATAAATCCATCTTATCTTGTTTCTATGTGATACATTTACTAGCGAAATGACAATTAATTTTGGTTACTGTATTTATCCCTGTTGGTTTAAACCAGTCAGTGACTGACATTGCACCATAATCTCATCTACTATGAATTTTCCAGACCTGCTTTCTTGTTCAGGGAGAACATCAATCTGATGCCTGAAACATTGTAGTATCACTCAGTCCATCACTCCACTCAAAACTGTAATCCATCCATCCATCCATCCATCCATTTTCCATAACCTCTTATTCCATTTGGGGTCACGGGGGGTCCAGAGCCTATCCCGGAGGCTGCCGGTGCCAACCCATCGCAGGGCACATGCACACGCACACACCATTCAAACACACATGCGCCCCTACAGGCAATTTGGTAACTCCAATCAGCCTCAGCATGTTTTTGGACTGTGGGGGGGAAACCAGAGTACTCAGAGGAAACCCCATGACAACATGGGGAGAACATGCAAACTCCACACACATGGAGCCCAGGCGGAGACTCAAATCCTGGTCCCAGAGGTATGAGGCGACAGTGCTAACCATTGCATCACCATGCCACCCCCCCCCCAAAACTGTAATCCTTACTATAATTGTACCAACATATAGGAACTTACAGTATTTCTGCCAATGTCTAAAACTAACATGCACAAGAGGGTTAGGAAGTTAGCTGATCTTGGTGTTTTGTTTCTTACGTCATCTGTTAGTGTCCACTCAAAATTTTAATAGTCTATAATTTAACTGCACCTCTCTGATGGCCTTGCAGATAAATCGTTAAGAGCTTTAGGGCAACCGTGTTGAGCAGAGCCGTATCAGAAAATGAACTGAACCTTCCCTCTTCACCGGCTTTTAGGGCAGTTCAGTACATGTGGACATCGTTGTCACAAGAAGCTTGGCTCCCTCTTGCTGCACTGGAGAAATACATTCAAGGGAAAAAACCTTTTCTGGTCTACAGACAAGATATCCATCCATCCACGTGTCCTAGTGAAGGTCACCTGAAGCAGCGCTGAGAACAAAGCTGGGGGACACCCTGGATGGGATGCCAGCCTATCACAGGGCGCAAACATCATTAGCCCCAACACGTCTTTGAAATGCAGGAGGTAACACATAAAAGACGGGGAGCCTGCAAACTCCATACAGACACAGTAGAGGCAGGATTCAAAGCCCCGGCCTTGAAGGCGTGAAGGAGCTATACTGTCCACTGAGCCACTATGCTGCCCAAGGACAAGATATTTGGAGCTTTATTATTAAGACTCGGCATAACGAAAAGACAGCCCAGAAAACTTATTTTTCTTTATATAAAAATAAAACGCAAGATCCAGGCTCTGATATGGCAGCCCTCCTCTGCTTCCAGGCAGTGACGATTTCCTCGGATGGATCGCAGGGTCTGGATGCAGCAAAAGCACATGACAGCACGCTCGGGACACGCGGAGAGGGTGGCGGGCTGGATCAGCGGAGGGGAATGGGGAAAGAGAGCACTGCTGGCCAGGAGATGCCGGGGGGGTGCCCCAGCTGGAAGCGTGAGATAGGGCCTTTCCCTACCACAGCCTTCCTATCTGCAGCCAGCACGCTTCCAGCAGACTCAAGCACCGCTGCGATCGCCCTGAGCTTCTCAGCTCACTGATTTGCACTGCCCCAGATTTGGGCCATCGCATATGCAGGACTGCTACAGAGGAACCAGCACCGGCAATGTTGTACCTACATGCTTCGTCGAGTCAGGAACACTTCCTGCTTCACTTTTGAATAAATCGACAGGTTGCTAGCAAGTACTGAGATGCGAACACCATGTATTCAAGATTTAAGCAATTTGTTATGTGTGCAGTACACAATGAAATTATTTTGTTTGCTCCAGATACTGCAAAAAAAGAAGGTCCCTTACCTACTATTAAGGACATCAAGGACAAGCCCTCAGTATCTATTCTGTAACTCCAATACCCACGATCTATTGCGGGGTGCACCTAGGAAGGGCTAACGCTATAAACCTCAGCATTTTAGAAATCCTGGCCATGGCCCTGGCAGGTACTAATGTAAAATATACAACAATAATAATACTAACCACAAATTAACATTTAAATAGTGTACTCACTTGTTTATTCATGAGTGTCCCAGGGGAACAGGAAGCCATGAGAGGTCAATACAGGACACTTTCACAGCTCTGCAGTTAACCTCAATAGACAAAATGTTGATGCCGATTTATTTTAATTCAATATTTTTAAGAAATATTTAAGGCTGTGAATAATTAGGATACAGGTGATTCTTAGAGAAGCAAAAACACTGCCTGTAAAAAATCTGCTCCTCACAAATTTATTAGAAATGAAGTTTACAGATTATATGGGCAAAAGTATGTGGACGCCAGCTTGTCCAACATGACGTTCCAAAACCAAGGATTTTAATCTGAAGTTGGTCGGCCAATCGTTGCTGCAATAGCCTGTACTCTTCTGGAAAGACTTTCAGTAAATGCTAGAAGATGGCTGGTGGGAATTACCACTATTCAGGTTGGGTATTGACATTGGGTGATCAGATGTCTTTCTGCGAGTTTGGGTGTCCAACCACTTTTGCAGCTGAATTTGCTCCCAGATGTTTCCACTTCACAATCCATTGAGATTAACCAGGACAGAAATGCAGCCAACTGACTGGTTGGAAAGATGGTGTCCTATGATGGTGCCAATGTTTGCTGCTATAGGATTGTATGACTTGTGTTGAGTGTGTGCTTATTTATACACGTTTGTTAGTAACGGGTGTGACTTAATTAGCTAATTCCTCAAATTGATATGGATATCCACATACTTTTGGCTATATACTATACAGTGGGGGGACAAAATAACAGAACCACATAACAATACATAAATATCAGTGGCCTAACAAGGGATAAGGGCAGCCTTTGCCTTTAGAATAGTACAGGGTCAAAGAGATGCCAATTCAGTTCTGTGACCATTTTTGAAGCCGTTTTTGTGGTGTTCAACCACTGCCCCATTATAGGTTCACTCGTCCATGCCAGCGGGCTCTGACTTGCACACCAGGCCGTGCCTCTTTGTCGACGCAGACTTTAACCGCTTGGCATATGCTGTCATGATTTTTGAGATTTCTCCCCATGACACATTCTACATTCGTTCCGCAGTTTTTGTGTGCAATCCACCTACAGTTTAGGCATTGACTATCTGGCCTCTTTGCAACTATCTCATCTGTTTTGAAAATTCACATATCAAATCGCTAATTGTCACACCCCCTTGTAGTAGCTAATTAATGCCAATTGTACTGCTAACTGCCATTCAGGCAAGTATGACTCACCTTTGTAACTGTATTTGTAGTTTATTCACTTTAAACTTAAAGCCTTTTTCATGGTGTGTTTCTATTATTTTTTTCTTCTTTTTCTTCTCTTTAGTAGAAAAGAACAAAGATTTTTAATAACTTTCAAGCATGCTAATAAATGTGTATATGTGTGTATATATAGAAGGAATTTCCATCAGTTAATCTAATTTTCCATTTCATTGCTAAAGTTATGAACAAAGAGGAGATTTAAGATTTAAGGAATGTGCAGAAAAGATAAGAAGCCATTATTATTTCTCTATAATTGAGCCCCGCAGGAGAGCGAGTCTGCAATCATGTACAATTTGAATTCAGACAGACTAGTGCCTGATTGCTGCATTAATGGAACATCTTAAAATAACTTGTCATGCGGTAGGTGAGGACGAGCCAACACAGAGACGTGTAAGGGGACGGGGGACAAAACGAGAGTCTCCGGGCCCAGGACGATGGGCTCTCATTCAGAGCGGAGTCTCGTTGAGATGTAACCCTTCACCCCGAGGGGATCAACAGCCAGGGACTCCAGGGGATGTCAGTTTAAATAAAACGAGTTTGCTTTCTGCAAGCCTGAGCAGATGTAGACTACAAAGGCACAATATTTATAGGTGGTACACAGGTACAGTTGCTTTCAGCTTTATTCTTGGGCACTTAAGAAAGACATTTTCTTACTTAAAGGCTACAAGAATCATAGACACAAGACAAACAGGACCCTGGCAGATACTGCACAACCCTGAATGCTCCCTTATAACATATACGTGTAGACTTTATATATCAATTTCCAGTGACCACTATTTACAGTCAGAGTGGCCCAGAGCCAATCTCTATAAGCTTAGGGTATAAGTCAGGGTGCCTGTGAGGATAGACCCCTTTGTCTGAACAGACCCGTCTCTAACGCCAGACTTATGACAATCACAATGTTAACTTTATTTGTCCCAATAAGTTACTTAAGGCTAAAGAGTTGTTCAGATACAATTTAAATGTAAGGTATGAAAACATGCTTATGTTATGACATAATATTAATAGCGCTTAGCTATTTAGTTATGTTTAGCAATTCGTATTTTAGTAATAAATTGCTGTCTAAGTACTATTGTGGCACTCATAACTTTTGTCAGTTCCAAGAGGGGTGCGGCTGCTGTACCCTCAGGTGAGGCGCTTAACCTGAATGTTCCACTGTAACCAGTGTTGGAGAAGCTACTTTTAAACGGTAGCTTTCCAAGCTACTAGCTACTTACGATTAAAAGTAGCTAAGCTACTGTACAAATATATTAGTTAGCTACACTACAAGCTACAAAGAAAAAGTAGCTAACTACATCAAAGCTATTTCATCCGGTAATACTTAATATCTGTGCTGTAGGATACTCTTAAAGCAAATTAATTAAAAAATGTGAAATATGGTGTTAAAAGCTGAAATGAATTTTTTAACAATGTAATGTCAAATCACAATAAGGTTTCAAAAAAGTTTCTGTATTTGGTGTAAACCAAATGTACTTCAGAATTGCTGTGAGAAAATTAGAAGGGTTACAACAGAGAGATTTTGATAATCTGTCCAAGAACCAAAGTGCTCCTGTGCATTTTAATGAGTGTCTACAATATTGTTTGCCGTGAAGTATTTTTCAACCCTTTAACATCCATCCCCAGAATATTCAAGCAAAAAACACCAGTCAGAAATACCTGGTAGATGAAAATACCCGTCTTTGAAGAAAAAAAAATTATACAGGTCGTCGTCGACTTACGACCGCGATGGTTTCGACCTTATTTTATATGCAAAAATGATCAAAAGTATAGTATATTTTATAATTACATTATATCATTTTTAAGTCGAATTGTTTGGTATTTTTCACCTTTTATTACCATTTTCTTAGTTCATTGATATAACCTTTTTTCACCATTTAAGCTGCTACGACACAAACGGATACGAATGTATACTGTACCGTGAGCGCTGTGAGCAGCAGAATAAGCGCGAGATGAATCAATGGGCGTCTCGCGGGGAAGCTCGCGGTGCCGGCAGTTGGGGCGGAAGCTGTCATACACTCGCGCGGGGCGACAATAGCGCTGCCTGACGCGCGCAGTCGCGGCCGCACATTCGCGCTCTCGGGAAGTTGGGAAGTCGATCAGTAATAAGTCGACCGTAGGCCGTAAGTCGACGACGACCTGTATTGTTTTTTTTTTTAACGATGTAGCGTTTTACCACGCTACATCACTATTTGTAAAAAAAAAAAAACATAGTTAGTTACTGGAAAAGCTACAGCATCTTAAAAGTAGCTGCATTACTGAAAAAAGAAGTCAAGTTAGTAGCGTAGGTAATTTTAGTTAGCTACTCCCCAACACTGACTCTAGCACCCACCTGTATAACTGGGTAAACATAAAAAATGTCAGCTAAAGGCAACAGGTAATATAAGTATTGCGTAAGCTACATGAATGTGAAAACACTCTACCAAAACATAAACAGCAAACAAATTTCACACATATGATGGGCTGTGTGTGGCTCAGCAGGTTAGGATGCTGTCCCTGTGATCAGAAGGTCACAGGGTCAACAGCGAGATGATACTGTTGGGCCCTTGAGGAAGGCTCTTACCTTCCAACTGCTCCAGGGACTGTCTGACCCTGCTTTCTCAAAAAACCCATGTATATCACTTTGGATAGAAACATCTGCTATGTAAATGTACAGTTTTATCTTGCCTTTTGTTCCCAAAACCAAAAAAGGGAGTTTATTTAACCTTAAGTTTATCACTGCACAGATGGGAAATTGATTTTTAGATCAAATAGTTGAATAAATTATTTTACACTCTGCTATTCTAACTGAAGACTTATTTTTAAAGGACCATTTTGACATTCAGTCTTCATATGTGCATTGTGATGGAGACATTTGGCTCCCCAGTGCACAGATCAGTCAGTGAAGTGGCTGTTTTATACAATTCCTACAAAGGACTCTTCACTATCTAAACAATTCTACTTTTACAGAATGGAAAAACGAGGCCTGATCCTAGGCGAATCTACGCATTTGAATGTATACATCATAATTGCAGGTGTTTTAAAAGAACACCAGAAATGCAGAAAAATATGTAACTGACGATTTGCAAATTTTACTCTCAATAGAGCTTCGTGAAATGATGGAACGGAAATGTCTTAGGGGAACATCAGAAGGTATAATTTCTCATGTCTTTCTTCTCTATTCAAGGTGCCCCCGATATAATCAAATTACATCAGACACTGTTAGGTGATGAACACTATTAACTTAATATATTTTTTCATTCATTTTCACTAATGCAAATGAGAGCTGTGAGCTCAGCTGCTAAATGGAAACGAATGAATGAATGGAATTATTGGACTAAACGCACGTCCTACATACAGTGTCAGTCCTATGCTTTATACAGCTTCCCCTTTTTGCTGTACAAATAATGTTTATGAAATGCTTTATGAAATTTCACACCAGGAGATAATCTGCCAGAAGTCTAGCATACTTTTCAGCTTTGTTCACCCAGAGCCTGTCAGTATGCAGTAATGTCATCTGCATCTTATCAGCAAAATGATTACATGTGTATTTATGTAATACATTTATGTAATATTTCCCTTCTAATTTCTATTAGATTCAGAATAGTATGTATTGATATTATTCAACCTTTAGGTTAAAATGATAAATCTTTTGCTTGCCACTTGCACAAGTACACTGGAACTGTCCTCTTCACCGACCCCATCTAGCTCTCCATAGCTTGGGGGTCACAGCGCGGGGTGGGCCAACATGCACACTGATGGGTTTGGAGCTTAAGGGTCTTTCTCAAGGGCGTATAAACATGTGACTGTTCTGTCAAGGCCAAGGCTCAAACCAGCGAGCTTCCAATCACAGGCACAGAGACTCAGCCCGCTGAGCCACTGACCGCTCGTAGTTATTAAAGTTATGAATGCTGAAATAAAACAGCAAAGGTACCTCTGTAATGAAAATCTAGTAAAATTTGATTGGCATAATTCCTTTCTTGTTTTCATTCCTTGTCTTCGTAATTATTCTGCACATTCAGAAAACACTTTTTCAGCATGGCATCCTCTCCGCAATGAGATAACGTGAGTCACAGATCAAATTACGCACACTGCGTCCTGACCTTCAGCAGCAGCAGCAGCACTTTGCTCTTTCCTTTATTGATTCTCTGCCGTGTTCTCCTGACGTGAAGAGGAACCGGGGGCCTGGCCAACTAAGCACCAGCCTGGCCTGAGAACATTCCAGAACTAAGAAGATAGAATATAAATAAAACAACAGCTTTCCATAAAAGATTCTATTCTATTATAAAACCCAACTAACCTGTTTGCTAGATAAGATTGTTGTAAATGACATTTAAATTATAGAAAAGGAACTGAGGAAAAAATATTTTTTAATGAACCCAAAACATTTATGTGCCCTGAGATGGCCCTGGACTGGTATCCCTTCCAGGGTGTCCACTGCACTGTGGCCTGTGCTGACTGGGATAAGGTCCAAAATCCTTGCTCGGATCCTGTACTGGATTAACGTTTGGAAGAAGGATGGATGATTTAATGGAGTTTTTCCCAATATTCCTAAAAGCTTCATTCTTCTAAAACAGACCACTTTTCCATCAACATTCCCTCCTAATATCAGCGGCAACACTGATCGCAGTTACTCAGTCCTATCCACAGAACCGCGGCTCAGAGACAAACTTTTACGCAGTCTGGCTTCCCGACAACCAGGCAACGAATTCAAAACACAGTCGCGGAGGCGCACGGGCGCGTTCCCATGACGCCACAGGGTTCCCAAAACTACAAGGCAGTGGGAGGGGATCGCGGTGACAACAGAAACTCAGGCCACACGGGCTCCCAGGGCGAGGGTAGCCACGGCCAAAAAAAGACACGAGACCATCCAAAATGGAGACAAAACGCACAGATGGTGAGGACGTGGGGGCGCTTCACCGCAAAGGTACCGGTTTACCAGCAAGCATAAAGGTGACTCTGTTCGCAAAGACCATGTCTCACTAGTTCCTTGTGTGGCTGGACGGTGGCTCACACGGCTGGCTGATTCTGGTGATTAAGGCCCACGGGGGAGGTGTTGCTTATCAGTCCCAATCGCTCAATCTGTTACCAAGTGAAAATCGACTGAAACGATGATCAGCTAATCGACAATTAAGCCCCTCACTCACTAAAGCCTTTCAAATCGCTGTTTGGATTTGGTCATTTCACTGGGAGAGGCAGGTGTGAATAAGTCACTAACTAGCGAGTCTAAAACGTGCAGTAGGGGGGCCCGTCTGATACTAGACCCCCTTCCTGCTGCTAAGCATGTCCCTGAACCACACGTAACTCTTAAAGCTCTGTGCCTGTGCGTACAGATTAAGGTTCTGTAGTTATTGAACCCCTTCTGGTCCATCTCGACCCATTACACCGTCTCCTGAAACACAACCCAGGCTCTATTCAGTGACAGACTGCCACGTTTTTTTTTTTGTGTGAATTAGTAAGTGTCACACTCACGCATGTCAGTAGGATACAAGGCTGTTTCATGCCCTTCAGCGTCGGTGTCCTCAAGGTCACAGAGGAAGGGGCTACAGATTTCGCTATAGCCCTCTCGTATCCACACAATCTGTACTTAAAGCAGCCTGCTGACAGAACCTTCTGCCTCACAGCAACCGGTCCTGGCCCGGTTCGCTAAAAGACACACGCGCGCACACATACACACACACCCAAACACACGCGCACAGACCTGTTCCCATCGCTAGCTTTCAAAGAGCGATCTATGAGGCATGAAAAGGCACAGCCCAGCAAAATCCCCGCTATGGACTTTTACATACGGTGTCAAAATTATGAAATGGCAAATTCAATACTAGCAATTAACTCTTCAAATACATTTTTTGAAAGGATAGGGATGGCTTCAAACTCCGTCAATGTAGGATTGTACTCTGCTGGCTCCTTTATGAACTGGGTGATTCAGAGATGATTTAGTCAACTGAATAGTAACATGGAATTGATTAAATGCTTTGTGGGCCACTGAATAACTAGTGTAATATGAACATTTTCGACAGACATTTTATTCTTGATTGTATACTCCTTACACATACACACACACACACACACACACACACATACACAAACCCCACACAACCCTGTATTGGATTATCGGATGGAAGATTGGTGGGTGGACATTACACTCCTGATCTCACCTACACAGAAACGCTTTTAACTTATCCATGGTATTACATAATGCTGTAAACTGCAGAGAAATAGTAAGTAACAAGATTA
Organism: Mormyrus iriodes; assembly: GCA_011763525.2. Classification (NCBI taxonomy): domain Eukaryota; kingdom Metazoa; phylum Chordata; class Actinopteri; order Osteoglossiformes; family Mormyridae; genus Mormyrus; species Mormyrus iriodes. The sequence continues at coordinate 3,127,814 of JAAGVU020000103.1, forward strand.
CACAGTTATGAAGCTAAGAATATACTAAGGCTTGAAGAATAGTTATAGAATACATATTTAACATTAAATTTAAAAAAATCACTTTACCTTTGCACTTTACAGATGAGTGGCCAGTGATCGATAAAACACATACAGTATCAGTACTTTGGTCTATTTACATGCAATATATAGATAAGCAATATTTGAGGTATTTTTCTGAGTAAGTAGGTGATGAGCATTGTAGGCAGTATGACTGTGTGTCATTTACATGACTTAGTCGCTCAGCAGACACTTTTATCTAAAGATGAGTGAAAAGAGGATTAGAAGCCCAGGGTGGGTGGGACACCCGTGTGCTGTCAATCACTCCTGGGTCTGTGGGCTAAACCCATCAGTGATTGACAGCCCACTATAATCTCATCCACGGTGGCTTTCAAAGTCCTATTTCTCCCATGAGCACTTTCATCCATAGGTGACTGTTTTGCATTTTATGCTTATACCCGGGGCTTTCCTTAATGAATCGATGCATTCGCAGTGTGTGACGTTCACTGAGAAAGATGGAGGAAATAAAGCTTTCTAGGGGCTGAACCAACAACCTTTCGGAACGAGTTCTTAACCAGCGTAGCACCTGGCGGTAGGCGTTAGCTGGGGAGGGGCTTTGGGGGGGCGGACAGAAGGCCTCTCAGCAGGGCCTCTGGGCTCATCGCAGGGAGGCAGGATGGCACGCTTGCGATGGCACTGCTGTTGTGTATCCCTGCAGCATGTGAAATGCAATTGGCCTCTAATCCGAACCACCATGCTCGGAGCTCTCCTCCAGAGGGCGCCATCCCAAGAAAAGCCGTCCCAAAGTCCCAGGGAGCAAGACACCCAAATGCTAAAATTAAGGTGAGCCATTACCCCATGTTGCTGCATCACTGCATTGCTGATTCATTGTCCAGCTGTGCCTCGTTTTGTCCGGCTTTTGCTGTTTATTGCAGGTGAGCAGACATGCTGTGCTTTGCCAGGAGATTTCCATGTTTGCCAGTGATCTGATTTAAACTTCAGCAGAGGGAAGTCGCCCTGGGCGAAGCCACCATCCATCAGAACAACATGTCTCACACAATCCCCAGCAGGACAACCGAGAGACCGGTGAGACTCCAGACTCATGGATGGATGGATGGATGGATGCATGCATCACTTGTCAGTGACTGCCGCTGAGCACTCTGCACGAAAGCGTTTACATGTCGGAAAGACTGAGGTGTATGAAAAATGGCTGATGGCCATTAATCTCCCAGCATTTTGCTGGAGGTAAAATGAAGAGAGATGGATCTGAAACAGAGGAGCCACCTTCTGCTTGTGGCCAGCGGTCTCTCTGGGATTCGTGCCTTCTGCTCTGCTGGTAACAAAAAATATATAAAAATATAACTTCCAGGCTGTCTCTGTGCTTTCTGAACCAATTACAACTCATTAACAGGTGGAGATATATATTATATATAATATATATTTTTAGATATATAACACACAGAGGTTTGTATTTCTATGGGCACATCCCTATATATATAGAATTTTATGGGTTATAATTTTTAATATACACCTTCAAGTACTAGTTAGACACATAAATGTTCACGTTTATTTGCAGGAATCATCCATTGCATTTAAAGTCAGTGAGACATCCAAAATAGAGGAACAGTGGAAAAAAAATTACAGATGGATAAAATTCAGTGTTTTTTGGGCACAGTCCCCCGACTGTGCCAAAATTTCTCCCGAATTTGTCAAAACAAATACTGAAAAAACTGTGCATATTAAACCATGTACACACATAGACACACACACACACACACACACACACCAACAGGCAGGCATGTTTTACTAAAATGAACTCATTGGCTGTCCCATACTGCATCTGTCAATCCGCTGTGCCAGGTCTTAACACCGGGCACAGTCTGTGTACCTTCGGGAGAGAGGGCAGGTGTGCACATGAGTTCCTCTGTTCAGTCACTGGGACACGGCCACTTTTCACCAGCCGCCCTTATTAAGAGAATAGCCCCAATAAAAAGGTGTGCAATTAGCAGACAGCAGCATTCGTGTGTCGTTAGTGATCAACCGTCCAGCCTGGATCGCCAGGATCTGGAGCCCGTCCCAGGCTATTCGGTGGAGGAAGCAGGGGTACCTGGAGGGAATCCGGGCGATCGCGGGGGGGTCAGACCGTGCACAAGCGCAGCCCGAGCCAAATCCATGCTGGAGGCATGAGGCTGCAACTTCCTGCTAATAAGCCAGCCTGGCGAGTTCATCCAGGAACCGCAAGGCAGTAACATTTCTGCGAAAACACCGGCAGTCACCCAAAACGCTTTTTCACCCGTACAACTACCATAAGAAACACCCCATCAGGGAGACAACTACGGTCCATCAGAACCACCACCTCAAGACACAAAAACAAGCTCTTTTCCCCAAGCGGTTGCACAATTCATCACCTGCTCTACAATGTACCTCTGGACTATTGCACCCCTGCACTTTACTCTATATACATATTATATTTATTTACAATACATAATCTCATGCTTCTCTTTATAACTTATCCTTATGCCTTTTAGCTTTAGTTTTTTGATTTGTTATGTGTGTATTAGGAGCAAATACACCACATGAAATTTGTTGTATACATGCCTGATTGGCTAATAAAACTGATTCTGACTAATTCCGGTCTACAATGGAAACATGTAACTTTAAAAGAGGTGAAGGTAATACTACAGGGCTGCCAGCTTTCACGTATCTGACGTGACACTCGCACTTTCAGACTCTCACCTTCACGCAAATCTATACTATTCCACTATAAACCTAAAATTAGGTACAAAAGCCTTGGGGCAGTTTGCAAACCGTACAGACCGTTTACAAGGTAATAAAATTGTAAGTAATAAAACTGTATGTGCATATGAATGAATCTCGAATTAAAAGTCTCACTGCAGCCAGTTGACCAGAGCTGGCAACCCTGGTACATGCAAATGATCGAGCGAGTGTTCGCTACATTCAGACTGATTATGCTCCGTTAGGTATGATCAGTCTCAGCCGTGCCTCCCGGGAGGGGCGGGGGCGTTTCTGCAGACGAAGCCATGAGTTTTCGGGATCCAGAGGTGCACCATGCAGGGCAAGAGCAGTGAAGAGTGGAGGTGGACTGGCGGATGTATGGCCGACCGACGGTGACGAAGCCGGCCGGCCGAGGGCAGCCGCACAGACCCGGGGAGCGGGCAGCGGATGGGCCGTATACATCACCAGCACCCTCTGATGGCCTTATCGCTGGATTTCAGGTGGGGGGGGGGCGTATAGACAGGCGTGCTGCAGTGTAAATGTGGCCAGCTGGAGCGACAGAGATAACACTGGGAAAAGCATCGCAAAAAAGCAAGGAGATGTTAAAAATAACTTCAGCGTTTCTCACCCTCTGTGTGGAGACTTTCTTTCACTTCGTTCTCAGGAAGGAACAGAATACGCCTTACAAGCCAGACAAATGCTTTCTGTAGCTGTTCAACCACTCGATGCTCATGGGCTCTCACGCCTGGCCAGAGAGCATCTTAGTACTGTTTTACAATCAAATTTACCTCTATCTCAGAGTGCCTGAGGCCTTCTGCCATGCAACTTGTGCTGTACTTCATAATGCAGACTGAAGAAAGTGGGTGTATTTGTGTGTGTGTGTGTGTTGGGGGGGGGGCGGCCTTGGCAGTGACTGGCAGCTAAACTTAACTCTTCACATTCGTTTTTGCTGGTTTCTCCTGTGTTTTTATTCGACAATCCTATGTCTCATTTGTTTGACTGCATGGTGAAGTAGCGACATGAATACACTGCCTCTGTCTTTTTTTGTTTGTTTGTTTATACATATACTCCCTGCCAAAATGGTTTATCGTAATTTGCTTATTTTTAATGTTTCAGTCCCCATTAGGGAACTCTGTAAACAAAACTGCGGTTAGAAGTGAAAGCTCAAAAGCTCACCACCACATCGTCGGGTCCGGTGAGCCGCCCAGGTGCCTCCACTGTAATCCAGTGTCGATGCTAAAACACCATCTTTCAAGAAGACCAAAGACAGCTCGTAATTTTACCCAGTTTCATGCAACTCCTGGATATTGTACTTTAGGTGGTGTAAAATTAAAATGATCATTATTGCAGATTAACAACTACAAAGAGGGTGGTTACCAAGTACACTAGTAAAATATTTACACAACAGCAAAAACTCTTAATAAGTCACGTGTGGGGAAATTCCCGTATCGACATCAAATGTGCGGATGTAGGAAATGAGTCAGATTGTCGTCTCTTGCTGCCGTTTGGTTTATAAATACCCATGGCAGCTTCCCCGTGGTTTTGAAGCACCAGGATCCTCTTTCCCGCCTGTCTTAAGCCGACAGACAGCTGGCATGTCCCGGCCCGAGACAGCTTCCTCGCCACAAAAGAAACCACAGACACAAATCACGGCAAAGCCTGTAACAGGTGATGTCACTTAAAAATCATTGGCAAGACTGAGTTTCAGACCAGCTTCTCCTACTGTACTGTTCCCGTATGTTATTACCTCACTAAGATTGGAAAATGGATTCTGCATAACCAAATTCATGGCCGAAAAACAAAACTTGAAGAAATGACTGTATGCTACATTTGTGCTGTTTTATATTATATTTAAACATATTCGGTTTTCTTACACCTAAATAGGTAATTCAACCACTCACATAACCCAAAAGCCTGAGGAACAGCTTCACGTCTGTGACAAATGTGTCAACACTTCTTGCGGTTAATTCCCACAAGCAGCTGGGTCCCTGGCACTAACACCGTGGCCATTTGAGCCGGCCCAACGCGACCCATGACTTCTGTTACCTCCTCTATCACACCTAACCCCCCCCAGCCCCGGTTGCCATGGATTTGGGGCCAAGGGAGCTGCCGTCGGTCACCCAAAGAGGTGCGAGCGTCTGGCGGGGGTGAAGTTCACTGAGCCTCGAGTGGCAGCCCGCTGAGGCAGCAACATCACCCTCCTGGGCTACAGGCAGGACACCGATTGGTCGCGGCGGCAGGGGGGGGATCCCCGGCCAGGCTAGTGCTATCACACCTCCCGGCTCCAGTTCAAGATCATGCGCTTCTCCAATTTGTACCTTTTGTCCCGATTTGTAGCGCAAGCTGCTGGCTGCGTCTACCAGGGGCCGCCGCAAGGCCAGCCGCCAGATCTTGCTGCTCGTTTCGGGACTCCGTGACTAATCTGCTTCTTTACCAACAACATCAATCAGGATGCTGTTTCAACAATCTGGACCTTCATGAAACCAGGATGACACGGGCTCCTAAAAATGACACAATAATACTAAGACAGCACAGAAATAATCTGCAAAAAAAGCAACGAAATGAACGGATCTGAGAATATCAGTGGTTTGGGTTTAACTGAGCGCATTTCCCCAGTAACTAGAGGAACAAGGCTTCAAATCGCGGCTCGCGGGATTACTGGGTGTCACAGGCCGATTCCATTCCTCCTGCCGATACTCTTCACCTTCACAGATTCTTGTTCGCTGCGACGCCGGGCCCGGATGACCCAATGCGCCCCCGTCCCTTAGGTCACAGGACTGGCCTGACGTGGCCCCGAGCAGCGTGTCCATTTAGTGGCTTTGCACGCGGCCGGGTGGCTGCCACTGTAATCAGGATAAAACACAAGTCTCCTGCCGGAAGCGATTTGTCGTCGGGCTGCCGGAGATGCTATCAGCCACGACGTGCCACTGGCCGGATCGCGGCGACTTTGATCCTGTCCCGCCGCCGCCGCTATCATGCTGCTCTATATTTAATGAGGGGAACTCTAGCGGGAGCTGAGGCGGGAGAAAGCCGAGCGGCGAGGACTCGGGGTGTTTCAACATCCTCCTTTATTTAGTGAGCAGCTGCCCTTAGTCAGCACACTCAGGGAGGAGTGCGTTAAACAGACAGGAAGTTTGCGCGTGTGCTACAGAGTGCGTTAAACAGACAGGAAGTTTGTGCATGTGCTACAGAGTGCGTTAGTACAGGTCATCAATGCGAGGGCATTATCAGGGACTGCAGTGCTGTTCATCCATCCATCCATCCATCTATCCATCAATTCATCCCTTCATCCATCCATCATCCATCCCTACCTCCATCCATCCATCCATCCCTACATCCATCCATCACTGAGATGTGCTGTGCATGGAGCCTGTCCCAAGAAGCACAGCGCACGCTGTAAGGGACACCCTGGCAGGATACAACTCACAGTCACCCACACTCACTGTGAGCAGTGTGGAGAATCCGATTCACATAACCACGTATTTTTGGAATGTGGAAGGAAACTGGAGTACCAAGAGAAAACCCACGTATACATGAGGAGAACATCCAAACGCCGGCCGCACACGCATGCAGACACAGAACAGCGTTATAAGGCAATAAAAGAAGGTATTATGATACAGTACTGTATCATACTGTGCAACAAGCATAGTGGGCAAATTTAACCTAATTGAGGTTAAATCTGATCATTATAAACCTAAAATGCTGTCTGCAGCAATAAAAATACATTTACACAAAAATCCAGGTCTGAAAGCAGTCAAAATAAAAATGAATTGATTAAATACCAAATATTAATTCCCAGTGGCCCAGGAGTTGACTCCTGTTTTCCTGTGTCTTGTCCGCACCCGAACAAAGGCCTCCCCCCATCCTTACATCACACGGTCCTGTTCATTTCACTTCTGGCCATCTTTCAGATATGTTTGGATCAGCACCCAGTGACCAAGCTTTTTGGTAGAAGCCCCTCCCACACTCCAAACGGAGCTGCACGCCCCGAGAGCCCGTCCATGAATCCAAGAGAGGCCGCCCCCAAACCTTAAGAGGCTGCCCCCAAACTTGAAAGACCGCCCCCGAGTCCGTGAGGCTGCCCCCAAACCTGAAAGACCGCCCCCGAATCCGTGAGGCTGCCCCCAAACCTGAAAGACCGCCCCCGTCCGTGAGGCTGCTCCCAAACCTGAAAGACCGCCCCCGAATCCGTGATTCCACCCCCAAATCCGAGAGACCACCCCCAAATGCGAGGCCACATCTGTTTCCGGGAGGCTACCACCAAACCCAAGAGGCCACCCCCAAATCTGAAAGACCATCCCCAAACCCGAGAGGTCGCCCTCGAATCCAAAGAGGCCACCCCCACACCCATGAGGCCGCCCTTGAATCAGAGAGACCGCCCCGAACCTGCCTGGCAGCACGGCTCCTGACAGATCCGCTTCGTAGAGGTGACTCTGGGATTTTCCGGAGTCTCACAGATGTGTGCAGCTTACACAGCAGTCCTGAGATCTTCTACCTGCTAACTTCTCCTTTAAAAATGAAACTCTCTGAGCCGTACATATGCATGATCCCCAGTGCACATTAGAACAAGCAAGAAATTAAGCGATTAAAGCCATTTTATGTTTCTCTTATGTACGTTGCCACTTGCACTTAATGGACATCTCAGGGAACTAACCAGTAACCCAGTTAGCACTGAAGTATCTAATTAACCCACACACACATCCACATGCTGCCTCATTAACACTGAAACGTTAATTTCCAGACGGAAAATATTGTAAATAATGCAGATCCCAGAAATATGACACATTTTTTCCCACAAAACATTTCTCATTCGTTAGCTGCAGTGCTAGGAATATATCAGCTGACTAAGTGGGAGCAATCACCTCCCAAATGCCCCCTACCCCCTTCTGGGGCACTTGTGCTGAGTCTATATTAAGTCTGATCAATAACGCATTAGCATAGGCCTGACTTTACTCAGCCAGCCTGTTCCTAATGCTGCTGAAGAGGCTGTTCTGCACCTCCTGGTATGCAAAATCCCAAGCAGGTTGCAGAAAGGGGAGCCGCAGCAGACAGGTCATGTGACCCAGAAAGCCCCTCCCTCCTTCAGTTTCCTGGTGCATTCTGGGCTTTGTGCGGGTCGTCCTGGGCGATCTCCGTCCGCCAATTCCCCTGCAGCTATGACCGCGGCAAGCTGCCAGTGCCCTCATGCCAGAGTCACATTTTACAAAGTGTGCCTGGTACATTCTAATATTTAGTCCAATATGTCAGACTTTACTTTAGAAACACTCTTGACATCTCTTCCTTGTCCAAAGCCTTTGCCAAAAAGTGTGCGTTCAAAAAAGGCCGGCTCTACTTCAGGCAATTACAACCTGAACAACAGCCCGTGAGGAAAATAATTGTACCTCGCTGAAAAAGATATTGCATTAATTACACTTTTTACCTTTGGCCAAATGGCTTCTCTGTAACCCTGCTAACAGACACCAGATACTGCATATGCATGAGTGAAATGGGTAATGAGGGTTAACAGAAAGTTGAGTAAATACATATTTAACAGAGAAATTGATACTGGATCACTTTGTCAGACTTTCATTTTTTACTATACCTGCTTGTCCTATGCAGGGTCTCAGGGGTCCAGCGCCTATCCAGGGAAGAACCAAGGACAGGGCGCCAACCCATCAGAGGGCACACACATCATTCAGACCTATAGGCAATCTTGCAACTCAAGTTCACCTTAGCATGTGTTAGGACGATGGGGGAAATCCAGACTTCCTGGAGAAAACCCCATGACGATACGAGGAGAACATGCAAAGTCCACACAGACGGAGCCAGAGCAGAGAGTTACACGCTGGTCCCAGACGTGTGAGGCAACAGTGCTAAGCACCGCACCACCGTGCCACCCTTTACATAATCTATTACTACAGATCATAGGAAAGTAGTTTTCTAGATATGCTGTTAGCTAAGCTGCTCATCCCTTAAGCAGTCGGAATTTGGGGGGGGGGGGGGGGGGGTGGGGGCCTCATCGGGGTTGGCCCGTGGCTGTGGCCAAAAAAACACAGGTTTGTATCCCACCCCCAGCAGAAAAAGACCCGCCC
>JAAGVU020000103.1:3150628-3195792 GCA_011763525.2 Mormyrus iriodes
CCCACTGACGTTTTGATTTACTGTTCTTAGTAGCAAAGCATGGTTTTGAAATGGTCGGTCTCTCCTTGTAAAGATGGAACAACGAAACGTTAGTCTGTCAGCATTTTTTGATAGCTCGTTTTTTCACATTTCTGCGCCCCATTTTACCCCATTGGGGTCATACAGGACCCCAAAGTGGATGTAAGGGTTAAGAGCTAGTTGGCATCTAGTCGGTATGTGTGATTATATGCTGCATGCTCTCTGAGATGAAGAAGATAATCATTAAAATAGTGTACAAGAGTCTTAAACGTGGTTGTAATGCTCATTGAGTCATTCAGTGATCATGCTGAACATCAGCTATGTGTCATGGACACAGAGTCATTACGGACAATTCTGCCCCCATTAGGATGGAAAGTGTGTACCATGGGAAGAACATATACAGTCAAGATAGTTTGCATTTACTGGCATTTAGCACTTCTAACCATCTAATAGGGGTGGCAAGGTGGCGCAGTGGTTAGCACTGTTGGTTCACATTTCTGGGACCTGGATTCGAGTTGCCACCAGGTCTCCATGTGGGTGGAGTTTGCACATTCTCCCTGTGTCGTCATGGGGTTTCCTCTGCGTACTCCGGTTTCCCGCCTAGAGTCCAAAAAATTGCTGAGGCTAATTGGCGTTGCCAAATTGCCTCTGGGTGTGCATGTGTGAGTGTGCCCTGTGATAGGTTGGCGCCCCATCCTGGTTGTTCCCTGCCTTGTGCCTGTAGCCGCCGGGACAGGCTCTGGACCCCCCACGACCCTGAATAGGACAACTGGTTTTATAAAATGAATGGATGGTCCATCTAAATGGGTTTGGGTGAATCAAGATTTGAGAGATGCCTGGAAAATGCTCTCTTCCACCATAAAAGCCCGATTCCTTAACTGGAGAAACAACAGCTCAAGACTGTTGTCTTTGTTTGCAACACGCTACACATTTATCCTCATACTTGTTAATAACTGGACCACTCATCCATGTATAACCTTTTTCCATTGCTGAATTAAACAGTGACTTTGTGTTTTTTAACCTCAAACTCCTTCAAAGTCCCTTTATACATTATTCCAACATTATTGGAACACAACAGTATCACTGCCTGCAAAGTTAATGACAGCCAACACTCAGTGATGCCTTAAAGCGACACTCTCAAATTTTTCAGGGTTGGTTGAGTATGTTCAATATAATGGACAACTGGACCTGTCTGTACATGACCCTAAGCATGATGGGAAGTTAATGGTGCAGCCAGTCATTGCCAGACATTGGTTTAACCCAATGTGATCCAATTAGCCAACCAATTAGAATGTGACTTACAATAGGATTTGAAGCTTTGTTACTTTTTATATAGCGCCTATCGCAGCACAGTCTACCCAAGGCGCTTCACATAGGGGTGTTGTGAAATATTATGACATCATTAAGACAGAATAAAAAAAACAGGGAAAAGGGAAGACAAGGAAATACTTCCATTAGCAACTCCTAATGGTTGGCCTGATGAGGTCGTCCCTTGGATGGAGCAGTGGATGTGATCATAGGTGATTCGGTAAGCTGTGTAGGTGGCCACCGTTGCACCCTCTTCACTTTGAGTTGGCGACACAAAGGGCTAAACTGGCCTGTGAGAACACTGTACTGACCAAGGGAGACTCGGCCAAAGCGTAGCAATTGACGTGCTAGCTTAAGCATTTCCCTTAAGTATTGTAGTATAGCAGCATTCATCGTATCTTATTAAAAAACTGAAGCACCTATCAACTGGATATTCAGCTGTAACTGCGCCGGAAACTGCAACGTCTGGCAAGAAACACAGTGGTAGGGTTTCAGCCTCATGATACAGGCATACCGTAAATGAAAGGACAAAAAGCCAATCATGATTTCATCCATCCATCTTCTGAAACCATTTATCCAGTATAGGTTCCCAGTGAGCATGGAGCCTATACCGGGAAACACAGGTCACAGGGCAGGAGAGACCCTGGGCAGGATGCCAGTAGTGGTGCAGTGACATGACAATTTTGACCAATGCCGATAACCGAAATATTTCCCAGCGATATCAGCCAAAAGATGCCGATATCTTGATTTTTAACTAATTTCAGCCGATACCAGGATGTTAATAGCTATATCTTGCATCTCTAGATGCCAGACCACCAAACCAACAATAGTGTTTTTTTTTTCTTTTCCTAGTTGATTTTTTTCCAGTGAATGACCTCCCCAAGACCGTGTCCAGGATAAACTGTTGGAAAATGTATGCTATGACTTTTATTCCCAGATATACAGTAACTATACTAGTTTTGGGTGGCCATGGGTTGCAGGTTTCATCTTCTCCCATTGCACAACCCACTCTGATGCCCAAGGGCTTAGGGAACAGGCAGCTCAGGTCCAGATGCCACTGCCATTGGCGCCTGCTGGCTGTACAGATTGCCCACAAAACTGAATGCATCAATGAGGCTTGGCCGCATGTTTCACTCAAAGGTGAGCATTCGATCAAAATCAAAGTGGTTCCAAAGAGGATTACATGGTCTACTGATCAAGGATGGCCTCCCTCTTCTTTATGCAAAGAGCCCTCATCTCCAAGACAAACAGGCCGGAAAGTGTAGAGCAGTGTTCAGTCCTCAGAGACCCACAGACGGTCCACGTTTTTGCTCCCTCCCAGCTCCCTGCCAGACAGTCCACATTTTTGCTCCCTACTAGGAGCCGGGAGGGAGCAAAAACATGGACTGTCTGCGGGTCCCTGAGACCCGGATTGGAAAGCACCGGTGTAGAGGGACAGCAGGGCTAGAATACACTCGAAATGTCAGCAGTTTCTACAAGTAAGATGCTCTACAAAGGAACAATGCGAGAGACGTGCTGCATATTTATAATGTAAAGTTAAGATCCCCTCTAAATATATGTCCTTGTCCTGCACTATACTGCTTAAGACTGTTGTAACCTTGCCTGTGGTCCCTCCTGTGGTCCTTCCTGTGGTCCTTATGGACCTTCTTGCCCCCAATGGCTGGACTGCCCCCCCCCCCCAAACCTGGCAGCATCCGGCAACTCTGCAGACCCTGCCCCCCTAGCTGGCTTGCTCCTTGTCCCTGCGGGTGTGTCTCTTTCTCTTTCTAGGACGCCTTTCTCTCCGCTTTGCGCAGACGTGCATGCCCGCTGTCCCCGTTTTCAGCTCACTCCCGCAAAGTCCTTGGCTGTGTCCTCGTGCGAGCACAGCACACGGGGGAAATCACAATTGCTGCTGCACCAACGTGTCTGACCTTCAAGTGACCTGCGCCAACTTCCATCAGGCTGCTTAAGCGAATGTAGCCACCATGCGGGACATGATATTTTCTGACAATGGAATAGGGAGGGAAAAATTGAAAGTATATCAAGACAATCTCAGAGCCTATCTACCTCTGGATTGCTTCGGTTGGTTTCGTTTTTGTTTCTGTCCCTCAAATGTACCAAACTGCACAGACCAGTTGACTAACACCTAATGTTTAAATATATAGACTATCCATTCCAACTCAGCGCCTATTCTGTTAACATTTTATATGTGTCCTGCCCTGCAATATCCCTACAAGGTGTCCCTTGCCTTGTTCCCTTCTCTTCCTCAGATGTTGGCAATATATGTTCTACAAACTCTCCAAGACCACTCCTGTATAAGCAGTCGTAGTAGATGCTATTCATCTGTAGTATGGATGAGAGGCCAAGTACTGGTTACAATTCAGAGACACTTAACTGAACATTTTTCCAGGCATGCTCTGGGTAAACAGCACCCACCACTGCAACGACATTTTAAAAAACTGCGTAGTTTGAATTCAAGGCCAAAAGCCCTGGGAAACCTGTATGACACGTCTAGCACAACTAGGCAGTGACAGCAGATACGACTCTGATCCAGCCAACAAACCCTGGTCATTCTTGGGTTTTCATCGTTTTTTCTTGTACGCACACACACGCACACACTGCTCTTGATCCATGCGTACAAGGTGAGCCACAGTTTAACATATGCAGTATTCACTTATCTCCCGTTTAGTGACAAGATGTCTGGTTTTTCCATTCTTATCCACCAGAGGGCAGTAAAGTCCTACTGATTGTGAGAAGAAATTTTAAAACGTCTTCAGAATGTTCAAATTCGTTTAATTGGACAGCGAAGTTTCGATACTCATTTGGTATATTCATTAAAAGAAGAATATTAATTTTATATTCAAACTGACAGTCTGCCAAGTCGATTTGAATTTTAATATGCTGAAACTGTTACATTTAAAGCAAATTTTGGCAGAATATCGTGCTGTTTATTTGGCAAAACAATGGTCTTATAACAGTGTTAAATTGGCAGCCCATGGAAATAACGGCGTGCTATTTTAATTATAATAAATTTAAGAGCATGATTTGCCATATAGGCTATTGAAATTAACGGTAAGGTGCGTTTTCTGTAGAAAGTCAACTTTCATTGCTGAACAAAATACTCATCGGGAGCTAGGACACCACATTCCAATGTAAATACAGAAGCAGATGTCAACAGATTTAATTAACAGGCGCGTGTCCAAACTTATTCTCCAGTGTGTATTCTTCAGCCCTTGTATATTTTCATATTTGTCTTACTCCTTAGAGACCAATGGAACAACGGATTAAGCAAAGATTTGGAGTGCCGCAGTCAGCCCATTTTCCCTGTGCATGTTTGCAAATCCACGGGGCAATAATGATTACAAAAATATGCGACTGGGATCTCGGAGCTTGCCACACAGTGATACAACAACTATTTTCTCTAAACAAGTCTATTTATTTTTAAAATTCTTTATATAAGGAGCTTATGGTGAGCATGTGATCATGCCACGGGATGCTTATTAAGTGTGCTTGTAAACCAGGTAACCTCATAAGAATAGGGATTAGGCTCGGAAACACTGACAATGCAAATGCAGTCACCGAGGCATCCGTGCGACGCTGCAAAACTTAAATTAGGCGAGGCGGGCGCCCCCCCCTAAATATCCTAACTTTCCTTTCTGCTGCGCTTTTGTTGTTGTAATGCAGGACGAACCTGCTCCAAAAGCAAGGGGAGAATAAACAAAAGCCTCTTAAGGAGTAATTGCTTTTTTCGGGCGCCTTTCTCTCCCTTCGCCATTGTAGCCTTTTTATGACTAATTCTGATGTTTGAATGCGGCCGATGAGAATCCCATTGTATCCGCACTCCGCGCCTTAGTCCGTACAGATGAGATTGTTTGACCGCGCAGACGCGTTTGCATTCGCCAGCCCCCCTTTTTAGCGGCGTTTATTAACATTTCCCTCCGTCTACAGCGAGCGCTGCTTCGGGAAAGAACTAAACGCCATTGTCTTATTAGACTTGCAAACGCAACGAGCTGTCTCGGCAAGAGTCGAGCTTATTAAAAATTGTATTATGCAATATTTAGAGAACTCGACGTAAAGTTAATGATTATTTATCATAATACATCATATAAGACACTGTAATGATCGTACGAGCGGAATGCTTTGATGTAAATACAGGAGCCTACTTGTTAAACAGGATTTTTTGAAGTCAGTGACTACGTATTCTCATTGAAGAAAAGGCTTACCATTAAAACATTGTCATCAGAAAGCCATATGCGTTAAAATACATGAGATTAAACCTCCGTGCTGTTACCTGGTGAACGCGCGCACGGGCGCCCGGTAGGTCAATGTCAAAGCATCGTTAGCGCTAACAATATATAGGGTTCGTATGTGTGTCCCACCAACAACATATACTTGCGTTATAAAAGATAGACATGCACAGATCAACGAAGGCGCCGGCTTCTTCTACTGTGTTTCTGATTATTATCTACCTCACTGTTATTCTTTCATTATTTTCTGACATTCTTTTAGGGTGTTTAAGTCGTGTTACATTATCACCAGTGCGACTGTACTTAAACCGGTATGTCAGTAAACTAAAGTTACACGTAGATGCACCACCCCAGGCATAAGCACCTTTTTGATCCTCCTCTAGCTGTGTTACCATGTTTGCCTCTATGTGGGATCTCCTCTATGAGAACGGAAAGGGCCCCAAGCTTTCCACCGGGGGGGCCACAGGGCTGACTAGCGCCTCTCCCCTGGCACTCCTCTCCAGTGAATGGAAACAGCCTATCTGGCCTGCCACAGCCGTCCTCGGAAACCCGAGGGCCTTCCCAGACTGTAACCCCTGGGTATTCTCCAAGGCACTCTGTGTTTTTTAAGGAAGTCATAGGCAGAATAAATCACAACATTAGACAAATTCTTGTTCGTCACACGAGTAATCCTGTTACAAATAGTGTGAATAGGGAATGGGGCGGCTTGTATTCTTGAATTGAAAAAGGGCCTAAGAATTGTCCCCGTTTTTGCTGTGATACACTACAGTAAAATGCAACTTGATAGTTTCGCAGAGACTGAGTATTCATTAACATATCTTACCAATAATGCATTTAATAAATTTAAACTGTGTTCAGATGTATATTTCATTTGCACTGGTTTGTTGTACCCAGGTTAAATTAAATCGACACTGTCTTTCTAACACAAGCTGTCTCTTTGACTACTTAGAATTACACTGACCATCTATGATTTGAACTCGGATCCATATTTGACCGTCCAATCTAGTCCTCTTGTCCTTGTTTTTACCCAGGACTTCTTCAGTCTTCTTCAGACACCGACGCATCTCGTGGTCCTTCACTGATTTGGCTTTCCCTTGAAGATGAACTTCGCTGCAGATGCATGAGCTGGCACTGGTGCCATTCCATCGCAGCTCAATGCGGATCTTTCGCGTTTTAAAATGGCTTTGTAACCTTGCCAAAAATGTACGTTTGGGTAGCAGGCAAGTTAAATAAAAAGGAAGGGGCATCTTATATTCTGTCTATCTTCTGCAATCTAAGAACGCCTGTTCTGGTTGGTCGCACATAATCACGATAACTGTAATATAAAAACTGTTTAAACTGGGGGATGGCGTGTTGTTTAAAACTGCCACAGGAAAAGAAATCCACATGTTATTCATTTTTTTCTAACCTTTTCCGCATATATGGAAATAATATAGCGGAGTTGTTTGGGACATTAACAGATCATCATATTATGTTTCGCATACATAGTGCTTCTCAAACATGGACTTCTGCCCGCCATCCCACCCGCTGCTTTTGGTATTTACCTGTTAATCATAGACTGTCATGCTGGGGGACTCAGCCAGCACAGACCATCAGGAATTCAGCGGAAGGTATGAGCTTTTGGACTTCCCACCCTTTGCTCATCGCCTTCTAGAGCTTGGTGTCTTGGGCTGCTCATTGTCGGACATGTTTTTGTTTTTATCGTACATTAGCAGGATTAAGGATTGCTTACTTTTTCCCTCCCTTTCATGCTCATTTTATCATTGTCGTTATTGTAGTTATTGGTGGCTCGGTGGTTTTGACCAGGGAACAGCTGGAGATTTTAGGCCCCATGAAAGAAAATCACATTGGGTCCCCAACCCAGACCAATCAAATTATGTTCCAACTTTTTGTAGGGCCCCTGTCACTCATGTGATATTATTTGTTTCTAAATGGAAAAAGACATCAGTATAATTATACTAAATTCAGCATGTGTAATACATTTCATGGCACCCTTGTGAAACTGGTATTCTTGTGAATGATGAATGCTTGCTACATTGCTGTAAAGAAGCAGCCAAAATCTACATTTCTGGTTCTTCCTTATTAAGGACACATATTCTTAATTAAATACAAAAATCAAAGGCAGAAAGTATCAAAATTTAATGTTACAACAACTAATCCTCCACCTTGTATATGGCAACCCACTGGTATTTACATTTCTACTTTCATTCATTCAGCAGCCACTTTAGCCGAAGCATCTGACTTTTTTTTTAAAGAAATCAGGGTCAGAGAGTACCTGTAGCGATTGGGGGTTAAGGGCCTTGCTCAGGAGCCCAACGGTGAATGCACTCCACAGCGACCTTCTCATCGCAAGCTAAGCCTACTAAAGTGCGGAGCCTCACGCCACCCCATGCATGCTGGCATTCAGTGGGCTCTCCATCGGAAAAGGACAGAGGTGTTTCTTGGCCCAAAAAAGACCCTCAGTTAAAGATTGGGAACTGGGAAGTGAAACGACCTCCGCTTCTGTGTTACCTTAGCCAGCCCGTCGACACTCTGGACACATGTGAGACCTGCTGGACTGGTAATTCCCAAAAAAAAAAAAAAAAAGCTACTGATGTACCTATGGCACGCTTGGGGCACCATCTCCCTGGCCAGTTACCCTCACAGCCCCCGGGATCCTAATGGGATGGGGCAGGGGGGCCTTGCTCCCCCCCCCCCCCCCACACACACACACAGACTCTCCCCCTTGGGATCCACTCTCCCCACCAACACCCCCCAGATGCTAGAGCAGAAACAAGCGTGGTAGAGAGGCGTGACAGGTGCCATGTCCTTCTCACAGGCCAACCACTGCTTTTCACACGGGTAGCAGTCGGATTCCGTCTTACGCTTCACCTTTCAGCAGGCACAGGTTAGCAGCAGGTGATGTAATGCACTGTAGACCCACCTCCATGCACATATGGCGGCCATCACTCCGTTATCCCCCAGTCCTATGCTCTTCCCATTCTTTTATGCCACATTCCCTCTGCTGAAATGTACAGCTGTGTTGGCTTCATGTAGTCCTCATTCTTCTCGGCGTTTTCTCCCTCTCTCTCCATCCTGTCTGTCTTGCGCTGGCCTGCTCTTTGACCCTTTTACGCGGCTGAAGATTCACATGGTTCCTGGACATCAGGCAGATGAGCACGTTTTTGTCAAAGTCGAGCTAAGTTTACATGGCTGTTCACACTTAATCACCAAGGAAAGACATGGCGAATCTGATCCATGTTTTGAAGAAAGAAACATCGACTCCGCCTGGGAATGGTTTTAGCCAATCGAACGCACTATTGACACTGAATAACGTTAAATAATTCGATGACAGAGAGACAGCATCGGAGTTATTAGGTGTTAGTATCTTTCAGGTATTTGTTTTATAGTCTGTAGTGAAATAATGGTGTTCCACTGAAATTCTGTGCAAGAAGTAAAGTTTTCTAAAATGTATTGTGTAAGAAATATTACGAGACAGGACTTTCATTTTTAAATGGTGAATGTATAGGTAGGAGGCACAGTGATCACAATGAACCTCTGAACAAAGACTTCTATTTGCCCAAGGGCACAGTACTCTTTTCAAGATTCTTGACCTGAATTTCATCCGGAAGAGTGTCCTGCAGCACTGAACTGGGGAAAAAAAAACACCATTTTATATGAAATTTTCAATCAACCAAGCATATATGGTTCTCAAGGTTCTGTATGAAGGTTGTTAAGCTGATGACACTGTAAGGAATGATAATTGCCAAGGAGGAGAATTTGTTGTTTCAGAGACACTTGTGGGTAAATGATAGGAAGAACAGGGTGGGGCTTAATTCACTGATAAAGTTTGGGATTTTGTTAACCTGCACTTAACCCGTAGTACTTTACACACTCTATGCTGCATATATCTCATGATCCAAACTCAAGCTATTCACGGTTTCTCTGTGCTTTATATTTACATTATTATTTACATTCCAGACAATGCTGACAATTCCAGAATGGAATGCTGACATTCCAGACAAGTACCCTTGCGAATGAACAATATTTTTTCTCTTGTCGCATACAGATCTGCGATGCTGCTGAGAAAAACACTGATTATGTGCTCTCTGCCACGGGTGTCGTATTAAAAGTAAACGTCAAACTTTAAACGGCACGAATCGTAACTCCTTCCCTCTTTGTCATGAGATCAGGTAGGCAGTGGTGGTATTTACAAGCCCCATTCAGACCTCCATCCGTGACCTTTCACAGTCAATGAATATAAGAGGTCAGTGAAGAGCCACTGGAGTTAAAACCTATGTTGAAAAACTGAAAGGACCGAATTGCCTTTGTAGTCATTGAGACACCGGTTCGGTTATTGAAGAAATCCCTAGGTGTTGTCACAGAAAAGACTGTAATCAGTGCGAATTAGGAGCTATTCGCTAGGCACTACACTTTAATGTGAGTGTCCTTGAAGAATTCCCGATCAGTGCAGTCAGGGCGGCTTGCTCTTGACGGCCAAATTACAGTGTTTCCAACACATTATAATATGTAAAGATGCATATGGCAGAAAAAAACTGTCTTCTGTGAACGGGGCATGATTAAAAATAAGAATCCAGCAGTATAACATGCCAGGAGACAAAAGCAATTAGAGCAATAGGGTGAGAACAATTCAGCTGACAATAATAACCCAGCGTGCGATCTTTTGTAATTGAGCAAAGTGACATTGCAAGTGAGGATTGAAGCTGGAGGCTCACTTGTCCTGTAATGTGGCAGGTATCGCGCCAAGTTAGACTTTTCTCCACGTCTTCACTCTGGGTTTCGCTCAGGCCCGGCAAAGCTCAGCCAAGCCCAGGTGGCCTGCAGCGACGGTCCACCTCTAGCTCATGCTAATGTTGCAATTAAGTGGATTGTGCAGAATTACATTTTTTTTTCTCCCATACTACTCTCTATATCCAGCGAAGCTGTCATGTGACTTGATTTCAAAAGAATGCCCCTTTAGCGAACACCAGGTGAAAAAAGAAAAGGATGAACACATGTCAGGAAAATAAAAAAGTTGGAAATAGGTATCCTGGTGTTGGATAAGGAGAAGGGTCTTTGTATGTCACCAGTTGCGACTGTTATGTGTTTGTTACTCAGTCACATACATATGTGCATACATGTCTTAGAACGCGGTTGGACAGATAAAGAAATTAAGTGTTTTTTTTTTTTCTTTTAACTGTTTCTGTATTTAAAATTTGCACTTGAAAAGATATGGTGATATTCTTCCAATTTCGGATTTTCGATGCATGGAAGAGACGGTCTGCTGTCAGTGGCAGATAAGGCCCATCGTGTGCGATTCGCCCGGGCCGCCGCAGAGCCCCGACAAACACTCCTCTCTTCTCCCTTCCGCATTTTGAAAGGAAGAAAACAAAAATATAGAAGCATTTGATTTCTCTGTCTTTAATATTTCAGGCGCCAAAACATCAGAAAGGTGACATTTGTGGTGCCGTCGAGATCCAACGACGGCCGCGCTGCTCCAACAATCAATTATTTATGCGTAATATCTCAGCCGGGATGTGAGGAATTAATCAAACTGGGATCGAGCTGTCCCGCTCTGCCCCGTTTCCCACGAAACGGATCTTCGCAGTCTGACCACAGGTGGGGAGTTCCTTGCCACCATGTGTTCTGCGGGGAGGAAATGTTTTGGGAGAAAATAAATGAAAAAGAAACTTGGACAGGGGGAAAAGATGGTGCTTCATCATTGTCTCTTTCCCCCTCTTGGCCTGTTCCGCTTTCTCAGGCAAATTCCCTGCGAGTCTCACTGTCTCTCCCAGTCGCTGGCCTTGAGCTTCCCGCAGAGAGCTCGGGACAGTAGCGCACAGTTTTTTTTCCTGTGTCTCTCATACTCACGAACGTCGATCGAGCTGAGGTCATCGTGATCGCATTGTTATGGTGCGGAACAGCAGATCAATTGCATGTTAACAGTAAGTCCACCCAGAAAGTATTTCATACATTTGGGGTTTTACAAAAACAAAGGAGCAAACTGCAAGAAATTCAAAATGAATCGATGAAAGCCATTGGGGGGCTATTATACAGTGAAGCCCACTGAAATGTTCGAGATGAATCTTTGTGGAGTTAAATGATTTTTTTTTTTTCCCAATCTCTCTTTTATGCTGTGTTTCCAAACACTGGTGAACTAATAATTTGCAAACACAGCTGGTTCCTAGCAATGAGAATTTTCTGATTCTACAAAAAATGCCTGCAATCAGGCTTTCGTCATTTCATAGGCCCGTGCGTGTGGGTCGAGGCTGCACTTCCATAAATATGCAAAAATGTCGCAGTTCACGCTACATAAAGTAGAGTATTTTGTGATTGCACAGAAATGTCTGCAATCAGCTTTGGCTTATTAGTCTTCATAATATATTTACTCCCATCTGAAAGAAATGCAACCTTCCAACCTGCATACGTGTCCAGGTGAATAAGCAGCTGTTAGTAAGTGGCACATGCCTGTTCTCAGATGATTGGCCTCACGACTTGAGTCAGCGCTGCGAAGTTTCCACAGAGCTCCAAAGAATCTGCCTGATTCAGTTTGTTTAAATTTTAAACGGATATTCTGCCCCTTAAAAAGGGTGAAAATTGATGTTTCAGCCAATTGACTGGCAAGCATGCAGCCGCCCCCCCCCCCCCATCTTTCCCATCCCGAGCGGAAAGCACCGGAACGGCTCCGCGGCCTTCCCTGGCTCAACGAGCACCCACCACCCTCCGCCATTCCCCTCCATCCCCTAATTTCAGGAGCAAGGGGGCAATCTTGGAACCTTGGTAGTAGTGGGGATTGGCAGGGGAGGGGGTGATAGTTGATATCTGTAGTAGGGTGGTGACAAGTGTGGGTCCTGCAGTAGCCGAGAGTAAGGGAAGCCTGCCTGGCCGCCATTAGCGCCACGTCACATGACCACCCACTGCCCAGTCAGCAGGTGGATGGGTTAGCGTCCTGCTGAGAGTCGCTCGATCGGCACCCCGATCTTTCCCAAACAGTAGGACGTCACTGTGGAAACTTGTGCTGGAATCTCTGGCAAACTGCTGGAAATATAATTGGCTTGTTTATCTTAAACATGACAGTGAGAGATCAGTGTTACAGGTAAGTGAGCGTCAATGATTCAGGACCATCACAGCCTGTGCCTTGGGGACTTAATCTTAACCTTAAACTTAAACTTAACCTTAATCTTTTCCTACACCCTAGGACTTTTAAAGGAATTTTAGCAACTCAGTTTTTTAAATCCATAAGAATACTTGAACTGTTCTCCAATAACCAACCAAATTTGAAACCGCTGGAATATTCAACTTTGCCAACAGAGGGCACCCTAATCAATCAGTAGAATGGAATCTGTTGAAAAATGTAATGTGGGAAGATGTCCTGAGAGAAGAGTGTTTACAGCTACTCTGGGTGACACTCTGAGTCCCCTACTCTCTGTCATGAAGCGCACTGGGGGTTCATGACCTGCCCCAGGCTGGAGGTTGGAGGGCTAGCTACACTGCAGCACATCTCTGCAGAAGTAGCGGTTACAGTCATTCCCAGGTCTGCATTTAGACAAAATGGGTACAATCCCCATAGACAAAGAGATGAATCAATGGATCTCATCGCTGCAAACCCACATGTGGATCATTCATCAACCAATCAGCTGTTTCCACAGTGTGGACCAGGTACCAGCTAATAGCTAATCTGGGTAATGACTGGACCTAGTCACCCCCAGTCTGGTATCAGTGATAATCTCTCTTAAAATATACACCTGGGATGAGACTGTACAATTCTGTTGCCAGACACATCTTCACATCCCCCACAATTTGGGACAATTACACTCTACTTGTTACCACAAAGCTGGGGGAGAAATGGTCTCTAAGGAAATATTGAAAAGGAATTCCGAGACAAAGGGAACTTTGAGAGACAGGTGCAGATTTTGGAGGTGGAACAGGGTGTGATGACACTTCAGGACTGGTGTCCTGCTTCCCAGCACAGGGATCCAGAGAATCATAGCTAACTTTACCTTTAATTCAGATTTCAAAGGCATCATACTAAATTCTTCATAATGCAGGAAAAGTGTGTTAAAAGATGGATTACAAGTGGCAAAAGGCCTTTAATGTTATATTTTATTTTGCATTGATATAATATGTTGCATACATTTTATGCATAGATGCATAGATTTGCATATTTGCAGTTTCAGAAAATGTTTTAAAATGTTTTTAAGGCCTTTAAAAATATTTTAAAATTCAATTTATATCGATACATTTTTCAGTCAAAGTGGAGATATAATATTGTAAAATATAGTAGCTACATTGCTTTTGGTACACGCATAAAGAATAAAACCTCTAACCATGTAAAGGTTTTAATTTAGATTAAAAATAAATCTGCAGAGTGTGAAGAGCTTAGGAAGTTTTCTATGAACATGAACGAATGAGGGCATTTTGTTACATATGTAAAATGCATTTCCAGCCTCACCATCAGTTCCTAGAGGATCCTATCTTTGGAGCCATTACTATTATTTTGTAAATTTAGCAACACCCTTGTGACTTTTATATAAAGATGGAAATCTTTAGTTGTCTCTCACACACTGTTTTTCCTTCTGTGGTCCCTGCCTTTCATAAATAACAAACCCCTGTGTTTGTTATGAACAAGGGCCAAAGAAACTGAGTTTTTCTAATACTATTTCTCAATTTCTCAGTCGATCATTGGATGCTATTCAGCATGGGTGTAAAAGCTGTTGTACTGACCGCTGGGAAGTTTCTGTGGTCATAAATGTTTCCTATGATACTTTCTCATGCGCCACAGTGACGAAGCTGTAACCTCTACAGAGGCAGCAGTGGTGCCCGTCTACATCGTTGCCTTTGCGCATTTTCTGCCTCATATCGTTACTGCATGATGCAATGGTGACAGCAGTGTGTTTTAGCGCTGTCACCTGCTGGGGACGCTGAGCCTGCTCCTAATCTACTTATACCTTCCTACAATCAATTCGGAAATGTATACTGTCCCTCCGTTAACCAAAACAATGTAGGGGAGAATCTAACAGGTGTAAGATATTCCTTTGCGATGAACAGTAATACTAATAACAAAGTAATAATCAATCGCTGTGGTCTGTTGACTCATTCATTTGGTGAATTAAAAGAAAAGTTTGTTTCTGTTATGTTGCCAGCAGCAACTACAGAACATCATCTGGATAAATTACTCTGCTGTTTACATGTGAGCCTTTACGCAAGCGGCACACTCTAAATGAAATGAGTGAAAGTAGAGACTGCAATGGTAGGGACTGACAGCTACTGTGTGAATGATTTTGCTAAGAGCTCTCGAGCTGCACGACCCGTCTGGGACCCTGTCACGGAGCAGGCCCTGCCTCCTGTTAAAATGACCGGCTGTAATCGGCGGTGCTCGCCGCTTTCAGCAACTTAAAAAAAAATCCGCGGCCAGGAACGGCAGCTTTGCTGGGGCATCTTGAGGAAGCGGGCTTTTACATGTCCATCTTTATTAGCGAAATCCAACGCAGTTAAAACGGGCCCCCCCCCCCCCCCCCACAACCCCCGCTTATCAGTGTGGCGCTTTCAGTGTTTGTGCAGGAGCCAGGGGTCGCTCAGCGACATGCCACCAAATTGTGGTACTGTAGCCTTATTATAGTGATGGAGGAGATGGGGGGTGCGGGGGATGGGGGGTGGTGGTTAAGAGGATACAGCAGCTTAGAAAGGAAATGGCAGTGGTACACTGCCCGCTTTTGTAAACCCAATTTCCAAGGGAAAATATGTCCTGGGGCAGAAGCAGGCTGTCATAGAGCACTTGTCCCTTTTCTGATACGACGACTTGTTTTAAGACTCCCTGGGGTGAGAGAGCTGAGTTTGCCCTCGCGAAGGAGGAGGAGGAGAGAGGGGTAGTGTGAGCAGGAGGAAACAAAACGACGGGACCCAAGCCGGCGAAGGGGAGACGCGGATGACATGGTGGAGACGACGGGCACGTGCAAATCCGCACAGATGAGGAAGAGAGCCGGAGCGGCCGGTATCGGAGCGGCCGGCAGGGGAAAACGCTTTGTCTGCCAGACGACAGCACGCTCGTCGACAGACAAAACGGCGCGATGCTTTCGTTCAGTCAGATGCCGGTGAGAGGCCAACCGTGACGGAACTTTCCAGATTCACCGCGGCCTGTTGCTCGCGCGTGCGCGGAAGATACCCCTGCCTGGTGTGGACGCGCGGATTCCGAGCTGAACATATAAATTGGAAACAAACGGATGGCCCGGCGCTGCCCTTGCGCTGTGCCCGACGTTGGCAGGGGCGTAAAAATGCGTTTGATCCGCTGAAAATGCGGAGGCCTGGAGCTTCAGGGAGCAGGCTCCATAATGCGTCTGCTATTAAAGATGCAGGGCTGGGGGGGCTGTCAGGTACCTGGGAGAATGGGATGTGGGGGGGTGGAGGTGGAGCGCTTAGTTTAAGTGTTTTTTATTAGGGTGGATGGGGACTGAGCCCCCAGAGGCTCTCCAAACAGAGGAGGCCTGTCTGAACAGCCCGCTTCCAAATCACAGTGCGGCCCGTGTCAAAACACCAGCCCCCTTTGAAACATGCGATACGGGTCAGTGTGTTTTCTCCGTCAGCAGCTCCCAGGCTGAGAAAATGCTTCACGCCAGGGCCTCCACGCCATTCTTCGTGTGTCGCCCTCTGCAATTCCGTGCCTAGTCAAGCACGGCCGCTAATCGCTGCCATCGGAAAGATAGGACACCCTTCGCCAAAGCTGGACTGGGATGAGATTCCCAGCCTGACTCATCGGCGGAGGGATTAGGTGGGATGCCCCGGCTGGCCACGTGTGCCCCCCCCGGCCTCCCAGGAATGTGGACCCATGGGACTGAGGCTGGCCAGGCATCCCACTTGCTGGAAAATCCACCCCCCCTTCACCTGACATCGGCGATGCACTTTCTCAGCCACAGCCGGCCAGCTGCCTGCCGATGACATCACAGGTCCCGCCAGCTGCGTCGGCATGGTGACGCGAACAGATGTTAGCGCCCTATCCAACCCACCATTTTTTTTTTATCTTGAAGCCGCGCCCCAGATGCCCGACACCCTGACTGTGGGAGGCAGAAGCTCCGTGACACCTGCTGTGTGTGGCGGGGGCGGGGGGGTGACTGAAGAAGGCTCCTGAGAGAAAAATCACGCAAACGCCAACCTGGCAACCACAATTACCAAACAGCATTATGTCTGCCAATGAGGCGCAGGTCTTCAGATCCTCACAATTGATGTTCACCCTCCCAGCCATTCCTTCCTAACCCGTCAGCCCCCCCCCGCCCCCCACCACTCCAGCGACCATTAAAAGCTTTTGTGCCCAACAAGGAACAGGAACACCGTCGTCTCAATATTCACGACAGAAAGCCAGACTGTGATTAAGAAAACAGTCCTGAGATCCAGGGCTTCTGTTGACTGATCTGTTCTGGTAAAATCCCCATTGCTACACATAGGGAAAAAAGTTAAGAATCATCAGAGATTCAGCAGAGACACAGCATGGCACTTCCACACAGCTAAACTACTGAACTTTCTAACCATTCAGTCGCAGCCTGCAACAACACATTTGAACAATTTAACCAGGGCAACATGGTTAAGTTACCATGACAACATGACATACCCTAAATGCTCCAAAATAAAGTATGTACATAAAATTACTTTCTTCAGAGAGATGCCCGCATGTTGAGTCTGCCCCTTGTTACGTCGCAAATCCGTTTATCCTGTTAACAGTGCCCTTCCTGGAGCTGCCCCTAACTGCTGTGGCATCCGTTGAAGCAGGCTTTCCCCTCCACCCAGCCCTACCCCCTGCCCTCGGGGGCTTTTCATGGACCCCCTCTATGAATTGAAATCATTCTCAGCAATAATTTGGTTTGAATGTTCACATGACTTGGATTACAGGCAGCATACAACTGGGAGCCAGTGCTTAAGGATTCACCATGAAACACGTATACATTCAGCAGAGCACGTCGGAGCAGATTTAGAGAAATATATCACGTCTGTGCTTTCACCCAAATCTCACAATTCAATATTACTGTCAAATTCATGTGTTTTTATCCAAAGCAACAGCATCTCCAATATTAACGTAGTTTCACATAGATATAATTACTATTTTTAGCAGGGTATTTTTGATTGGGGCGTCTCTGATTACGTAGAGAGAGGGTTCCAGGTCAACTGCCATGATACCCAGAGACCTCATTGCAACCTATATGACTGAAATGTACAGACTGACCATTCGTCAGAGTAATGGAACTTTTCCTGCTTCCCTTAGTCTGGAATAGAGCAGCTCTTACAGAGAGGGCAGTGTGAGCCAAGGGGGTGATTCCTGTGTTGTGTTGATTCCCTGCGTATTTCGCATCTGCATGTGTCAGCTGATGTGATTCTCTGAGACTTCTGTGTGACGCTGTGATTCTCTCTGTAATTCTGTGAGTTATTTTATGTGACTCCTGCATGACTCTGTGTGATTCTCTGTGTGGATCCTGCAAAGCTGTGTGATTCTCTGTGTGAATCATGCGTGACTCTGTGTGATTCTCTGCATGAATCCTGCAAAGCTCTGTGTGATTCTCTGTGTGAATCCTGCGTGACTCTGCGTGATTCTCTGCATGAATCCTGCAAAGCTCTGTGTGATTCTCTGTGTGAATCATGCGTGACTCTGTGTGATTCTCTGTGTGAATCCTGCGTGACTCTGTGTGATTCTCTGCATGAATCCTGCAAAGCTCTGTGTGATTCTCTGTGTGAATCCTGCGTGACTCTGTGTGATTCTCTGCACGATTCTCTGAGTAAAACTCCAGCTTGACTGTATATGTTATTTTCTGCATGATTCTCTATGACTCCTGCATCATTCTCTGTAAGACTCCTGCATGATTCACTCTGTGACTCCTGCATGATTCTCTCTGTGATTCCTGCATGATTCAGTTATGGAACTCCTTTGTGACTCATGCACGGTCTCTGTGGGTGCGTCCCCTAAAGCAGCGTCCCTCTCCATCCCAGCTGGAAGTCTTTTCCAAGTCGCTCCTAGGCACTGGGGTACATGTAGGATGGCTGCAGCTGTTCCGAGGTTCTCATTCTGCATGGGGGTGCGGGGGAGTTTGGGGGGGTAGGGGCATTAACAAAGCGACGGACCTCTGCTCCCTTTTCTCATTACAGAACTTTCCCCGCTTGGCATAACATCACACCCTGCTGTCCCTCGCACATCTGTGCGGGTACAATGAGCTGGCCCAGGGTGCATATAGGGGGTGGGGGGGGCTGGAATCTCAGCTGTTCTGGTTGTCAATACCCTGGGAAAGCAATTTCTGCCTCTTACTCGCCTCTCCACTCACACACACTCCCACCATGGCCCTGACTCTGCCTGTGACCCTCTCCCCTGAAAAGGCCCCCCGAAATCCAAGCCCCTCGCCCCGGAACACACTAGTATTGCTCATATTTTAATGGTGAGATTCTACAGAGTGAGCTACCGGGGGGACTGAGATTGGGACTGGGGGGGGCAGCGTTGCCTTGTCTCTGCTGGACACCATGCAGGGGCCACATACCGCCAAATCGATAAGCGCAGCAGGATGGCCTGATGCAGGGGAGCTCGAAAACACCCGTATATGTGAGCCGCTCTCTTTTCGTACTCGTTACATTATGACTCCCATGCACTTATCACACCCTTTATATATGTTTATATGTAATCACATTTCTCAGAGAACTTATAATGTCCACAGGCATCAAAAAACATGTGGTAAGGAGAGGCCGCCTGTTAGGAAGTTTTCTAGCTTTGTATATTTCTTTATATGGTGCTGGTAGGTGATACATAACCCTTTAAATCTTTTGTTAATTTCAGCATCCAAACTCCCATAATCCCCTGCTTTCTGAAACAGCTCGATGTATCGTAAAGGATCTGATTGATTTAAATTGTGCCCCTAATCCTGCAAATTAAATTTCTTTTTCCCCCATGACTTTCAGTTCCCGATCACAGCCAGGGTGTCCGCAAGGGGCTGGGACAAGGGTGGGGTGTCCTATCTCCCATGTAAGGCCTGGTAATCCCAGGCTCACCAATATACTAAATCCTATTGTAATTGCATTCGCCCAAATGCAGGTTGGTTAGAATATAGACGATGGTTCCCAAGGACACCAGAAGATTGCAGACTCCCCTCCCCCGCCACCCACCCCGTTACATGTTGGCATCGGGGGGTTTAAGGCTCAGGTGCCACAGATGGGAACGGTATCTGCACCGCCCACATGCTAACTAATACCGGGAGGAAGCTGAAATTAATTAATTTGTTTTTCCTCAGCGGGTCCTCGGCCGTTGAGCAGTTGTCTTCTGGGAAATCGCGAAGTCAGGAGAAAGATGTTCTTCGTTACACATCTGATCCGTTCCCCAGAGATCATAACAAGCTTTGACGTTTTTTTACATATCACCATTAAATCGTTATATTTCACCTCACGTCATTCTGTTGTTGATTCTGAGCTTTCGGGTCCTGGGGAACTCTCCACTCGTCTCAGCTCATCCACGGATGCATCCTATCTCCTAGAAGAGTTATTTGGGTATGTTAGACAACAGAAGGGGAATATGAGTAGATGTAGCAGATAGGAAAGCCTCCTAGTATGTGACTTTACCAAGTTCTCAGACGGACCCAGCTGTCGTTTCATCGTGGGCGCTTCAGTAAGTATATAAACATGACCACAGGGGCCAAGAGAAGAGTCATGAGTCTATTTAAATAAAAACTTTGGTAATGCTTTACATGAACTGCACCAACATTATATTATTTTTAAGGTTTGTTATTATTATATAATATTTGTTATTAATGTTTATTAAAGCTGTTATGGCATGTTGGGATGTTAAGGTATATTTACATGCTGCTTATGAATGTTCTATGAATGCATTATGAATGCATTATGAAGGCATTATGAAGGTGCAGCTCATGTTACCCGTCACCAAAGCTTTTGATGGGTAATGCAATGCTCTGAGGTAACACAGAGCAAGGCGCCATGTGAGCGCCCTGCAATCGTGTCCACCCTCGCCTGGCTGCCTCTCTGCAGGCTCGCGACTTGACAGCTATAATAAAGGCTGATTACCGAAAGGCATCTATTAATTTGTCGCTAATGGCGACAGAGAGGGAGAAGGCACTTAACAGCTGTGAAATGCCAGTGATTTCGCTCTCGGAAATGAGGCTCGGGGTGGGGGAGGCCCGGAGACAAGGGGGCTGGGGGGCATCTCCGTCTGCGCTTGTGGTTGTTCGCCGCGTACGCCACACCGGCATGGCGGCAGATAGGCTGCTGGGCGGGGCCGCGCCCCCGGTGCTGCCATCTCCTTCCGTAACTAACAGGGGGTTTCCCCAGCCTCGAGTGACTGCAGTAAATCAGCATTTGAATGAGAGACAGGGTATCTAAGGCGGGGCAAGATGGCAACACTTACCCAACACGATCCTCATTTCAGGACCAACTGCCATCCGCACCTCTCCTTCTGACACCTAGGAGATGGACGTGAGTCTCTCCTCTGCTGAGGGACGTTTAGAATCAGGTACCCTACAAAACATTACTTTGTACCAAAAAAAAAACAGCACGTGGGACTCACATCTGCGTGTCAAGGCATAAAATCTGAATGACACACGTGCGAAATGCGTCGGTCCAAGGAGAGTCGCCAATCCGGATCAGCTTTCCCCCTTAAACCTGTAAAGGCTGCCTACATATGTAGAAATTCTCACATAAATTAACAAAACACAAACAGGCTAAAATACAAATACGCTACACACCAAACCCAGAGTGGTTGTTGGAAGCAGGATTAAAATCGTTCCATTGGGTCCTGATCATTACCAAGTCGCTGAGTTTTACAGGATTCTCCGGAACCTCCCATGACAGCCGTTGTGCGTATATTTACATCCCCCACCCCTGAACCCTGAGACAAAACTGACCTCTTACAGCCAGCGGCATCACTAGAGCTGTTTCAGGGGGGCCCTATAATGCTCCCCACCCCCAAATAAAGATACACAAATTAGTTAAATAGTGTTCTCATTCATTTTCATTAAAATCCCACCCCCCCAGTAAAGGGTTACCCCCCCCTTTTTATAAACCCTTAGTGAGGCTCCTGCTTACAGCACACAGAACATCACGCACCGTAGGCCAGCTCTAACCAAAGATCCCGCAGCAACGGGTCACAGTCTGTCGCAGTGCCCATCACTTGTCTGGCGGGGAGCACTTCCCAAAAACTGCCGTTAGCAACTTACGTAGTTGGAGTCATTCAGTTGCATGGTTCCAACTATGTAATTTGCTACCATAGTTAATAATTATGGTGTTGGGAAAAGTACCTGGGAGCAGCAGCGAGATTCCTCGGTCTGGGGTGGCCTGAACACAGCTGTCGTAATTAACGATCAATCGCGCCTGGCTTCTTCACCACAAGGTGTTCGTCTTGTCTTTATCACCTTGTAGGGAATTAACAGAAATGGAAAAAAAACAATGGCCAAAGAGCAAAGCTCAATTAATACTGAAGGGGGCGGGGGGGGGGGGCACGACGAGCAAGGCAGAACATCCTGTCTGGCGTCATGTGAATTAATCAGTCAGGCCGGCTGACATGTTGGATGAACAACTGTTCGATTCTGTCGTGCAGCCTGATGGGGCCACTGATTAAACGCGAAAGCCTCTTGAAGATGCGACGAGTGGGCTGGCGGCTTTCCGGGGAGAGCCCAATGTGGGCCGACAGGCGCGTGCCATCTGACGCCTGACATCGCTAATGGCAGGCCTAATTACCTCTCTGCTAAAAGGGGAGGGACAGCACCGCGCCGGACGAGGGGACACCACCGGACAGACATCAGTCTGCAGTGACCTTATGCACCTGCATTGGGTTTGATTGAGGTTGGTTGTGGAGGACGACCAAGAGGCTTTTACTTCTGGTGTGTCTTTTTGGCACAGTAACAGGTACTACAGCATGCATTTCTGTCTTTCCGGCAGTAAAAGCAATGCACACCAGCCTGAATTGTGTTTTCCGCAATATATTTTGGCATCGCAGTGACTTTTCAAGCCAGTTTTATAAATGGCAACTGGGGAATTAATTTTACGACACTAGGCCATACAAAGCTGTGTCCTTCATACATAGCTAGGAGGTCATAAATATGGACTGAAATGTTTAATGTGTTCCTTATTATTATTATGGTTATTAATTTTCCAAAAAACTAAAAAGGTGTGGTATGGGGGGGTCAACCATCTTGGGAGGGAAGAGTCAGACTGGGATAGTATTAATTATGTGATAGTATTTTTTTCGTTCAGATTTCGATATCGGTAGTTTCACTCCTAGTAAGTTGGACTACAGACCAGATCCCGTGTGGAGAAAGGAGGAAAAGTGAAGCCAAGAGACGTCCGACCAGCAGGACACCACGGCAATTAGTTCCAGTTTGAAAACTCAGGAACATTAAAACAAAACCAACCAAACTCTACAATAAAATGTCAATTTCTGTATTTTTTCCTATTCCCATACCCCACTTCCCAAATCCCTCCCTCTCCATCTGAGATATTTCCCTCCTCGGTTCCTGCCCGTTCTCCCAGCCCTTCACCCCAGCTGGTCTTTGTCAGATTCTCAATTAGCCAGTGAACATGAACCAGCTCAGTGTCATTAACAGCTTGAACTTGCACAGGTGTAAAAATAATTATGTCCCCTTTGTGCCTCTTCAACCTACAGTATATGCTTCCTGTTGTATGCAATCCTCACATGTTCAGGCATTATTATTTTAAGTGTTTATTAACCTCCTGTGACAAGACGTACGAAATATAAATAATTAATTTTGACAGTTCTACTCTCTGCATTGTCCTTAGCTGATGCCTGCATCTAAAACTGGCTTATTTTTAGAAGACTGAGGCACTCCGGTTGGACCTCGCCTTCTTCGCTACCTCAGTAACAGTCAATCTGATGTGTGAATTGCATTGTTGGCCCGGTCGAGCTCCCTCTACACAGCAGCCTCATGCGGCTCTTTCAAGCGCCTGGCGACTAATTGTTTTCCATAGCCGATAATTGGCGATATGTCTACTGTGCTAATGAGCTCATTACAATTAACGCTCAAACCGGCTGGTTAAATGACGGCCCAGGAAAAAAAACAAACAGATAAAACATCTGGGTAATGAGGCCAATTTACATAAGTTAATTAGTTCCAAAAACTTGGAAGGTAACCTCCATATCAATGAAACATTTTTTTGGGATATTTTTCACATAAACATATCATTGAAAGAGAAGGCATGTAAGATGCAAATTGTGTTTAATTAATTGTTTTCTAAATCTAAATAACTGTAATTATTAAGGAGAATAACTCTGTGGTCCAAATGCACATACAGGATTATAGTCTAAGGATGTTCGCACATATAACTCTATTTAAATGAACCAAACTCAGTCCTCTTTAAGTGGACCAGAATGTGGACCAAGAGAAAGAGACCTCAGTCCTCTTTGGATTCACGTTGTCCACCAGCTTCCAGAAGCACTCACTCCATTTTTTGCTTCTATGTGGCTTATTTCATTTTCACACTTGGTCCTTGATCACAAGGCTCATTTCATCCTCAACAAAATGACCCATGTTTTAATATTTTTTTTTATGGATTAACCTAAAGTTGTGATGTACAGATTATTAATTTCTAACAAAAATACCACTTTTTGTACCAGCAAGTACAAGCTGAATCTCACTGCTTTTTAAAAGGCTCAGTGTACAGATGGCAACAAGAGAATAAAAGGTATTATAAGTAGGGATGTTAATGGATGTTCATTTTTTAATCACATACCTTGGGATTAATGGTATATACCATACGTACATATAATGGCATTTATTCAACAGGCAGATCAAAACCCTGTTTAATCCCAACCGCGTGATCGATATAAAATCTTAAACCTATTTGGCATTAAAAACAGAAGCATGACAAGCATTGAAAGTGCACTTTACAACATGATAGATCTTAAGATTTTAAGGTCTATGCCTTTAATAAAATAAAACAAATATTGCAAATTATGATATTTTTTATCCTATGCACGCCTCTGTCAGGTAACCTAATTTCCTTTAACAAAGTAAACAAACTAGCATCGGCTTCCCTCTGAGACGATAACTGAATGTTTGGATTTCAGCTCTGAATTCTGGGATTCTGTGCAACGTCACGACTTAACCTCTCACATTGTTTAGGCAGGAATATTATAGGTCTCTAATAAAAGTTATGCTCATGCTGTTTCCCTTTTTGGTAACAAAATGCATTTCTTAACTCTAAAAAAGAGTGTAATCTATCTTGAGAATTCATAATAATTTTTGAGAGTTTCGACATCAACATTGTACAGTATCCAAAAAGCCTGCAGAAAAACAAAGCGAACTGGTCACACTCTCTTTTCATATTTCACTAGCAAATGAATCTACTTAAAACAAACAAAAGTCAGAGGTGGTCCCAGTTCGTTTCACTTTTGGGGGGTCTGAGTTCATTTGGAGCATTTATGTATGACTTGCTTTGCATGAGAAATGCACCACTTAAATTGGCTGAATCGAGCGTGGACACTTAATGATTACTCAAGCACTTGGGTTACGTTTCCCAAAAGCTCCTGTTAGCAACTAACATAGTTGCAACCGTTCAGTTGCATACCCTTGGTTAGCTGCTACCAGGGGGCTGTTACTAGCTAGAAATTCTGGGTCCCGTGACAAAATGTCACCTTGATCCCCCCAGTAGATTTTTCCGACAGGTGAGGGGGTCCTCCTAGGTAGATTTTGTCAATAGGGAGATCTCCCTCGGCAGCATGGGCCCTCCGACTGTAGATTGTGGGGCCGCTACACGGTGCTAGGACCCCTGAATCTGCCAGGGCATCCATGCCCCGCCAACACCCCGTAGGTCCTACTGAACTGTTGTGGCATTCTGACTGACTCCTGGTACTGAGATGGAGCTGGAGAACCCGCATGTTAGGGATGGGCAGCCCATCTTCACACACACCTGACGTGCTGTTAGCCAGTGCTGTGGGTCTTTTTCGAAGGGTCACCCCAGGAGGGCGTTTATCCTCCATCCCGGTGCGGTGTTGATTCCTCGAGACCTCCTGCTGGGCCTTCCAGGGCTGCCCCCCCTCGGGGGTGGGAGGGAGGTGACTCGGCCCACATTCAGCCTCTCTCCCGTTAAGTTAGCAATTTTCAGCTAATATGGAGGTTGTGACAGTGGGAGCAGAGAGCTTGGTAGGACATAATGGCTGCAGAATTGTAAATATTGGTTTCAGGGAATGGCAAAATGGAAGAGCCAGGAGAGGGAAATTTCCATTGAGTGCACAGGGGCGCGACTGGAGCTGTGGAGGAGCTGAATGGATTTTCCATTCCACTGTGTCACATTACATTTTCGGAGGTGCTGGGCGGCAGGTACATGTCATTAGTAACACTTTAACGTGGTAATGAACCTTTTTATTTACCCGTCGCATCGCTCATGAATGCAGAAGGAGCTGATATCCAGCTGTGCCAGGTGGTTCAGCAGGCTGGGGATGAAGGGGGGGTATGGGACTCTGAGGGAGAGGGTGTGTGTTTGCGGGGGGGCAGCATTACAAACAGGCCTCCACGAACACCGCCCCCCACCCACCTCCCATCTAAGATGCACAGAGCTTGTGCAAAATGTGAGCGGCAGAACATGTAACTCTGACACATTAATAGAGAAGAATACATGTGAAGGCCCCCCCCCACCCCATTTCCATAGTTGACCTTCTCAGGCATTATCGATTAACCTGCTATGTGGTGAAGGCTGTTCGGCGGACATGCATGTGAGTGTTCAGCTGGCACGTCCCATAATGTTTATAATAAACATAAAGACATATGGTGACGGCTAATATTTCGCATGCCGCGTGCCACATGGCTCATATTACAGATCAGATTACTAAATGAAATTTGTGTTGGTCGTGAAATGGATATTTCCTATTGGTTGTCAACAAGGGTGTGTCCAGACGTCCAAAGACATCAAAGGCAGAACCCACAGGACACAAACGGTAAAAATAACTACTTAGAATCCTTTACTGGAGCAGTCTTCACCAGGGATCCATGTGGGTGGAGTTTGCACGTTCTCCCCGTGTCGTCATGGGGTTTCCTCTGCGTACTCTGGTTTCCCACCTAGAGTTCAAAAAATTGCTGAGGCTAATTGGCGTTGCCAAATTGCCTCTCGGTGTGCCTGTGTGAGTGCGCCCTGCGATGGTTTGGTTCCCCATCCCGGGTTGTTCCCTGCCTTGCACCCAGAGGCTCTGGAGCCCCCGAGATCCTGAATAGGACAAGTGGTTACATAAAATGGATGGATGGATGGATGGATGGATGGATATAATGTGTAATAGCTCTTAGCAAATGTGTCATAATTTTCATTCTTCCAGTAGGGCTCAGGTCAGGGTATTTTGAATGTGTCTCGAATGTGTTTTGATGAAGTGGTTAATAACAGCACCCTGGTTGATGATTGACACCCCGCTCAGCAGAAAGAGCAGCTCATCGAGCCGAACACAGTACCACAGCTGCTCACTGCCATTCTACTGCCAACTACTTATTCATTGTTTACATGTTAGCTAAT
This sequence comes from Mormyrus iriodes, assembly GCA_011763525.2. Lineage (NCBI taxonomy): Eukaryota > Metazoa > Chordata > Actinopteri > Osteoglossiformes > Mormyridae > Mormyrus > Mormyrus iriodes. The sequence continues at coordinate 3,177,640 of JAAGVU020000103.1, forward strand.
GTTTCTGTCTTTTTTCTCCTTTTCTCCCTTATCCATGTAGCTGGATTTTTTTTCATCCATCCATCCATCCATCCATGCATCCATCCATCCATCCATCCAGGATCCTGTCATGCCGCAGGTTGTATGTGTGAAATCAGTCACGAGGCCCCATGTATATGGCTTATGTAGCAGGACCAGGCTCTATTCCTCTGGCTTTGGTTGTCTTAGCCTTTTAGTCGCTCTTGCCCAGTTTGTGTTTTTTTCTGACCCTCTATATCCTCCCACAGTGCCTCTGGGCAGAGACAGAAACCTCAGCCTCTCCCCACGTGCCCCCCGCAGACGCCTGGCCCCACACCCTGAGGGGAAGAGGGGGGCGCAGAGCATGGCCGGGGCCTGGAGACACTGCTCATTTCCCTTTCATCTTGAGTGTGAAATTGTTGCTGGTGCGACGCTGACCCCTGGCATTAAGGGGTCAAGTGCTGAAATCTGAGGTGTGCTTGTCGGGTGGGGGGGTGAGCAGACAGCGGTGAGAAAGGCCGGGGTGTGGGAGGAGGAAGAAGGCAGCGAGGACGAAGACAGCGTACCCGAGAAGACCACTCGAGGAACGGTGCGTTGCCACTCAGCCCTGGCATGAGTCTTTGCATAGAAAAGAAAGAGCTCTCATAATGCATCATTCCCCACCCGTCTCCCATAATGCACTGCTCACAATGAGACCTCAGTCTTTCTTGGACTGGAAAGCAGGTCTCAAACCCACCTCTCAGCCAAGGCACAATGATAAATCTTGTTAAATTTGAGCTTAAAACAGATATTTCAGTTTTAGGCATTTATAAATACATAACATATGAAGACAAACGGAAGTCAAGGGGACAGCTTTCTCTTTTCATCAGAAATATTCTGTTTGTTTAACCGTCCCTGCCGTCCAGCTGTCTGGTCCAATCTCGCAGTATACGATCCAGGTCGGCCTGGCTAAGGAGCGATACACACTGCCCAGTACAGCGTAAGGCAGGGCATCTCCATCCATCTGGGAGACTCTATTCTCTCTGCCCACCTTCAGAGAGGAGCCTTTTTGTATTCTGCCCGTTTCCTCCGCAACCTCAACTTGAGAATTCACCGTAACTTTGGATCTTAATGCAAAAGTTAACATCTTCTCTTCAAAGGGTCCCCATAATCACAAATAAATAATACTTCTGGTGCAGAACGGCACAGAGGGAACGAGAGAAGGGAAGGGAGACTAACATCTGAGCAGATAACTATTAGATATGAAGCCCGAGATAAGGAGCCATAATTTGGCTTTTAGAGATAACTGCAGGGGCCTCCAAGCCGAACAACGGCAATTTACTGTTTGTTCCCCCCCACCCTTAGTATTTTATCTTGCCTGTTGAAGGCTTTTTCATCTCTGATGATTTTCCCCTGTGTTTTTTATGCGTTTTCCCCAGAAGGTGAGATCAGAAACCCACAGAAGGCAGAGTTAGATGTTTTAAAGCGACGGACAAAATACAAATATTTGAAAATGTATTTCATGGTAATTATGTCAAGTTTCATGGCCCGGGCCCAGTACTGAGGCGCTGCCTGGATGCCTTAATTTGTATAGAAATTGTAATCATTTGTTCATTTCAAGGTGAAAATTGCATTTTTTAATTTAAATTGTATCCTGCATGATAGGCTATTATCTAGAAAAATTGTCTCTCTGTATGAGAGTCTATGCACAGGCGTCACGCATGTTAGTGGCACACTTATATTCAGAAAGACATACATCCACAGTCTGAAAGAAGCGGGGTCTGTTCTTCATCTGGCTTCTCACTGACGCACCTCATTTCCATTTTTGCCATTAATATTAATTAGTCTGGAAAGCTGAGTTTAGATTTTTTTATGTAAATGAAAAAAAAAGGGAGCAAGACTTCATAGTGTTTTCTTTTAATCTCTCCTCCTGATCTCTTGGTTTCAGGAAAGATATTTCACCCTTTTTTCTTTTTCCAGTCTTTCGGTTTCGGCCGAGGAGGAATGACGGGCAGGACATTCCGGTGTGGAGCCTGGGTATTTTCGTGCCTATGTTTACTTTGTAATTGACTGTTTTATTATTATTTCAAAATTCTTTCTTTTTCCAGTGAGTGAGTTTGTGGGTTACTGCGTGGCTAGTTTGATTTCTGCTTCCCTCGGACTCTGAACATTGAGCGATTATGTGGCACAATACTGACCGGCAGGGGGATGAAGGAGGGGTCTGGGAACCGTAGAGGAAAATCCATGGGGGGGGGGGGGCACGAGGGTGTCGTTACCACACGCTGAAGCTCTGGGTAACGTAGAGGGACTCCTGCACGTTCAAATTCTTTATTTAACGATCTGTAAATGCTAAGCACACTACTTACCGGTCCCGGGTCTTAGCCAATCACGCAATCTGTCTGTGTAAGCTGATTGTGGGAGCCCGAAATCCCCCTGGCGCAAAGGCAGACAGCTGGGGCTCAGGTACATAATGTATCCCAGAATAATTATGGGATTTGCGGAGATGTCAGGCTTTGTAGGTGCTTTCATTGTGACATTTCGTAGTGCCTGACATAGCAGACTCCCGGTGACACTCTAGCCCTGGGCCGTAAGGGGGGTGTTAAAAAAAAAAGTTTCTTCAAACATGTTTTAATCTTTTCATAGCTTGTGGCTACTGGCAATTTCACCGCGGTAATGATAATATTTAACAGACCCAAAATAATCATTATTAATGAAGGGCAGCCACTGGGGAACCTTTGTCATTTTGGGCCTGTTATTAATGTTGAAAGTACGTGTGAATTAAGGGGTCAAGCCCTGTGAAGACTATTGTCATACTTTTTTTGACTTTCTTTCTTTTTACAACTAAAGGTTGAGCTGAAATGACTGTTGTCTATAAACTCATTGACTCAAGACTGATTTCTGTGGCCACATTCTGCAGCAATGAACCACAGGTCACTGTGGATCTGAAGCCACAGCTAAATCTGAAAGAAATGGAGTCATTTTGAGGATGAAATGCTTTATAAAAGAGGTGTGCGAGAGCCATCTAACTTCACGCGGGGCCCCTGTATGGAAGCTTGGTATCGCGTCACGTCAGAGGGTCTCAGTGAGAATTTTGTGACCCGTCATCACTATTTTGATGGGGGTCCAAGCACAAAGAAATTCATTCAAGCCAAAGCTGCTCATGACACAAAAAAAATAGGTACCACAGATGGAAGCAAAATGCTTTGCTGGCATTCTCCAGTGTTATTGGACAGAGAAACATCACAGTGGTTAAAGAGGAGAACATCACAGCAGAGCAGGTGACCATGCCGGCGTGATATGGCCTTAGATTACCCAAACCCGCAGTGGATGATATGGAGGAACGTTTCAGACACCTTAGCAAAAACACAAATCTTGAAACTCGACAGGGTTTCAAACTCGCTCTTCCCATGACAATCTCTCTGTTCGAGTCGGCGCCGGTGACAGATGCTGTAAAATCGGGCTTCAAAGCTCATATTTGGGAGCTTTTCCAATACAGGCCGGAATGACAGAGGTTTCATCACTTGTTGGCCTTTGTTAGCAATGGGGGTGTGTGGCTTACTGGGTTAATACACTGTGCTTTTGCTCAGAAGGTTGCTGGTTTAAATACTCTGGTTGGCAGAGTGATTTCACTGTTAGGCCCTTGAATAGGCTCTTAACCTCCCGCCCCCCCCCCCCCCCCCAAATTTCTCCAGGGACCGTCCCATCCTGCTTTTTTAACTTTATGTCACTTTGAATATAAGCATATGATAAATTAATATCATAATGACAGCTGAAGAGTAAGACAGTGGTCAACATGTTGTTTTTATTTGTTTTAGCTTTCAGTGGGCAGGAGGTGGCGTGATGATTATGGACACGTGCTCACACAGGCCTCCACTAAGGCCCAGGCTATTTAAGACTTCCTCGTACAAATATGGGGGGAAAAAAACGTTCTTCTTGGACCCAGTCTCCCAGCTTCAGGTTTAGCGTTAAGGCAGAAAGCTGTAAATAAAAAATGCCATATTGTGGAGGGAGAGCTGCCCTACCTCTGAGCCCGTCCTCAGCTTCCTGACAGATGCCAGCAGACAGGCGTCTGTGATGAGGCTCAGGGTCTCCACTTCCACTCCTGGGATATGAATGAGCCCATTACGGTAGAAGCACCGGTCCCTGGAAGAAACCAGAAACGACGCCACCGTGGTGAATAGCCACCTTCCCCCGCTCCATTCATTTGCACTCTGCTTGGATTTAGATTTGAATATTTTTCCCAGAATGCAGCCTGCAGGGAAGCTCAGATTGGTCCTGGAGGCCAGGCCTGCGGTTGTACTCATGGCTGGCTGGCTGTCTGTGTCTGAATTGATTTGGAGATCAAAAGCAGGGGTGATATTTATATGTCATTCACACCGTGGACTGACCTTCAGCCTCAGTGTGTGTGTGTGTGTGTGTGTGTGTGTGTGTGTGTGTGTGTATGTGGAGAGGGTTCAGAAAAAGAGGAAGAAAACAGAATACAGACAGTCAACTTGTCCCACATGGACTCAAGACCCGGGGTGTCGGACAGGCCTGGGTACCCTGACAGATTCAGGGGGCCCCAGCATTTGACAAGGGCCCTTGAATACATAAAAATATAGGTCAAACTGTGCATGACATTTTGTCAGGGGGCCCAAAATTTCCAGCTACGCCATTGATCAAGAGCCGTAAAGTCTTTCAACTGCCAAGACAGAAATAATTCAAATTATGTCATAAGAATGTTTCCCATTGTGTGATTCAAGTTACTCACTGCTTGCCTCTCAGAAGATTTTTTTACACATATTTTTGAAATTTAACTTCTCAGACATTGGCTCCGTGCGAAAACGAAACGGTGCTGAGGTTCAGACATGATCATGAAATTCTGAGCCGAACTTCAAGACTCAGGAACAGCTTCTTCCCAGAAGTAAGAAAAATGTTAAATAGATACTGATAAGGCACAGTACAGTACCATCACCCTGTCATTTAGTAACCATGTCCACCTCAGCACCACGACATCCAACATGCATGTTATTCAAAATTTTATGCATGTATATTGAATATTGCACATTGTATGTATTTTCTACATTCTGACTATACTGTATATATTGCATGTCTGTTATTGCCCTTGTATTGTCATTGCACTTGTACTTGTACAAATGACAATAAAGATTTTGAATCCTTTGAATCCCTAAGAATGGGCAGCATGGTAGCAGAAACAGACCCGTAACTCACTGTTTCAGCTGTTACCTTTTTGTGGAGGGGGGGGGGCGTGGTTCTCCACCTATAAAAGTTCTTGTTTGAGTACATCAGTAAAAACTGTAAGTGTCTCGGTGGTTTTCTGTTGCTCCATGCAACACCTGGGGGTGAACTACTGTTGTGAGTGGTACCGTGATTCCTGTTACAACCCAAGCTCATCAGCACAGGCTCCCCAAAGCTGGTGGCTGTTCCTGTGACACTTTGCTGACAATTCTGCATCCCTAAGCCCCAATGAGTGGCTCTCCGTCCTATGTTGGTAAATAGAGACATCTTCATGAGCCCAACGATCTGACAGAACAGATGAACCTGGCCCTCTGCTGTAAATGTCTTTTTCTTCTTTTTGGGTCTAGCACCCAGCCTTGGGGCCCACACATGTGGTGCTGGAATTCACTGTGGGGTCGGCAGTGCTAAGAAAGGGGCCCCTTGTTTAACGGGAGAGGTTGTTTTTTTTCTTGTCGTATAAGGCACATTGGTACTTGTTCATTCAGTAGCGATTGTCAGCCCAATAACTGGAAGCTGCTATTTCGGAGCCACTGAGTCACTCTCACTGTAAAGATCGCATGAATGACCTGGCATTAAATGATATTGTTGAAAGGGATTCTGTACAATGATTGTGAGATGCAATCTCTGCAAATCGAGGCATTAGCTACTCGCAAAGTACGATACATAGAAATTGGTATCGTTGAAAATGTCTTGGGTATGTTACTTTTCAGTCTCTATGCTTTCAATATACATAAATAAACAGGGGGGGCCATGTGGCTCAGTCGACTAAGCCTCTGTGTCTGTAATCGGAAGGGTGCTGGTTAGAGTCCAGCCACAGCACATCTGCAGGTTCTTGTGCAAGGCACTTAACCCCCAGCTGCCTGGGTGCTGCTATGGGTGGCTGCCCTTCGCAGCCAGCCTGCTCTCACCTACAGAAAGCAAGTTGGGGAAGGAGTAAAGAGAATTTCCCCACAGGGATCAATAAAGTAGCAATTATTATAACTGCCCCATTTCCTAGTGGGGTTTGATGTTTTTTTTACTAGGACTATAAAAATACTGGGAAATCTCACGGAAGAGCACAGCATCGTAAGCTTCAGCATAAGCTGAAATTTTACATGTTGTCAGCTAATGAATGTTTCTTTGTCCTTTGAAGCTAATGGAAGACTGTACAAATAGATATTGTCTTGTACAGTTGCTAATAAAACGTTATGATCTTGAATTCACATTACGTGCCATAAGTGGAAAATCTTAGTCACTGAAACAGCTGGTACTCAGCAGATCATTTTATTGTATTATTCGTCATTCTTTTGCCAGAAATTATTTAACTGGGCAACGATAAACCTGGCATGCACACAATAAATCCAGATCATGACTAAATAATGTCCAAATGTCCAATGAAAAAAATGGACAAAAAAACGTAAAATCCTTGAATTCGTGTCAGAGGCTATAGTGAGCCTTGCTTCAGCATCACTGCTTGTTTCCGCTGTGGTTCATAGCAATTCACCAGAGCTGGTTTAACAGCTGGGATCTACACCGAAAAGGTCACTGGTTCGTGTCCCAGGAGGGGCCCTGACGTGCTATCTTTTAGCAGGGCACTTAACCACAGCGGTGTTAGTCAAAGATCTACTGCATGAATGGGAATAATGACTAGACGTGGGCTACGTAAGTTGCTTTGGTTATGCTAAGCAGTTAGCTAATGAAATTCTCCATGCTGCCTCTCATCGGTGAGGCTGCTTTACGGCTTGGGTCATTTCTCCCAGAGCAGCATCTGCGACGTCCTTCACTATAAGCACGACTCGGTCAGCTCTGCGCTGCTTAGCGTCTAGCCTTGTGCTAAGCGGCGACGCGCTGCTTACAGTGTCTGCCCATAAGAGATGACTCAGGCAAATGGTCTATGTTGTTTTTGGTCACGTTAAATTGCTTACTCCGCCCAGTTATTCTAAAGCAAGCTGCATTTTTGAAGCTGGATATTTTTATTGGAGCGCTTCAGGTACGTGACCTTTAAGTGGTTAATGTCAGAAGTATTAGCTTGTGTTTCTGTTTTGGATTTGACCGGTGGCTTAACTCATAGGATTTTTAGATGGTTGCAAACATGTGTTTCATCTTCTAATCAATGAAGTACCAGGAGGCCTCGCATCCTTTTAAAGGAAGTCCCTCCAAAATAATATTTATTTTCCCTTCCATGTGGAATCTATTTTTCACATGCCGGAAATGATTAAGCCAGTAAGACTGAGTTTAAAAAATAAATTCTTCTCTATTTCAGTTGTATTTTCCGACCAGGTTCCAAGAACAATGTGCCCAATGTTGTTGTAGGTTGCAGCTGCAAACTGGATTTTAGGATTGAGTCAGGGGATGCAGTACCGGGCCTCGGTTTTGGTGGGAAAATATTTCAACTTGCTTTAGAAATTAGCAGGAAATTTTCAGGATTTTACTTCACCCACTCCAAAAAGGAACCCCATTGGCTATTCAGTTAGTTACACTCAGGCCATGCTGGCAAGATCCAGCCAATCACAAGGGACAGATCTCTGTCACCCTCCCCCACCCTTCCGATTGGCTAGTTGTCCCTGGCATAAGGACATGGTGGTTCTGCAATGTTATGAACATAGGGTCCAGCATACCCTTCTCCCCAACATCTCCCTGAATTGTGATGTCAGGCTATATGGCTTAATCTTAACCCCCGTTGGGTGAGCCAGCTGTAACCAGCTGTCGTATTTGTACAGACAGTCCTTCAGGAACGGCAGCAAATCAATAGCCACACGGTAGCTTCTCGCTGGATGTATGGGAGAAGGTTTGACCTGTTTTTTCCATGGCACCAGCTCAACTTCAGCAAAGAACAGTAAAGGCCTAGAAACATTCATACTGAGAAGCATTTGTGTATATAACTCGACAAGCTTCAGAATTTATGAGATGTGAAATACTGCACAGGAAGAAGTGTCTCTCGCTTTAGCGTATTTTGGTGGACAAAAGAACATTGACAAAAGAGTTACTATTTTATTAAGGCCTATTGTGGCCTTAAGGCCAATTCCACCTTTCACACAGGGAGCCATTAAAGGGAGTCAGCCATCTCTTTTTCCAGTTTTTAGAGTTTAATTGGTAACAGTTACGCCAGTGTTACAGTAAAGACACCCACAGGCTGAAGGTAGTAAATGACAACACAGGTTTCACCTAATCTAATACTTCATACAGCAGAATAAGTTATGCGATGGTGATATACACACATGCTGAACTGAAATGGCATAAAGCAAAACACAGATGCAACGAAAGACGGCGAATAGGGCAAAGGCGGTGGGGGTGGGGCAGCTGATGTGTGGGCATCGAAAGGGGGGGTTTTCTGTGGGGGACAGAGTTTTTGGGCATTTAGATGGGTCACGTTGTGCTTTAAATATCCCAGTGTCAATTAATGCCAGCGTTAGATAGAAGTGCTAATTACTATAAGCATTTTATTTTATTACTTTCTTATTTTTTTAAAAAATACACAAAGACAAAGCGTTAAAATGAGGATACGCGTCGGTGGGCGTGGCCTCTTGTCTAGCGGGTTGCATTGGCCCTGACGGTGTAGCTTGTGCAGGCGAGGTCCAGCAGGGGGCAGCGCATCCCCCCCGAGCCCTTCACATCCCATCAGTTGGTCCGTAAGCAATGCCGCAGGTGCCAGCTTCTCAGGCACTATATCGCGTGCAGTGCCTCGGAGAAACAGTCTGAGTCCTACAATCCCACGCCGTTTCATGCTTCCCGAGGACGATGCCACCTGGAACAGAATCCGGGCCAGTAAACCGGACCAGGAACTTACATCCGGTCATAAGTGTAAATGCAAAGCGCATTCCCGATGAGTGTTGCAGCACTCCGTGTTTTCGATCTGTGCAGGAGATCCCAGAATGTCTTCATAGCAAGATGCCCAAATAAAAATATCACCTACGTCTTTTATACAATTTATTATTAATACTTGGGGTGGGTGAGTTGATTTACAAATAGTATCTCTGTCAAGATATTGTTGCTTTAGGCAAGTAAAAGTATTACAATCTGTGATTTCATTCAAAAACATCAATGCAACATATTTAAAATAAAAAACAAGCAAAGGAAATAAACCATTATTAAGGAATGTAACTGAAATATACATTGTAAGACTTTAACTGATCCCTGTTCAGCACATCACAGCACAGTTCATTGTTTTAGTATAAAACATACTCCATACAGACAACTGGTACACAATCTGATTCATATCTACTGTACAATCATCATTTTATGTATCTTCATACAGTAGATTTTGTTCAATATTATCTAAGAGTGCTATGCAGATGTTTATTTCTTTATCCTCGAGTATCCTTATGTGAATGTGTGTGAACTGGAACGTGAAGTTTGTTATGGTCCTGGTGCTACAGGCCAAACAAACGTGCTTATACAATCAAATCAGGCCACATTAGGCCCCTGCCCGTGTGAGTTTGCTGGTCGGTCAAAACTACACGTGATTTTTAACAGTGAGGTCACAGTCAAGGTTTGAAAGACTAGTGCTATTTTTCTGGCAAAGTTGGAGGAATGCTATCTGGTCTGGGCACGGCAACCACTCCCGAGAAAATGATGGCGCTGGAAACCGACTTTGCATCTGCAGTTGGGGCGGACACCTGTTGCATGTCCAGCTGATGTTATTCATCGCAGAGAGCGATCGCGGACTGTACGCCATACGCAGGGGAATGTACAAAATCTGAAAGTTCTCGGTATTTCGTGGGAAATTTCATGACCTGTGTTACTCTGTATGGTGTAGAACAAGTGAGGGCTCTCCCTGTCTTCAGCATGCGTTCAGGGGCTATGGTGTTATGTTACCCTTGACTTAGAGGGCTGCTGAGTAGAGAGTGAGATTCTGTGAGACACAGCACACTCTACACTTTAAATTAAAGAATGCGATCTGAGCCCTATCCACTGTTTTTTGTTTGTTTTACAGATTCCCAAATTCTGTTGCTCCAATTGTCTTCTCAGTGGCCCAGCTGAAGATGAGGATAGGGGTGGAATGGATGATTGTTTGGAAGGACTGCGGGGGGGTGGGGGGGGGGGGGCAAGTACTGTCGGAATGTGAGGCTTAAACCAGGAAGGTCGAATCACTCATCACCATTAAGACAGAGGGAGCAGTTCGGAAAACGAATATCCCCAGGGTTTCGTGGGTTGTAACTGTCCTCTCGCTCAAAACTCCTTCACGTATCTGTTTACGAATCTCCCCAAGGCCTAGCGAAGAAAATAATGTACAAATAAAAAAATCCGAAACAACATAATTACAATAATTAGAATAATAACAACATCAAGAGTAGTAACAGCAATAACAATAATAGTAACAAATTGAATTATTATGACAATCACTAAGCTACTATCAACAGCAAAGTCCAAAATCCGCAGTGCGATATGGCCACGGTGTTGTGTGCTAACGTTTGACGCCAGTGGGCTGTGGTTTTGGCTGTAGCGATGACTGCTCGTTGTCTTCATATCTGCTTGAGCCCTGAACAACTCTGAACCAGTTGCTCTTTGAGGAGAAGCATGGGGGGATTTTGGGGGGGGGGGCAGTGAGGTGTTGTGATGGCTGATTCTGGAATGGCTGTTTTTAATTTGTTGTTTTTTTGACTGTTTGTTTTCAAAACCCTCTCACTCCCAGCAGCTGCTTCATAGCCACGGAACGAGAGCGCTGATTGGCTGCTTCGTAGCCACGGAACGAGAGCGCTGATTGGCTGCTTCGTAGCCACGGAACGAGAGTGCTGATTGGCTGCTACGGCCCACTGCAACGCTAAGACACACACAGACGGGCTTACACGCACACACACGCGCACACACAAAGCTCTAGCAAGTGCTTCTGCACCGGAGCACACTTTAGGTTCGGATAGGAGTGCTGGTACTGGGGACGAGGTCGCTGGGGCATTCCAGCCTGTCAGAGGGGCGGCCGGGAAGGGGGGGGGGGGTTGGTGATGGGAGTGGTGTCAATACGCCTGTCCCGTCTCCACTTGCAGCAGTCCCAGGACAGCCGAGTGCTCGCCGAGCTTCATCCGCCTTTGTGTGGACAGGCTCACGTTCTTCGCCAGGTAGTCCACGGCAGCTGCAAACACGCAGAGACACACAGCTGGTGAACATTTGGGGCTGCAAACATGCAAGCATTCACAAAGACATGTAACCCCCCCCCCCCCCAAAAAAAAAAAAACACTCATATTCAGCTCTTAATCTCGTCACTGGATCTAAAAAATAGATCTCTGTATGGTACTGAGCAGGGCCGGTTCTAGGCAGGGGCACGGGGTGGGGGGGGCAATGCCCCGCATGCCCCACTAAAGCCAAAGATGCGACCCACCAGCATCTCTTATTGCCCCCCCATTCGATACAGTCTAGAACCGGGCCTGGTCTTGAGCGTCCCAGCACATCTTGGAATGACATCAGATATCTAATGTTATTCTTTCACATTTACACCTCCTAATTTCTTCCAAATTCGATCTCCAGCTCTGCTCTCTTCCCTCCACTCCTTCTCTTTCTCATATTCTCTCTCTTCTGGCTGGCACAGGCCCGAAGCTCCTGGACAGGCCCGTGTGCCACGATGCGTCATTCACCGCTGTCCCTGAGGATTGTCCTCATGCCGGCCTTCATTAGGCCTGTCACTGCGGTTTGCATGCCTGCTGCCATGGCTGCCTATCGCTTACATCACCAGCCCCACCGCGGCCCATCACGTTTGTCAGTCCCGCGTTAATCTGGCCCGCTGCTCTGAGCCAGCACCATGCATTTATCACCCATCCGCTCTCAAAATGTTAGCGGCGATCACTAGGTTCACACACAAATACACGCGTGTACACAGACGCAGTTCAGGTGGAGATAAACCAACATATAATCTGTACAGGCATGCAATGGAAACAGCTACTATAAAAATCCACATAACAAAGAGGACATACTGAAAACAACAAATGCTGAACTGAAACACAATTTCATAAGAAAGCATCTCACTGCTGAATCTAGAAAAGTCTCTGCAGGGTCCTGAGCATCCCAGCACATCTTGGAATGACATCAGATATCAAATGTTACCCTCTTTTCATGGCCTGCCTGAAACCTCCCATTATCTCACTTTTGGATGTCTTTTCCTGTTGTCTATTTCATTGAATCCATCCATCTCCAAGCTGCTATTCCAAATCTGGGTTGTTGGGGGGGGGGGGGGGCGGGAGCCTATTTTTGGAAGTACAAGGCCGGGGGGCACCCTGGATGGGATACCAATCCATCACTGTGCGGACACATGCTAACCCATAATATGTGTGAAGGAGAGCATGACTTTGGACTGTGGGAGAAAACCCACCCGCCATGAGGAGAGCAGGCGAACTCCCCACAGTAGGGGGGGTTTCAAACCCACAACCCCAGAGCTACTGACTCCACTGTCTGCATTCAACTATATCAGTGTTTCCTCAGGGACCCCCCTGCCGGGAGCTGGGAGGGAGCGAAAATGTGGATTGTCAGGGAAAGAGCAAAAATGTGAATTACCTGGGAGGCCCAGAGGGCCATATTGGGAAACACTGATCAATATTATGAGAAATAATTCATACAAAGATTCATATGAAGATTCTATACCACACTAAACCATCATTTAAATCACCATCTGTCTTTTTCATTGACTACATTGTTAACAGCAATAAATAAAATTTCTGAAAATATTTGTCAGTAAATTTTATAGACCGCAATAAAAGTACAGTATGTTTAATAAAAATTTCAAGCTCATTTCCAGGTATGTCACTGCCAGCATATCTGAGTGTCAGTCTGCCTGAGACTGCGGACAGGATTCCGCTGAACTCACGTGTGCTGCACTTATCTGGGGGTGGGCAGTCTGATCAACTTAGGGTGTCCAGTGGCCTTTGAAGCGCACACCCCCCACCCCGGCGCGGGGGGCAGAGTGTGACTAAATGCAGCACCGGAGGGCGCAGCTCTACGGGAGATCTTTATCGGCAGCACGTGTCCGCAAAAGGCGCCGGGGCCGGGGTGGGAGGGGGGCGTGCGAGGGGAGGGGGCATGCCACTTCCCTGCTGCAGGGGGGAGCCTGGTATTGATCCCACTCGCACCTCACGCGGTTTCAATTTAACTGCCCGGAGCCGAGGGGCGTTAAAAGGGCTGGAGTTGGAGGGGGGTGGGGTATATCAGGGACAAACCAAGGGCATGTTGCAAAGGGGAAAGTCACGAGGGCAGAGGGTGAGGAAGCACCCATTAACCCCCGCACCCCCCAAGCACTGCTGGCCTGTATGGGCCCCCTGACCCCCAGCTATAATGCAATTAGTTATTATTAAGATTAGACCTCTAACCGTGGGGAGTAACCTGGGACAGGAGGCTACTGCAGTCTGGGAAAACAGGGTGTAAAATCTCACAGGGAGAAGGGCGAAGGCGGAAGTGGAGGTGAGTGTGGGGGGAGGGGTGGGAGAGAATGGGGAGAGACTAGGGAAATGGGGACGAATGAGGGGGAGAGCAGGAACGGAAGGGACATGGAAATGGGTGAAATAGAGGGAGAGCAGAAACGGAGAGAATGGGGAAATGGGGAGTGAAAGAGGGGGAGAGCAGAACGGAAAGGATGGGGAAATGGGGCGAGAGAGGGGGAGAGCAGGAACGGAGAGGATGGGGAAATGGGGCGAGAGAGGGGGAGAGCAGGAACGGAGAGGACGGGGAAACTGGTAAAAGAGAGAGACAGTGGGAACAGAGAAGACAGGAAATGAAGGTGAAAGAGGGGAAGAGCGGGAACGTAGAGGATGGGGAAATGGGGGTGAAAGGGGGAGAGATAGGGAACAGAGAGGATGGGGAAACGGGGGTGAAAAAGAGGGACAGCTCCCTCACCTGCTCCCCCCACCCCCATGTTGCCCCTCCCTGGGGTTTTACAGGCATCCGACAGCCTGTCTGTTTGTTTCTGAGCGGGCGATGCCCGCAGACGGTGCCAATGTATGGCAGGGCTGCCGGTAAGTGGCGTGTGTCAGCTTGCCGGCTCACACGGGGGCATGGGGGTGGGGGGGGAAAGCTGTCAGGAGACAGGGGCCGTGGCACCTGTGGGTGGGCCAGCCGTCCGAGGAGAAGGTTCTGACAGCTGGTGCGCGGCGTAATCTCTCTGCCGCTGACGCCTCACTCCCGTCACCCCGGGGGCTGCGTGGCAAATCCCCGCTGACGTGCCGTTATCTCGGCAGGCGCATGCAGACGCGCATGCAGACGTGCAAACCCGTTTAGGCGCGGGTGGCGCTGTGCGTTAGCCCCGGAGTTAGCGGCGCGGGCGGGCGCGGGGGCGACTTACTCTGACCGTATTGGCTGTACTGGTAGCCAGCGGCGACAGGGTCCACGCTGTAGCTGGTGGTGCTGTAGGTGGGCGGGCAGTAGGACTGCGAGGAGGCCAGGCTGTCGACGCTTTTGATGGGGTCCGAGCGCTGACTGCAGCTGGCCGAGATGGGGTTGGAGGCCTCCAGGCTGCCGTGTAGAGGCGAGATGGAGAAGTCATGCTGGCTCTGGGAAGGCACTGCGCTGGGGTTGCTCAGGATACTCATCACCTAGGAGACAGCAGAACAGGGGAGAGAGAGCGTGAGGGAGCCGCCAAACGAGAGGAAGCAGGCACATTTTATCGCAATTCGTCTGAATCCAAGAGCAGCAGCAGGAAGTGTCTTTCAAACCCTCCCTGCTTTTTTTATGTCTCACACAGAGATCCCCAGTCTGATGGCCTGTTTGTGGGTTAGGGCTGGTGCTTTGAATCCAGGACACCAAGCAGTATCAATGAACATTACCTAGCTAATTATTATACCAAAACTGAGCTCTCATATTGATCACATGACCTATGACTTCTTTTATGCACATATTCAGGGGTCCTGCGGGTTTCCAGGCGTGAGAGTAAACGGACAATAAATCACCCCAGCAGTGAGCTGGAATGCTTGACTGCGTCCCAGCTCTGGGGGCAGTGCTGCGGAGTAGCTGCGAGGTGGCACTGTGCCATGGGGAGGGCGGGGCATGGGGGATCATCTCGGAGCCTCAGGGTATCAGGGAACAGGGGTCGTGGGGAAATGCGGGGGGGGGCAGACCAGCTTAGAACCGTCTCCACCACCTTGCCCTTGCAGCACAACAAGCACCAGGGGACTACATTGTCCCCCCCAACCCCGCCCAGTCACCCTGACGGCACTGTGCCCATAAATAGCTGAAACACTAATAATGACAAATGCTCACATTAGATGCATGCCCCCCCCCACAAGCTGAGCAAAGCCCAGCCAACTGATACCCTTCTAATAAATGTTTTTTCCACTCTGTGCCTTAGCTGGAGAGTAGGATCCATACAGCTGCTGGTCAGTGCACCGAAAGGGAGAAAACAGGACAGGAAGAGAAGAGGGGGGAATGAAGGTGAGGGTGTCCCACTGGGAGCAGGGAGACACACATGTTACTCGTCTATATGGGGGCAGGGGGGGCAGGACATCAGATTCGCTTCGCAGCCTGAACTCGTGTTTCAGAGTGAAAGCTGTCTGACCAGGTCTGCTGGGCATGGGTCATGATTCTGGGTCACGGCCGGGCCTTTTTGGGCCCCAGTGTAACAGCGCCAGAGGTCTTGAGGATGGTGGAGATGGAGGAGCAATTGGACAGGTAGCCAGTCAAAGCACAGTAGCTCTATGAGATAACCGACCATTAACTGGACTTTGGTCACATTGGCCCCCTATTTCAGACCCCAAATCCTGACTGCCAACAAACCAGCTCCTACAGAGACTGGGAACGGAGAGGATGGGGAAACAGCTCAGGGACATCACTAGATCTGTGTCTGTGATGCAGTTTTCAAAAAGCACTATTGAAATGGTTTGAGTCCCGCAAAATGTGTGACATAATGCAGTAGCAAGTTGTGAGGTAGTTAAGGACATGAGTTCAAGTCCCAGGGGAATCCCAGCTGCCTAAATCACATTTTAAACCGGTAGACCAAAAATCAGTAATCCGCAGTAACCGTAAGACGGAAACGCACCGGGGCGCTGTTCCCTTGGGCGGGGGGGACGTCACGGCAACTTGAGTGCATCTTGAGCTCCAGCCCGCATCAGCGCCCTTCACCCCAGGAGCAAGAGTTTTAATCAGATGAGTATGGGGGCAGTGTGTAAACCGCGATACAACGAGAGGGCTGGGGGGGCGCTGGGAGGTGCTGGGGGGACTGGGGGCCTGACACCTCTATTCAGGCCTCTGGATAAATGGCCTGTCGCCGCGGCAACACCATTATTGCGCTGAAAGCGGAATTATTCAAATCTTCAAATTTAGCATAACCTTATTGACACCAATTATGGGGGGTGGGGAGGGGGGTGCATGAATTGAAAATATTCCAGCACGGCGAGGGGTAAAAGCAGAGCCTTTATCTGCAAGGCAGCGCGTGGGGAGCCATTGTGACTGCAATCCGCTCTCCGTCGCACGCAAGGACTGTGGGCCACGCTGCTAAACGCCCGCCTGCACCCCCAGCAGATCCCAGCACTCACCATGAAAACAAGACAGGTGAAAAGTTTTGGTTTCGTGCAGTTCGTATAAATCATTTTCAAACATGCCATATATGTCCCATACATCACTTCCTATCTCGTTAGCGAGGAGTTGTGTACATTTCAGCGGAAGTGAGAGAGCGTCCAACAGCCTGACCAGCCTCCTTCCCATAATCTATTATTTCCCAGCCCACCACCATCACTAAATAAAAATCAATATTATTTCCACATGTCTGGCCTTAATCTGATACGGGCCAGGAAGAAGCAGGCGCACACACACACACACACACCTACACAGACACCTACACACACACACACATACACACACACACACACCTACACTGATACACACATACACAAAGACACACACACACACCTATACAGACACATACACACACAGAGGCCAGGAATCTCCTGGGCGTTCCTCAAGTAAATGCCAGCGCTCAACAGCAGACTTAACTTCCTGTCTCTCCTTTCGGGAAGAGCTCCACCGCCCCCCACCCTCCCTACCTCGCGTTTCTCACTGTCTACCGTCAGCATCCTGCAACAACGCTGCCGGTAGAGATAATGCGAGTCAGGACCCAGTTAAAAGGCCATGGCTTCGGGCCATTCCGTGCCACTCTCTCACAGATAGATTACTTTATAAATAATAATAAAAAAGTAATTAATTCTCTCAACTTCTAAGCCCCCAGAGCCTCCGGGGGTGTAAATGTAAAACTGTAAATTGATACAATGTGCATCCTTTTAGATAAATAAATAGAGCTTTCAAGGCACAGAATGGGGGCCTTTCATCCAATTCTAATTTCCTTAACTGTCAAATTATAATTTTTGTCCGCCTAAATGTTTGACGTGACTCTGCTCTTTGTTGATTCGCCTTGCCGAAAAAATACAGCTCGACTCCCTCTCAGCAGGAATAAAGTTGAAATGTTAAACGGTTCATGATGACAGCGATTTATTAGCCTCGTCTGTCTCACAGGGACAAATGCTGCACTAATTCAACAGAGCTGGAACGAAACATTCACAAAAGGCAGCCTAATCACACCACAAATTGTTCCATATCAGCGCTTTTGCTATTTTTCTTTCAAATCTGGCCACACTTTCTGCGAGTGTAGGCCGGCTCACTCCAAGAAGCCCACTGAGCTTTTGTACATGTCAATGATACTGTAGATCGTTCAACAATTAAACTGCAGTAAGACGCACCATCCAATATGATCCAATTTGATTAATCATCAGAAACGGCCCTTTATATTTTAACGAGATTCCATCCATCTATATTCAAGCTGCTTATCTGAGTCAGGGTCCCAGAAGGGACTGGGGCCTGGGGAATGCCCTGAGTAAGATACCAGTCCATCATGGCACATACACTAACTTATGGGCACAGTCACCTCTGGCTCACAGCTGACACATATGGGCACAGTCACCTCTGGTTAACAGCTGGCACATATGAGCACAGTCACCTGTCAGTCACAGTCGGCACATATGGGCACAGTCACCAGTCAATCACAGCTGGCACATATGGGCA
>JAAGVU020000103.1:3200990-3212462 GCA_011763525.2 Mormyrus iriodes
GGGGGGGTAGGGGGGTGTGAGGCGTTTTGGCGGGATGGGGGCTGGGGGGGGGCACAGTGAAGCGCGCAGTGACGTTGGGTAATCGCTCCCAATTAGGTTTCTGATTGACAGTGACAGAGACTGGGCATGGACAAGGCGGGCACAGATGACAGCGATTAGCGGGCCGGAGGAACAAGCTGTCAGTTCTCGCGGCGCGTTGGCGGCATGAGGTGGCGCACATATGGCTCTCCGGTGTGTGGGCCGTGCGGGTGCCGTGCGCGAGGGGCTCCTTAGCCCGCGGCCCGTCGCGGCATCGAGCACACACGGCCTCCTTCCAAGACGGCCGCACACTTTGGGATGAACTCCGTGGCCAGACATGTGATCCTGGTTCAATGATTCCCATTATTGAATCCTGTGCAGGCTGCCATGAATCCTCACCAAAGGAGGAAGATGGGAACCACACGATAATGTCGATACGGAAACCTACACAGTCACCGACACAACGATCTGGATACCATGCTACATCAATGCCCCTCATTTTCTGCTGCAACGTTAACTCAGGGGAAAACCAAAAACTACCTATGGCTGGTTTGAAAGGATCAGGGTTCCTCACCCTAACCCTAAGCCTAACCCTAAGCCTAAAGGACTAAGAACTCTGATTCTATATCTATTTATCTATTGCATATTCTGTTTCCATGCCAGATTTATACAATCGTTCCTCACCAATCAGGTGGTTAAAAATATGTCTTAATGCCCATGTCTTAAAATGTCATGACATATTATATTTACAAGTTTTATAATTTATATTTAATGAATAACTTTTCATTCATGAACAACAAGAACGATATTTCAGCTCAGCATATGACTTCACATGTCATATATCTGAAGCTGACAATAAAAGTTACTTTGACTTTAATGTATCTTTTAGCCTATGAAGCTACTATTACTAGCAAAACACATGACAATAACATGATGAAAAGGACGAAGATATTATTACTGCACTGAAGGTCACTGTGCTGCTTTCGAAACTCGGGTAACTCTGCTGCCGTCTCGCCACAGCCCGGCCCGGCGCGGCGCAGCCCAGGAGAGAGCTGTTTAGCTCTTAAATGTGCCAAATGGTGAACAGGACCTCTTTCTAACCAAAGGTTAATGCCTTGTATTGGGCTACAATTGGACAGAGTGTGTAGTACAATGCGATTATTTTCAACCAGTAATATGCTTAAGACATGACACTGTAGGATGAATTCAGTCACCAAGAACACCCCCCCAGCTGATACATACACCCCCCCCCCACCTCCACCTTGCCCCACCCCTTCAGAGCCCTATTCCCTCCATTACACACTCCTGCCTCCTTTAATTTAAATGGAGGGTTTTTAATGATTTCACAGGAGTGAGTTTCGCTCGCCAGGTCTGGGGCTCATACAGATGCACTCGGATAGCGGAGACAGCGGTGATTGGATCTGGGAATAGGCAGTGTGGGGGAAGGGGGCGGGGGGAGTTGTTTGCTAAAAACAGCAGGGAACTGAACCAGTGAGAAATGTCAGGTCAAATTGTTCTTGACAGTGTTAATATCTGCACCTCATAGCGATAATTACATGTAAATAAATAGTGAAATAGCTCTCAGCTGGAGACTGAGAGGGTACGGCGGGCTGCGTTTGCCAGCCAGCTGAGGACACAGAGTACTGGGGGGGGGGGGGGGCAAACAGGCATGAGAGAAAGGCGGGCTACGGTGTTAGAGATGGAGAGGGGAGATCTCTGGTGGCCCCCGCCAAGCCAGATCGAAGGCGCCGCTCCGCTGTGACGCGCTCGGCGCTGCGTGTGACTGCGCGGGCTGCCTATTCTTACGCCGGCAAGACGGAGGCATAGCCCTGGTTCCTTCCCGGGGTGGTGCATTAATTGCGGCCCTGCAGCTGTCAGAATAGTACCTGGAACTAACAGGAAGCACATTGGCTGGCTGACCCACCTCCCAGCCCATCCTCATCAGCTACTGGGTGCTGTATGGCGCTGCCCGATGAGCGCCCGGCGCTGAAAGGCACTGCGAGAGCTTCACACCTGCACACCACCGCGATCTGTTTACGCAGCATGCCAAGGCACTGAAAACAGAACTCGACTAAAGCACTGTTATTTCACGTGGGAACAGGTGCGTAGGAACGTGGAGGACGGGGGGGCGTTTACCCCAGCATATTTAATTTTGATTCTTTTATCTCCCGCAATAAATAGACCTTCGTATTTAAAATATTAAGTTGTATCAAAGACTCCCCTACACCGTTGTCTGAATATACCATCCATCATCATTATAAACTGCGTAACGTTGCCCATAAATACGTGTAACAGCAGTTAATTCAACTGTGCAAAAATGAAACAAAATGCTTTCAAAATGCAATATTTCTAGCGATGAGTAACATGTAAGAAAATTTTTTAAAAGGCATCTAGAAACATCTAAATAGAAAAAGATTTCATATATATCCTTATATATCACAAAACTTACGACGTATGTATTCATATGTATATATGTGTGAAAGATATTCAAGGAACTATCAATGGTAGTGCCCCTACCCTTTTAATATGAGAATACAATTCTCAGTCTAATAGGCATTGCTATTGCGTGGGACCCACAGAGTAGGAATTGGTCTTACCCGGTCCTACTTAAATCCTCATCTTCCAGGATTTGCTGAAATTTATATTGGCTGCCTCTGCAAGATAAATGTAAATCGCATTCCCTTATATTTGCTATTTATCAGGATGCACCAGCTCACTTTCTGCAGGAAATATCTCTCACCCGCATACAAACATCCTTGCATTTAAATAGCATTTTTATTGTCCGCCGTAGCCTTTCATCTGTGTGAGGGGAATAATGTTTCCTCTCTGGGGAGAGAGAAAAGGGGACGGAGAGAGAGAGAGAACGGGTGAAAAAAGCGAGAGTGAGGCGCAGTGTGGGCCAAAGCTGAAAAAAAAGTTATTGGAGAAATAAAAAAAAAAAACAGATAAAAAATACAGACCCAAACATATTTCTCTGAAATATGGCGGTAAGACTTCCGCTGATCTCATTTTGCTTTGCTGGGGCTCTTGAGATTGGGGTTAAAGGGTGAGGTCATGGATCAGACCTGAGCACAAGCCAGCAGGCAGACTTCCGTCAACTGTTGTGCAAGACAAGGTCCATTAGAGGAATCCCACGCTGCCTGATTGCAAAACCCATTATCTCAGAGCCAAGCCCGAGCGCCCATCTTGTTGTAGTCTTCAGCAGTATGGAAACAAAAATGATGCTGCTTATTTATCCCTGTATAATCCTTGCTAATTTACTGGAGGCCATCCAATATGGGATGGAAGGATGCGCTGAAAGGAAACACAAAATTCCCAGGATTCCCAAACCCAGTTAACATGGAAACCAAATTAAGGGATTGTAACATTCTTGAAGCATTCGAGACTAAATCTAGAATATCAGCATCACATTGCCCATTACTGCCTGCCTTTAAGTCCAGGTGCAATGTTCATGATTCCTGATCCTGAAGAGGCGGCCTCAGAATCCGATCTCCATTTCGGAAAAGGCAGTTACGGCGTGCATCCACTAGAAGGTACCATGCACAGAGGAAAGGGCCCCCCCCCACACCATGACGTCGTGCGGTTTTCCTTAAAGCACTGCGTTATGTCACACCTACGGGACTGAATCAACAATGCAAAGTTGGAAAAAAGGTTTCAAAGCCTTGTTTACATCCGGGTAACCTTAGAAACCGCACTCCCAGCGCTTCACACGAGAGCAACAAAACGATGTGTTATTCTCCAGAAAGACTTTTAAAGGAAACTGACAAATATAAATATTTTAATGCTAAAAACATTCTCCCAGTGGATATGATTTAAATTCCATGATCTTCTTGGCAGTTCCTAAGCAGGTCTGCGTTTCATTTATTTCCCCCCAAAGCCTCTTACTTACTTTTCAAATTCTTGCCAAATTGAAACAGTATCTTGTATTTAAGATGAGTTCTAATTAACAAGTATCACCCCCTCCACACACACATACACACACACACACACACACACACACGCTCAGCACACACTCTGAGTATGGATGCGAATGTAAATATATGCATTCGTCCTTTTTGATTTGTCGAGAGCTAAAGCTTGCCAGCTGACAAGGTGCCCAGTGAAAGGCTTAATGCACTAGTTTTAATAAGGCAGGAGACTACAGGAAAATAGCTCATTCATATTCAGGTGCACAATGTCTTGTCTAGAGTGAGAAACGGAAATAGAGTGAGCCAAAAAACTCATTTTTTTTTTATTTATTTTTTATTTTTTCCTACATTTTCTTTTTTGGCAACCCCTGTGCAGGCTTCTTAAATATAATTCATCCCGTTTAAAGTGGATTCTGTGCTAATGGAACTCCAGAGCGCCGTTCGGGTCCCCTCCCTTATCTTCGCCAGACAGTTGTCAGGAATCACTAGCGAGGCCGCGGCTAGCGCGCGCCGCGCACTCAGGCTAGCCTGGGGATATGGATCAAAGGGAGTATTGGTGAGCACTGTTCTGCCTCTGATCCCCTAGTGCTGAAACCCAGCCTATTCACACTCCCTTCCCAACATCAAATGCTAGCCTGAGTTCCTTCACTCCAAAACACAAATCTTCCAACTGCACTGGAGAAAAAAAACACTTGCAAAATAATTCCTTCTTCTCTGTTCCTGCCATAGCTGTGACATCACACTGTTTTTTGGAAAGTGTAACATGCTATGGGTCATTCATTCATTCACTCATACACTGAATCATTCATTCATTCACTCACTCACTCCATTCATCCATTCATTTATTCATTAAGTTGTTAAATGTGGCCCTGCTTTTCCAGGCACTAATAGGGTGTAAAAATGTCATTTTTTTTGGTTAAAAAAGCAATTTTTATACATGTTCTGGCAGTACTGATCAGCTGTGGATCGCAAAACAAACGTCAATTTGGGTTACTGTTCTTCACTTAAAAAAAAAAATCTAAGTTAATTTTTGTATAACTTTGTGTGTGAGTGTGTACATCTATTTGCCATTCAATGGACTGGCGTCCCATCCAGGGGGTACCCCAGCCTTGTGCCCGTGCTGCCTCACCTCCCAGAGCCTGACCAGGATAAGAAGTTTGAGCATGGATGAAAACTGTTCTATCAAAATGCTAGTTGAATTATTTCTTCTCAAACAGGGAGCCCTGAACACTGGGTACCAGCATAGTCATCGCTGAAAAGAGCACACCGGCGTCCTAAATGCTGACAGCCACATTCTGATTCGGGGTACCGGGTCCCAACACTTAACACTCAACTCTGCACACCAGCATGCTCAACGTTGTAGGATTACCGGCACTGCGCATCATTCTACTGAACTCTGAAGTCTTTCAGATGCTTACCAGCATATTTAGCACTTAACAGTGTGTACCAACAGACTGATGCTCAATACTACACACTGATAAGTGTATGCTGTATGTTCACATGCTTCACACTCTACATTTTGTAATGCACAATACCATGTACCAACACACCCCACACTACGTCCCAACCTACTGAACACTCAACAGCATAGCAACATACTCAAGCCAGTATACTCTTTGCTCAAAACTACACACCACTTAAAATTCTAATCCCACATGAATAAATGTCATAAAAGAACTAGAATCAAAATGATAAATAGAGTCATATCAGCATCAATATACCAACTTAATGCATATCTAAGCTACAAGCATAAGAAGACTGGCCTATCAGGAAAGGCAGTGTCAATGGTAGGCCAGTTTTCGGAGGTCTTGACAGCCACGTCTTCAATCACCCATTTCTGGATTCCCACCAGGCCTGCCTTTGACCCCATTTGTTCACTTGACACAGGACATTTTGCAGCACATGACCAGCTGGGCCTTAAACGTGTGATCGGACCATGTAATCAGAGTCCACGCGCGGGTAATTTATTGAATTTCACAAAGGCTACGAAGGGACCGGCCCACCTCCCTCCCCAAATGCAAGTGACACATCTCCCATATTGGGTGCAAGCTCCTGTTAGGTGATCCCCCCCTCCACCATGGCTCGGTCCCTTGGCTGCTGGGGCCAGTGGGGGACGCGTAAAGTGCATGTGAAAACCTCGCCTCCTACGCTACAGGCAAGGGCAGCACTAACAATAATGTGCTTTCCAGACGCCTGATGAAAGAATGTGCCTGGTCAGGCTGGGGCCCAGAGCTGGTGGACCATTGCACCTGTCAGAGCAACAAGCACAGCAGGATTCCATTACTGCCTGGCAAACGGCCACCAAAACCGATTCACCAAAAATTACACGTTCTCTTCAGCATCTGTCCAACAACAAGTTGCCTGTCGAAACTGGACACGGAAAAAAAATTACAGCACATATAGAGGAAGGCACAGATGTGTTACTGCTAACAGATGTTGTCTGAAACTCTGATAACACAGAATTATTGCTTATGGTCAAGAGGACAAAGAAAAGCAGTAAAAATACATTAGCAGGACTGGTTTTTCCAGTAGGAGAAAATGGAGAAAGAGTTGATATCTGAAGATGCAGGTTAAGAATTCAGCTCATTGACAGTTAAAATGAGGAATGAATGTAGCTTTATAATCAACAGGAAGGAAGATGTGAATATTATGGGATAAACATGAGTGATATCACATGACCACATTATTGGGCAACCCCTGGGAAGGGTGGGACATGTAGCAGGAACGAATACTGAATCAAAGGGGAAGTAGCACACACAAGTACTACTCACACACATATGGACACTTCATGTCTGTATGTTTACACATGACTGTATTTAAGCTTGTTTTTATCTTGTTTTAATCCACAATGGATACAGATGCAGTTACATTTTGCTTTAGAGCTAAAAGTATTTCCCATTAAAGAGAAATTGGTGGAAATTCTAAGTAACCGAATACACACAAAGCCAAAATTTTAATGTAGGTCTTCATTAAAGCGACAAGAGTATAAGAACAAAGAGCTGAAGAGCAGCATCTTGTTATAAAGAAAACAACGAAACTTTTAAAAACGAAAGAAACTCCTTTGGGGTATGAAGTTATAAAGCATTTTGGCACGTTGGAGAATGCTTTAATTCCAAATAGCAACAACAAACAAGAATTAAAGAATTTTTTTTCCTTCTTCAGAGCAAATTGAAATTCCTTCAGCCTTTAGCTGTTCGTCCAAACGCCCTTATTCTGATCTAGTACCGGCTACGGTTTGCGAAATGTGAAATTTACAAACAAACTACTTAACCAGCATTGTCTTAATACGGTTCGTCGCACTGTGCAATTTCATTTACATTTTTATCTGTTCGTTTAACAATTAACTTTAAAAAAAAAAAAACTGTTATAGTACTAATTCATCCTGCATCTGCCCAAATCTGCCCTACCAGAGAGGTATATCATATAAGGATGAGAAGGTCATCTGAACAGGGAGAAAGAATGGGTGAGGGGACCAAGTGATGGGGGAAGGTAGAACTTAAAGTATGTCAGAGTGTGTGTGTGAGAGAGAGAGAGAGAGAGAGAGAGAGACAGCTAAAGACTGAGCGAGAGCAGCAGAGGACCAAGACAGGCCAGGGCAGAAACGTAAGTGACTGCAGCAGATGTCAGATGTTTTGTTTTTTTGCCAATGGGTGGGGTTTGGGGGGGGGGGGGTGGCTGCGGGTGCTGTGTATATGGCTGTCCTGGTTCTCCGCCCCACCATCTCCCTCTGCCTTCGGGTGCAGAGTGCGCAAGGGCCAAGCCTGAACTGTGTCGCCCCTGTCAAAGGAGACATTAATTTCCCCCACAATGAGGCCCTGATGAAATTGCCACATGTCTCTTGTGTGTCGGTTTGGGGCTGGGTGGGGGGATGGGGGGGGGGGCATCGGATTCAAGGGCCGAGCCTCCAGCTGGATGTGCATTGTGGCTCCCTGCACCACCGCTATTGTGCAGATCCCTCTCAGTTGATACCACTCGCCCCTTTGTGTGAAATAGTGTGAAAACACTGCACAAAGCCAGTATGGAGCATATTAGTGTTGTTATTTTACATTCTTTCTCCTATTTAACAAACACTTAGACCGCCGGCACGTCACAAAATGAAATCCAACAGCTTAAATTCGTTGAACTTCATCTGAGCGAGCTCCTGCCCCCCACCGTAATTTTCAATCCAACCGGAAAAACGCCTCAACGGCGACGACTCGCGTTCCTCTGAATGTACCCAGCAAGGTAAAGGAACCTCTTTTAAATAATTATGGGGAGAATAATAGTTTTATACCCCTGATGTCATAATCCACAATGTAAAACTAGGTGGGGCGGGGGGGGGGTATTATATATCCTGTGGTTTTTTTTCAGATAATAGAATGAGCGAGTGAGGACCCCTTTTGAAATGGAGGCATCGAATCACATTAATAAAAAAAAGGCAGCCGTCTTCCCGATATTTATGCAGGTTCGCAGGGAGCGCATTAACACGTAAAGCCCCGATACCACGATTAACAATCAAACATGCTGTGAATCGCGCCTTATCCCTCAACTCTCCAGTACAAGAGAAAATCTCTTTTTTGTCAGAAAATCCTTAATTCTTTCTTCTCTGGAGAAAGAGAGAGTAATACCAGAATGTTTCCAATCTGCTTTGAGAAATATAAAAAAAAACTCCCAATAAAATATGTGTGAATAAGAGAGTAATTGCAGACAAATGCAGCATTGAAATTCGTTTTCAATTCTTTACAGACCATTTCAATCTTATTTTCTGCCTGTTAGCCAGATCTTGTTGCTTAGGGTGGGCAAGACTGCCCAGTATTGGTGGGTAATTGCATATAATTTACTCTTCACCAGTGATTTGCATCAATATCAGTCATTTTTATTCTGCAGAGTCAACCTCTAGCAGAAAGTCTCATTTGGAATGCTTATTGTCCGACGGGTCCATAAAGGATGACGTGAATTTCCCTCAGTTTCTCCACGCACGCAGCAAAATACACACATCAGAGCGATCACATTCTAACAGATAATGACACATGACGTGTTCTAACACATATAGCTGAATTTGCTTTGACAAAGCTGTTTGGGCACTATGGTGTGATAGCTCCAACGGGAGAACAGCGAGAGAACTAGCGTAGCCTGTATCGAACGCTTAGCAGGCTTACTCATTGGCTAACACAAGCACCAGACAAAACCACAGAAGAAACCGGCTGTCTCAGGAAACCGTTCATTAAGGGCATGGTAATGTTATTTATGCACAAAATTTTGCAACAAGAATTACACCTTCCCTTACAGGAGTGCAAAAATGAACATAGCGGCGGTGAGCTCCAGCTGTGGTTCGGTAAATAGTTTATTAGTAATTTTCTGTTTCCTGAGTCTCGACCATTCAGAGTAAGGTATTTTCCAAAAAGGTATTTTTAAAAAATTGGTTCAAATTCATCTTTAACCAAACAGTTTGATTACGGTTAAATGTTTAAATGTTAATTTTGATAGACCTTCACCAATAATTCCCTTGTTTTACAGAGAAGCTTTGTATGTAATTAAAATCCACTTTCCATTGATACGTGCTACAGTATTGCCTTTTAATAGGTCATTCTGTCTGAAAATGTGCAATGACACTTTTCAGCCACAGATGTCGCTATTTGGCATTTCGAAAATTTCCCTGTAACTAGATAGTTGAGAAAAAGGTATACATATACCCTGAGCCTGTGAAAGCTACTGGCTTGTAATAACAGATTGTTTGAATTCTGTCATTACTATGTGTTTTTACACCCTTTACAGCCTTTGAACCCCCACTGACCTGCGGAGAGAGCCCATTGCTGACGGGGTTCATATGGTTGCTGGAGGCCGAGGGGCTCATGAAGGTGTCGGAGTAGCTGGAGAAGCTGTGGCGATTGGACGAGAGGCCGTAGGCGGAGCCGCTGTCACCCGTGAGCCCGCCCTGATGCATGGTGGAGGGGGGTAAGGGCTGGGGCCGGTGTACCGTGCTGGTGCCATCTGTGGGGTGGGGGGAGATCACTGGGGGTGAGACCGATGATCAATGCTCACCTCTGGAAGGCTCACTTACAGCTCTGTTGACCTCAGTGGCATGTTCCATCCATCCTTCTATCATGTAGTATAAAGACAATGACTTGTTGTATCCATGGTGACATAACATCACTTAAATGATGGAAAGTAATACCAATGCTCCCTGGGTTACGATGGTCCGTGTTAGGATATTTCAGTTTTATGATGGGTATTCTGTTTTGCACTTTCAGTACATTATTCAGTAAATTACATGAGATATTCAACATTTTATTATAAATTAGGCTTTGTGTTAATGATTTTGTCCAACTGTAGGCTAATGCAAGTGTTCTAAGCATGTTTAAGGTAGGCCAGGCCAGGCTGTGATGTTTGCTAGGTTAGGTGTACTGTGTTAAAATGCATTTTTGCCTTATGATATTTTCGCCTTACAATAGGTTTTTCGGAACGTAAGCCCATCATAACCTGGGGAGAGGCTGTACTGTAGTACTAATAGTATGTATAGGAAATCGATATCCTCAGCCTTATTCAGAAACCTTATTTACAGTACATACAGCACTATCAATATACACATAAATAGCTGGATATACGCAAACATAACCAAAATAATTACACTTATCAATTTGTTTATTTTATATATATATCACTTAACTGGAGAGGATATTCGGAGGGACTCAGAGCTTATATATACAGGGTCCAGTGTATGCGTGACCGGCATGAATCGTTACCCTGTGATAGTGTGGTGGGGGGGTAGCTTGACTCGGGAAGCTGGTACGTTGGCAGGGTCGGCATCCCGGTGGGCGGGAACCCACCGGGCAGCAGGTGGTTGAAGGCTGCCAGTTGATTGGCTCCCGCCTGTTTGCGCCACCTGGCTCTTCGGTTGCTGAACCACACCTGGAGAAGGAGAGGACCAAGGCGGTGAGGGGTGTCGGCAGAGACCAACCACCACGAGATGAAGATCCATTACTTTGTGACTGCGTCTTCACGAAGTGTGGCATTATAGTTAAGGAACTGAAACTGGAATCGAAATGCTACGTTTAATGACATATTACTGAAATAATGTCCTTAAATGGGAAAAAAATTACACAAAAGTGTGTTTTTATAGTATTTTGATCCCGGTGGAAGTCAAAATGCCATGTTGAAGGAAAAGGAGTGTTGTGCCGGGAGCTCAAACAACAGGCATGCGCATCAGAGTGAAATCTGGCCTAAGATCAGTGATCAGCTCCATCTGGATGACAGGCTAATCCCCATGCAAAACAGCAGCTCCTGATCACAGGCCGAGCGGGAGACTGTGTAAACGGTGCTCCCTCGACTCCAGACAGAAAGCAACAGTAATCAAAAGGTCAGGGCAAAGACCAGACCCCCAAGAGACAGACATCTTAACCATGTTTATGGAACAGCCATAGTCTCCATGTGAGGGGAGCAACTGAAGGTTGGGGGAAAAGCCCCCCCCCCCCCCCCCCCGGCGGGGCACAACACCACCCCACCCCCCTCCCCCCCCCCCCCCAAAAGGAGACCAAAACAACAACCCCACAGAAAAAAAACACCCCAG
>JAAGVU020000103.1:3218078-3231406 GCA_011763525.2 Mormyrus iriodes
TCCCGACAAATCCAAAATACAGCATATATAGCATAAAACATATAAACTGCCCGACAAAGCCAAAACACAGCATATATGGCATAAAACATATAAACTGCCCGACAAAGCCAAAACACAGCATATATAGCATAAAACATATAAACTGCCGGACAAAACCAAAACACAGCATATAAAACATATAAACTGCCTGACAAAACCAAAACACAGCACATATAGCATAAAACGTATAAACTGCCTGACAAAGCCAAAACACAGCATATATAGCAAAAACATACATACTGTCTGACAAAGCCAAAACACAGCAACTACACTGACACTGCAAGGGTGTTTTGCCTTGGTTTTAGTGTGGATTTTGTAGTTAATGTGTTTTCTTCAAAAATGAGCCTAACCTAATATCCTAAGATACCCATTTTCAGTCATAACTCAATTTTGATAAAGTACTGTAAAGGATAGATGGATGGATGGATGGATGGATGGATAGTGTAAAGTATGGGTGGATGGAGTTATGGGTTTTGCATTTCTATAGCAATATAGCTTACATACAGTTTAGATACAGGTCATATATAAATTATAAAAGTATATATGCTGTGTGTTTCATGCTGCATTTATATGCACAATTTCTACAATACTATATATTGTAGAAAAAATTGCATATTTTATATATGACAGTGTAAGGTCAGATGTGTGTGTGTGTGTGTGTATGTGTGTGTGTGTGTGTGTGTGTTTGTGTGTATAGACATACACACATAAACATGCATATGCTTAATTTTCATTTTAACAAAAGAAACAGATGTGTATGTTGGGTGGTGTTTTAATCCTAACAAATGGCATATAGAGAATCCATGAAACCTTAAAAGTGTTTTAAAGAACTCTCAGGTCTCACATATTGACTTGATTCTTCAGTGCTGTGCCCTGAAGATAAGTATAGCTAACAGATGGGCTCGTTTATCTGTGCACATTGTAATTTAGTCTGCAATAACATTCCCGTGCAATTTGCAGCTTCAGAAAGACACAGCAACAGAGGAACATTCTGTATTCCCTTGTTCCAAATTCAGTGACACGTTAAAAACAGGTTCTCCTTCTGTGGCAGGCTTCTCTGTACGTGTGAAGGAGGGGCAGCGGTATCCGGACAGAGGAATGAAAGCTGGCTGGAGGTCCTGTTTTAGACTTCATATATTTGAACGAATCTGCTGCTGCTGAAGGAGGAGGTCCAGGGGGAAAGTCCTCCAGCGGTGTGCGAGAACACGGAAGTGCACGTCATCGATACCCCGAGAGCCAAAAGGAGCAGAAGAGAATGTTATTTTTTTGTTTCCAAATTGATTTTTTATGCTATGTTAGAGGTCCATGTTTGAAACTTATTAGCTTCTGCAAAATACGACATTATACGTAAAATGTTTATTGGCTGTGAAAGGTAATCTACGTGGCCGCCTTTGAAAGTGGGTTTTTGTTGCTATGGAGATGGTGTTTCTCAGAAGTGGCTGCAACATAAAGCAAAGAGACCTTGAATGGGTTTGTGTTCTAGAGGCTGGTTCCTTCTCCACTGAAGCCCCTCCTCTGTTCTTCTAGCCATCCATCCATATCATTCACTATTTCCTTGTCTCTTCATCACTCTCCTTTTCCCAATTACCTCTCCTCTCTAACCTGACCTGTACTGCTGGCTTATGTTGGTTACTACCTCTGTTGCTGATCAGCGTGGCAAAAACTGACCCGTGACCCAACCAGAACCCCCCTCTTCTTTCTCAGTCCTGTATTCCTGGTCCAACATTTCACACAGGGAACTGGGGGGCAGGAGAGGTGGCACGACAGGTAGCCAAAGTCCCCTTCACCCTCTGTCACAGGGCCTGGAACTAATCACCCCCAGCAGTAAGTGAGATATGGATCAGCTCCCGTAATTTGTCAGACAGGGTCGTAAAACAGTAGCAGGGAGAGTTGGGTGGGGCTCCCACCATAATTAGAGAGTAGTGTGAGCTGAAGAAGACAGATGGGAAGTGAAGTGTGGCCCGTGACTCAAAGGGCTTCTGGAGATTCCTCACCCTGTACACATCACTGAAGCAGACAGAGGGAGTCCCACATGCTGTTTAACATCTCTGAGGTATCTCACTGATCCTACAGCAAACTGCTCTTACAGAAATACACTCCAAACCCAAAGTCTATAAGACCACAAAATCATGACCACGTTGTACTTGTTATCTCCTATGCTGAAAGTCAGGATTAAACCATTTAAATTCATTCTTTCCATTTTCTTTGGCCGTCACCCCTTCCTATGGGCTGCAGGCATGGGGGCCACCCTTCATGATGACCTCTTCTGGAAATGAGTCAACCCAACAGCCCCTCATCAGGTTGACCACCCCCTTTGAAGAAACCCTGGCGGACATCTGGATGTTGTGTTATCGCAGCTGTGCCGAAGCAGGTCGAGACCCGGGCCAAGGGGTCTGCTGGAAGTTAAGAGGGTCAGGTACCTCTCCTGCTACAAAGGCTCGGACTCTCAAGCCCAGCATCATCGCATGACTCATCCGCCTCTGACCCACTCTCGGTCTCCATAGCTCATGTGAAGAGGCCCCTTGGGAGCTCAACTTCTTCAGCATGTGCTTCTTACCAAGAAGATCTCTGGCCTACAGCAGTCAAAGATACTAGAGCAAAAATGCATGATCAAAAGAGTAGAGTACCACTGTCCTTTAATGCACTAATTCAACCCAGACCATGCACGTGGCCTAATAATAATAATAATAATAATAATAATAATGATTATAATAATGCCATATGATGGACTGGACTCCCATCCAGAAAGTTCCCCTGCTTCTTGGGAAAGCTGGTATGGAAGATGGATAATTACAATAATATTAATAATAGTCATCATCATCACCAAAGCCAAACCCCGTTTCTAACTGCTTTTTAATCCTATTCTACAGATTTTCTCCCTTCATTCATTATTCCACAAGTACCTCAGGCCATCACTGAAGGAGCCCAACCTGCCATCAAATGTTCAATAAAGTGCTGAGCGATCTTCAAAAAATGGTCACATTAATTACCAACCTGACTAAACTCTGTAACTTGTAAATTATGCCACCATCTTTACAAAAAAAAAAAGATGAAAAGGGGCCTAGTCAGCCCAGGACTGTTAAGCCTCAGCAACATTATTAATTTGTTAATTAACTGATTTAGACAACCCTTCACTGACCAGCCCAAAAATCCCAGCCCTGGTCCCATCGCAGCCCCCGTGCCATGTTTAAAAGGAGCTCTCTATTTACTTTGGTTGGCTGGAGTCACTTTTTTCAGTGACCTTTTCGGAAAATTAAGTTTGAGTTGACCTTTCAAGATGTTCAAAGTACGCCAGAATGAGATTATGAGGAAAACTGCATTAACAAATTATATCCATGGCTGGAATACTTCAGGTTCTCACATGACATAATTTAGCTGTAGTATTTAGAAAGAAAGAGGGTAAAAATGTGTCCCTCCAGTTTTTTCCCCCTCCTGTTTGCACTTTTCCGATTTGTGGCAGTTGCCATAAACACACAAAGAGCTGAGTGGCCCCCAGGGCTCCATTCAAAGGCCGAGACTTTGAGCTGACCTACAAATGGGGCAGAAGACTCGACGGGGTCTATGCTACTGCCAAAAGCAGAGGATTGTCGCGCTGATCAGTCTCCCGCTGGCCAATCACTATTTGCCTTAACGTTTGGGCTCGCCGGTCCGTCCGGCTTTGGAAAAAAACTTCGTCATGTGTCACAGTCTGCCGAAGATAGCTCAGCTGGGGCAGTGGCACATTCCTCCATGCTAGGTGTGAGGGCCTCTCACTGTACTGCCCGTCACATCAGCTTGGTAGCCTCTGGCCCAGAAACAACAGGAGGCTACATGACGATCTCAGTGCATTTGTCAAGCCACTTTCCCGTGCGTTTTCAAAATACAATCACGAAGAAAAACAGAAAAATACGTTCCAGCTAACTTCCCACATCTAATTATATAAATCCCGAATCCTCTCTGGCTTCAGTATATTACATGTTCCATGCACATGTTTATGCCGCAGTATATTTAAAGAGACAGCGTGTGATAAATCTCTTAATATTGACTAGCTAGCGAGGAAGCGAGCATCCACACATCTGTCCGGTCCGGAGGGCGAGAGACAGGGAGAGACATGTGTGGAAGCACTTACTCCGAATGTGGTTTTTTTTTTAACGGCGAGAGAGCGACAGCAACGCATCAAGGGTTTGGCGGGGGGGGGGGGGGGGTGAAGGCAGGGAGGGTGGGGGAAGGCTGGGGGGGGGGGGTTTGCAACTTGGCCATACTTTTTTCCTTTTTTTATTTTTTTTTACTAGGCCTTGATTGATTAATGTTGTTGGTGAAGCAGGGGTCCCAGGAGGGGATGAGGGATCCTGTCTGATATGCAGAAAATTTTACAAGGGGCGGTGGGCTTGAAAGTGGTGGGAAGAAGAGCTCACAGCCAAGGGTTTAAATGAGAAATCCGTCAGGAATGCACCCCCTCGCCTGCTCCCTCCCCCCCACGCAGCAGCTGTCGCCATAACTCTACTGTATTTTCCTTTGCCGTTACATAAAACCGCGCGGCGAAGGGTGCCAGTGGCGGCTTGTCTGCGGCTCCTGAGCGCAGGCTGTCACCTCAGCGTGTGTCTGCCACGGCCGCGTGACATTTCTGGTTTGAATGACATCGGCACTCAAACAAAACCATCAAATAAAATGCACGCGAATCACTGTGAATAATGGTGTCCATTAAGGACAATTGTTTGGATGACAAACTGACATGCTGATTTAAAAATATCACTAATCATATATATGTCATGCCGGTAAGAAAGACACTAAGGGCTAAAAGTTTTATTTAAAAATGCATTTTTGGTCACAAAATTGTGAATTTGTAAGAGTATCGGTAATTTTTACAAATAGTTTCTTGTTAAAAGTTGAAGATTAATAAAAAAATCAGGGCTGGCATCCAAGATTAAGCAGGCAGGACTGGGTTAGGAAGCACACAGACCCACAATCGCTACATGCTGGTTTACAGCCAGTCCTGCAGCCTAATAACGTCTTACAGAAAGTCTTACGCCATGTGTTACAGTTCATTATAAAGTCTTACAGCTTATCAGCCAGTCTTACAGCTCATCACTCTGTCTTACACCCTATAGTACCGTTTGTTTTACAGCCTGATTTATAGCTTATTACTCTGTCTTACAGCCTGTCTTACAGCTCATCACTCTGTCTTACAGCCTGTCTTACAGTTCATCACTCTGTCTTACAGCCTGTCTTACAGTTCATCACTCTGTCTTACAGCCTGTCTTACAGCTCATCACTCTGTCTTACAGCCTGTCTTACAGCTCATCTTATACCACTTCATACAGCAGGTCTTCCTCTATTCTTCTTTCACAGATACCCAAGAGCTTCTCCATCAGTGGGCATGGGAAGAACAGCAATAATTGTCTCTCACCACACCGGAACACCATCTGAAAGTCCCCGCTTTAACTTTCTGTCCGTGTAACTTTATGGTCCGGATTGCTACAAGCCAACAAAAGGTAAGTACCCAAAGCCTGGACTCCTGCTGAAAGGCAGTTCTCCGCACCGCTGCCTGACGCAATGGGTGTAAATGCCTTCTCTGTGACAGCAGACTTAGGTCATGGGGGAAGATGGAAAGACCATATGGTAGAAGTGATCCTGGGAAAACAACAAGGACTGCTTTTTCCACGGGGTCAACCAGCTCTTGGTGAACACCATGTGTCTCATCACGGGTTCAGGAAGAGCATCTCCCATCAAGCAGCGCACCATTGTGCCTTGGAGAGAGTCCATGTAGGAGAATGGGGGGGGGAAGTGCCCTGCTAGATTACCTTTTTCAGGCTCCTACTGGGCACGCCAATGTGAAAAGTGTGAGTGACAAGGTCACAAAGAGCTCAGAGGATCTGCAAAAGGGGGCGGTGGACAGGCTGCTGTCAGTCCTAACAGGGCCCCAGCCAGCCGCTCGTACAGCGCTATCCCACTCCAGAGCACAGATCTCAGCAAAGCACAGGAAAGACCTGTTAGTCCAGCCCTCCTTGCATGCAGCTGAACGCCCTTCATCGAATTCCACACCCTTCGTAAGATCTTGTTCTGTTTCACATCTCAGTCGCGCTAATGTCAGCCTTATGTAACTCCTTCTCCCACTTCAACTGTCAGGAAGCAACAGGTATGGGATAATATCTCAGACTTCACCCATTCACACTGCTGCTTAACTAAAATGCTGAAGGGTACAACATCAGGATTCCCTCCCTTCCTGAGAGCTCAGATTAGGTGCAATGCCAAATCCTTAATCATACTCAACCTGTGATCTCTATCTGCTTCCCCTTTAAGGCACGAAAAACAAGGGGGAAAAAGAACCTCTCGTGCTCTAACAATTTGTATGTGTGTTTTGCCAAGAGATCAGGTAGCTGCACTGGGAGGCAGGGCCAGGAGGCGGGGCCAGGAGGCGGGGCAGGAAAACAGAGGCAGGGAGAAATGTTATGGCAACACAGATCAGATCTCAGACACTCATCATGTCAGCGTACAGATAGGCCCTTGATTACACACTAATGCCAGCCACAAGTATTTCCCAGAGTGCATTCTCTCTTTCTGTCACGTAAGCCCCTTTTTTCCCATTTTACCCTCTGAGAGATACTTCTGCATGTTTAAACAACTTAAGACAAGGAAACAACCTGATGTATAATCAATTTTGTGGCCACTCAAGAGGTGCGACGGATTAAGCCAAGTCAGCCAATTCCGTAGCACATCCCGGGAATGCTCAGATCTAT
This sequence comes from Mormyrus iriodes, assembly GCA_011763525.2. NCBI lineage: Eukaryota > Metazoa > Chordata > Actinopteri > Osteoglossiformes > Mormyridae > Mormyrus > Mormyrus iriodes. The sequence goes on from JAAGVU020000103.1 coordinate 3,224,834, forward strand.
TCGGCCCAAAGAAAATCCGTTTCAATTCGGAAATGTGCTTTTCCCGTGTGCAGAACTTCTTTTGCAAATACGACACACATAAAAAAGCAGCTTGTCCTTGAAAATCAGAGAATCGGCATCTCAGACACTTATACAAGCTAGTAAACCTACCCTGTGTTTGTGTGTGTGTGGTCATGTATTGTGAGGACCAGATGTCCCAACAATGTGATAAAAACCAAATAACAGGTGTTGCAGGGACCATTTTTTCAGCCCCCACAAGGGGAAACTCAATTTAATAAAAAAATGCCAAAAGTCTTGTATTTTGTTTGGTTACTTATGGTTAAGGTGAGGGCTGGGATTAGGATTTTTCCCATAGTAATGAATGGATGTGTGTGTGTGTGTGTGTGGATTTATAGTCAGGCCAGCAAAAGCTGTCTTTGCCTGATCTTGTACCTGTACAGATAGCCAGGACAACGTTTGTTTCAACTCATACTAATAATCATCCATAATTTGTGTTTTTAGTCTTTGTGTTTATGGTTTTTAAAATGTTTTTTTCTGATTATGTGAGTGTGCCCTGTGATACGCTGGCGCCCCGTCCTTGGTTATTCCTCCAGGACAGGCTCCAGACCCCCGTGATCCGGAATAGGACACGCGGGTATGGAAAATGGTATGTGTTTCATACTGCATAGATTTGGCAGGAGCTACAGTGAAGTTTACATGTTCTTCCTCCAGCTGTGCAGGTTTACTCCATGTGCCCTGGATTCCTCCCGCAGTCCAAAAACATGTGGTTCAGTGAGTTTGTGTTTCTGTTTTATTTATAGTTTGTGGCTGTGGATAGGAGTGTTTGCCCTGCTGTGGACTGGCAGGCCATCCAGGCCGGCCCCAGACTCCCTGTAACCCTGTATTGGCTATGCAAGGCTATAAAAGGCAATGGCTATAAAAGACGGAGAAATAAACATGCTGCGTGTAGCTGTGGGTGTAATACGGCGGCCGTTGGCTCCACCTGCACGCGGGCCTCCGTCAGCTTTGTCCGCTGGGCGAGCTCCTCGCGGGTGTAGATGTCGGGGTAGTGCGTGCGCTCGAAGGCCTTCTCCAACTCCTCCAGCTGCTCCGCCGTGAAGGTGGTGCGGCTTCGGCGCTGCTTCCGCTTCAGGGGCAGGTCGGGTTCAGACTCCACATCTGAGGTGTCGTCCATGCGGCCCCCTGGAACACAGGGGGCGGGGGACCTGGCTCAGTCACTGAATACGGCTGGCCCACCTTGAACACCCTTAAAGATGTTCTGATGTCTATAAAATATACTCCCATAGCCACAAAGAAAGGTATGGGCATACACAAGTCTAGGAAACACAGAAATATATAGAATATAAAAGCAGTAATGACACAAAATCGAATACAAACGGTTACTATTTTATAAAACCTGTGAGAAGAATATCAGGAACAACACATTTTCTTTTTGAAATGAGCCAAAGTAGCTAAAGTCCCCGATTGCTATGACCGGCAGTGTGCTTTCAACATAACGGACAGACCCAAGTCAAACTGGATCAACAGCACAAGCCATTTCGGATGTCCGAGGGCCATCGTGCTGGCCATGTCTGTTTCCATAGCGATATGAGTGTTGTTGGAGGGGGTGAAGAGTGAGGAGCTGAGGATTTGAATGATATAGCTGAAAGTAAGAGACGGAAAATATTATTTTAATCTGTGGCTATTTATACATAAGGGGCTTTTGTGTATACAATGCCAAATCACAGCACATCCAAACAGACTTGGGAGCCAGGAGAGAAGGAAGGATGGGGGGGTTAATCTCCCCAGACCACCTTAGTGATCCCTGTACCACTTTTCTTCTGCAAGAGCCTGGAGCTCCTAGACCCAACCGCCAGTGTGTAAATATTCCCAGCGAAAACGCCACAACTAGCTTCGTTGAAGCGCCCGACTCCAGCCTCCCACACTGTTTACAGTCACTGCGACAGATTGGGTTGCATTTCAACCTCCATTTCAGTTACTGGAAACAGGTCTTCCTGTGCGGGTGGCGGGCGGCCGTGAGGATAAACACAGAGGCCGCGTGGTTGACGCCACGTTGTTTTTTGGTAAACATAATGCGAAAGAGTCATAATACACCGAGTCTACAGATCTGCTGTTCTGACAGACAAAAGACAAGGGGAGCAACCTTTACCGAACGTGTCAAACGCTGGTGCACAAAAACTGAAATGCTTACACCCACAGAGCTAAAACTGATAGTCATGCAGTGTGATTTGACCACCTGATGACTGTTTTGTCAAGAGGCACAATAGCAGAGTTTTAGTATCTCGGTTACAAAAACCAGTATATCAGTTATGGAACAATACAGGGACGGGAATGTTCTAATTAGCATCCCTGGCTACTAACAGCAAGCATAAGCGGCACAGGAAAATCTTTGTTGTCCCTATGCCAGCCCCTTTCCCCCGTTTTTGTCGATGCCAGGAAGAAACCGGGAGTCCATTTTGTCATTTTGAACTTGAGCTTGCTGTTTACATTTCCAGTTTAGACAGAGAAGGACTGATCCCTGAAAATCTTCCCAGAGGCACCGGTGGCCTGGTTCCACAGACTCAGGCTTTAACCCAGCGCCTTCCTCAGCCTCGAATTAGGTGGGGATAAATTGTGGTTTTTATTCTCAGATATTCCTTTCCAGACAGCCCCCACCACCCGCGAGCGCTGCCGATTGCAGGGGACAGAGACGGGTCCCACCGATATGCCAGGGAATATACCCCCCCAACACACACACACACACACACACACACACACACACACACAGCCGTAGGTTTACAGTCTCTACACCACCTTCCTCAGCTTAACAAATAGGACCGGAGTTTACATGTAGCATGGTTTCCCTGGACATGCCCAGCAGGGCTAGGTCAGGCAGCGATCTGTGCACCACCCTGCCACTGGTAGACCTGATCACACACTGGGACTTGGGCTCTCCAGCACTCCAGTGTCCCAGAAGGTCTCCTTCACAGGTTAAGGGCAGAACGGTTTCGTCACACGGGTGGCCAAATTTGTCTCCATCCTTTGCAGAGAATTCTATCATCACATTGCTTTTCTGTTTATTAACATTTAAACATCTAGATGAATGTCATTTTGGACAAAAAGTCCAATGAAGATATCTACACGTTCAATGTGATTCATTTATGGGTAATGCTCTCCGTCTCCGAGTACCAGGGACCCCTGGGACTGGATTCCAGGGTTACGGGTGATCTGAGGGCTTCAGGCTGCTGAGTTACAGCTCAAGGGGCTTGAGAAGATTCATAATGACTGGATCCTGTGTCTTATCTGAGTCTGGGGCCGATTCAGTGAGGATGCCTGCGGGGAGGGCTGTGGGTTTGGGAAACCACATAGGGTCCCTCTAATCCCGTCTGAGCACCAGACGCTGTTGAGGTGTGCTGTGTTCAGGTGAAGGAGGTGTCATGTTCTGAAGCACACAGGGTCCTAAGACTAGCTGTGAGGACCTGCTGGCATGATGGTCTGCCATGAGATGTTGCTGAACAGCCCATCGATGATAAGACCTTTCTGTAGGAATGACATGGATATAGAGAAAAAGGGATCTTTGAAGGTGTGAATAATCGTCCGAAAGGGAGAGTGGGTCCTTGTGTGTGTGCATGTGTATCTGTGTGTTTAACTGTGTGTTTGCACGGCTGGAGGTAGCTTTTAAAAGGAAGGTTAACACCACAACCTGCAAATAACATTAATAACAGGAGCCATCTAACTGGCTCAGACTCCTGGCCAGCTCCAGAGTTTAATTAAGCAAGGAATTATTGGATTAGGGGAGACTATCATTGCAGGCCACTCGAGACGACTCCTTGTGGATGTCTCTTTGTCTTCCCGAGCTCACGCTTGAGAATTCTCAAAGGATTACATGTGGCTGCAGGACATGCAGCCGCATTAATTAAATCAATTCCCCCACCCCCCCCCACCCCCTGTCCTGTAGTAATGATTCATTTTCCAACAGTGCCCCTGCAAAAATACACTTGTAAACAGAAATAGGAATGCCGTACACACATACACACACACACACACATGCATGTATACACACAATGTATTCCTCTGTTAGTTTTCATGAGGATGCAGAAAAGCGATTTGCCGTTAACTCCCCGTGACAGCACTTCAGTCCAGCATGGTGATCTGTAGTTCCTATTCCAAAATGAACCTCAGAGTCCTGGGGTGTGGGGTGGGTGCTGCCTCCATTTTGGAGGCAGCATGGAATTTATTTGTTCTCTTCTACACGCTGCTGGATTTTGGCCTACTGGGGGGTGCCACCATATCCAATCTTGCCGTGCATCATGTATTTTTTGTCCAGCATGTATGGTTATCTGAGGCTGGTCATCTTGAGGTCCACGGGTCTCCAGTTGCTATTTGTATTGCCTTTTTCCAATGTGGTTGGAATAGTGGAAGCCAAACAGGTAATTCAGGGCCGAAATCGGGGGAAATCCAGCCACACGGTGCAACATCCTGCACTAGGCAGTAGAAATGCCCAGAAATTCAGGAGTAATTCCAAGGTCACAGGGACAGCTATCCCTGGGATCACCACACACCTTAGGAGCTACAGGAGGCCACCGTGGAACTCACCATGCTTGGCAAAAGTGCAGCACCTGACGCGGTAGTGAAATGCATGGTGTGCTGCATGTGCGCGTTCCCCGGTGTGCCAGCAGCCTTACAGAACAAAAGCATAGCAGTGCAGATACATTCAAAGCAGGTGAGGCACATCTGACACACAGTCTTACAGAACATCGGATAAATGAAAGCAATTACCCATATCCCAACAACACAAAACAGCCTGATTACTGCGTAAGAGCACAGCTGTAATTCCACTTGAAAGCTGTGTGCAAGATTGATAAAATTGTCAGGCCGTGTCATTTATCATAGATGTAAATCCTAGTCGCGTGTTACTCAGAGACTATTATTCCCAGAAACCGTATTTCCCCGGGGTAGTTTACACAAGTGCAGCTTTTAAATGCAGATGTTTCTTTTTTTAATAACAGTATTCAAGATCATGTCAGGTCCATTTAAATGAGCCCGGCCCATTGAACACTAGGCAATGAAAGTCACCAGCAGCTTTGAGGCAGAAGAATCTTTTGCTACTCAGTGTCAACATTCTGTTTACTCCTTCAATAAAATGATCAAATTAATGACCAGCAGACCTTCTCAAAGGGATCAATATCACCTTTTTATGAGAGCAATAAGTCAAAGAATTTATGCTAAGTGCTAATAATCTACCAGAGCATCTGACACCAATGGAATGATGTCGGTTCTATCTACATAACAGAGGACAACGTCAAGTCGAAGTCAAAGTATCGGTTCTCTTCAGCTTCAACCGGCATCATCATTACATTTTATGCATTTGCACGTCGGCCAGTTAACATAAGATACACATAGGTGCCTTATTAAAAGAACCCTCCCCCCCAATAAAAGGCTTTGATGAAGGATCATGTAGTTGCTGCATGGAAACGTGACGTCCATCATCCATGTCACCCTCATCCCCCCATTCCACCTCTCCACCTCTCCCACACTGGCTTTTCTAACCATTTTTCCTAGAGGGCACTGAATCGTCCTCTATTTTTACCAGTTTTTGTTTATTCCAGAGTGACACCTGTGGTGACGTGGCCTCGGTCGGATCTGTATTAGACGCCGTGGGGCAGCTATGCTGGAAAGGCTGCCGTGTGAAATGTAACTGAATGGAATTGATCTCGCGGTGGGCTAATTACTGCCTCCTGCCAAGCCTTCTCTGTCTTACAGACAGAGAGTGAAAGGGATACACCAGAACTCGCAGACCATGGTATCCCAGTTTAATCGCCGGTTCACCCTTCGCCTAGCTCTCAAAATCCGAGCCGGTGTGCTGCACACGGCTGGGTTTTTTTCACCAGGTATGCTACCACAATCGACTGCGGACATCTCCTTAAAAAAGAAGGAGAGTAAAGATGGGTTGATGATGGATTACCCCGAAAAGCAAATTAGTTCCAGGAAAATTACCATCAAGCCGCACGGCAAGTACTTTTTAAGTACCAAAGACCCGATCTCAGTGAAATGAATGACATGCCAGTTGAGGCTGTCGGCTGTTAGCTTATTTTGCTTGCATTTCTTTGCCATCAAGGAAATTTAACAGCCAACATGTTCCCTTAGTCCAGTTTCCTTCCAAATTTAGTGTGAACCTTTGTTTTGGGGAATTATTTTTCTCAGGGAAGAGAAGCTCATTATGTGTGTAGCCTGTAGGGCTGACTCCTATCTGCCTTGCCACGATCTCTCTGGCTCTGGGCATGAATTAAAAATGACCTGCCCACACTCTGGTTTACAGGGATCTGCTCTTCACATGCTGGCATGCAGAATGTGTGACATCAGACAGACTGGGGATATGGGGGACACTGGGGATACCAAGTGGCTTTTCTGGAAAGACACTGCAAAAGGACCCATGAACATGCCGGTCCAGGAGGTGGTCACACATACCCACATGTTAAGGAGTCATTATTTTACTGCGGAAAAAAGCACTTCATTAGACTTCCAGGGGGAAACTGAAATACTCTGAGAAAATCCAAGAAAATCCACACACACACACACACACACACACACACA
>JAAGVU020000103.1:3231506-3256955 GCA_011763525.2 Mormyrus iriodes
GACTTCCAGGGGGAAACTGAAATACTCTGAGAAAATCCAAGAAAATCCACACACACACACACACACACACACACACACACACACACAGCTAAGACCATATTTAAACCTCACAACCCCAGAAGTGAGATGAAACACCATCACCATGAGTTACTATGCTACATTGTGGGAACACTGCACATATCACAAAAGGTTCAAGCTAAATAATACTGTCATATAGCAGGAAATAAGCTGACAATGTAAATGCCATTAAAGCGCAAGCAGTTAATCAATTTGCAATAGTTTAGCTGTAAAGAAGTGCTATAGATTAAAAATACTGGTACCACTTTACAATAAGACTACCCTTATAAAGGGTTGGCAAATGTTTTTTAATCATGGTATCAGTTAAGTTGTAACAATTTGTAAATCAGTAATAGAGAATAATAAATGAGTTATAACACAGTTTTCTTTTTATTAAAGAATACTACCATTTGTAATTGGCAAAGGGGAGCCTTATTGTAAAGTGGTACCAAAATGTTTTATTAATTCATAACTTGTGGACAAGACTTTGTTCTTGGCATGCAGATACCTGGTCTGGAATTAACTTGTAACCTTAAGCACATTATAAGCCACAATGACGTCCAACTGAATAAGCTTAATATATACAGCCCACCTATTCCAGCAAGCAGGACATTCAGGGTTTAGGGTTTACAAGCAACTCACACGGAGTAGCTAATTTGACTCTTCCGAAGCAGGTTAAGTCATTGAGTCACAGTCAGCAGCAACTTTTCTCAAATTAGACACATTTTTTCCCCAATTAGCTAATTTACATCTTTATTTGCACTGCTGGGGAAATGAGGTGTCATCAGCAGTCAAAGACACTTTCTTTAAACTTTCTTTTTATCTGCCAGTTTCTCTCAGAATTGGCACATGTTCAAATTGCCAGTTGTATAAATCTAAGTACTACACCTAATGCGAAAGTCATTTCTGAAATTGACCTCTTTCACTCTGTACTTCATATTTATTTCACTCAGCTGTGCAAAAAAAAAAATGCAGGAAAATTTCAGTACAAACTATTTTTAATCGCGCTGCGTTACCCGAAAGGCACTATAACGAGCTAACGATGTCAGTCTCGGGTAAGAATTCACTTTGGGGCTTTCGCTCGTCCCTATAAAGAGACCTCTGTTCCGTCTCTGCATCATTTTCAAACACCATGGCTGTCAAGTGGCCTCCTCTGTCTCGTTGTCACTTTCTAAATTTGGGCAGAGAGCCCCCCCCATCCCCCAAACGTCGCACATGAAAATTCCTTTGCTTTTCTTCTCATTCATTGGAAAAAAGACACATCTTTAAGAAGAAGAAGAAGAAGCAGCGGAGAATAAAGAAAGGCAAAGAGGGGAGCTTCTATAATCTTTGGCTCCCACAACAAACAATTAGCCCCCTTTTCTTTCTTTAGGAGGAGGGGAAAAAAGTTTAAGGGGAGAAAAAGGGAACAGAAGTGGCAGAGGCGATGGGGACGGCCTTTCATGGCCCTTGTCATGTCCGTGAAGGCAGTGGTGCTTTCTATCTGTGCGTCTATGTGAGTGTGAGCTCACCTTAAACAACAGGCTGGCTCAGAGGCCCCCTGACCCTTTCAGGGCCCATAGAAGGTGCACCTTAGGGGGCCATTAAAGCCTGAAAGGAGGTCTGACAACTCTCCACTGCTCCGTGGGGCATCAATAAATGCTGACATATTGACTCTCCGTACCCGAACGCCACTAGAAGGTGCGGCCTGAATATTAATCCATTAAGGGCTTGGTAGTGTGTGTGTGTGTGTGTGTGTGTGTGTGTGTGCGTGCGTGTGTGTGTGTAGAGGTGCAGTGGAGTGGGATGGGTGGATTTTGGAATGGAAGGGAGGTGGGCTGTATTTTCAAGATTGGGTTTGAAGAACTTAAATCTGGGATGTTTTGTACAGGGGACAAGTATGGGGGGGGGGGGCGGAATCATGGCAGCATTCCAGTTTTAAACAGTGCTAGGAAGACCTTACAATCTGAGTAAATGAAACATAAAACATTTAAACTTACTATCAGAACCTGATAAAATTAATTACCCATAAGAAAATCCCATTCTCCCAATTTAAATATTTTAAATTTTTAAAATACATAGGTACATAATAATGGACAATATATAATTCATATAAATAATCGATAATTCATCCAAACTGCATTCTGTTACGACATTCAGGCTAAAGCACAGCATTTTTCACTACTGAACAAAATCCTTACATTTTAGTACAGGTGTTCCTATATACTATTAATTCGTTACATGTCTGATGCACTCATGTCTATTTTTAGTACTGCATTTACTTCACAAGAGTCTTTGTATACATACACACCTGCTACATATATATCTGCATTTGTTCTATGCACTGTCAGAAATCAGGATTGAAATTCCGAGCTAAGATTGCGGAAGGTGGCGATGCAGATGCTGTTCACACTCCGTAATTTAACTCGGTCAATGAAAAATGGTGAAAGAACTGATTCAATTTCTACCTGCCGGCACTAGGGAGGTGGCTATTGAAATAAGTGGGTTTAGTTTTACACCAGGTCTCCTTCCTCCTTATTGACAATGGGATTTAATTTCCTGGGATTAAGATCTTGCTAATTGAGGTCACAGAAAAAAGTAATGAAATTAGAGGGGAAAAAAACACAGTCTAAATAGGCAGAGGAAGCCTGCAAAGATCTGCCAACTGGCACTGGAACCAGAACCACCAACAAAGAGCCCGAAATGCGGAGAGGCTCACACAGGGGCAATGCGGGGAATCAGACCCAAACTTGTGCCATTGAGAGTCTGTCCCACCCCCGCTATTTGGCACATGTTCTGAAATGCTGAGACTCATCTCTGCACCACACTGGCCATACCAAGAGCTCCCACATCCTGCACACACTGGCAGGAGAAATATGACAATGTAAAGAGCATAAGGTGAATATGCCGGTTTACGGGCATGTCACCCCTACAGAATGACCTCTACCATCTGAAAGCTCCCGTCAGCCGAAAATGGCAAATGTTGATGCACCAAACTGCAGTTACAGACACCTGATGCATCAATTAATTATCTCAAGTGCCAATTAATGAAGTTCATATTTCATGCAACATTTGCAGACAGTTCTGATAAAACACTGCTGAGAAACGCTTGTTTCTGCAATCCCCTCTCTTCAAGCAAAGAAAGAGAGACACTTTAGTGAGCTTTTGCAGAACTTTGTGCTATCATGGCATTTCATCTTTGCAAAACAACATTCGCCTAACCTAATACTTTATCTGCTCTTTTGAGCTTCATCTGTCCTCAAAAATGAACAAACACATAAATAATGGGAAGAGTTAAGTGTCTCTAGGTGCTGACAGTTAAAAAAAACGCGAAAAATAATCATAAGGCATTTATTAATTAAGCCTCTCACTGGACAGCAACTGTGCGGAAAAAAATGCCAGAATTTCTACGGGCGAGCGAAACTCGCGTTTTGAAAAGCAGAGATTAATAATCAGAGATGAAGGTTCTTTGGCTGCACAAAAGTAACTGATTCGGCCTTTCAGAGTCTCCTTCAAAGATTATAGCTAATAGATACTTAAAGTGCACCGAGATGCATTTGATTTATGCAGAAGATCGCCCAGCACATGATCGGACAGGCTGTCATTTCCCCTGAAACGTAACAACGTAAAATCAAACACAGGGGAGACCACTTCAGTAAGAACTCAACTGGAAGTCAACAGTAAAATGATCGTAGTGCTTACGAAAGAATTAAATCATCCGGATAAATCACAGGAAATCGGTCTTCAAAGCTTAAAGTAAATATAATTTAAATGAGTTTACCATTAACAAGTGACAGATGGGAACCAGCGGTGTAACATTGTTTGGTACTAAAAACCATTTTAAGAGCACTGCATGCTTTATGTGTATATTCTTAAGTGTCAAATAAGAAGAAAAAAAAAAGCTTTTTCAAGCCAGTATGATCTTGAAGACGTAATGAGAGGGCACGCTGAAAGAAGCCCATTAGCGAAATAGGCAGGAGAAGCGGCGGTCTAAGGAGGCAGAGGGCGGCGTCCCGGGCTGAGCCGCGCCCCGCCGCCGCCACACACCGGCCGCACCATCCACCGTTTCAGTCGGGGGAAAAAATGCGAACAAATTCCTGATTCGCAACACTTCTGCGGACATGTTTATTGTCTTTGTATGAGCACAAAATACACATATAAGTAAAGAAAACGAAGATTCGGGGCGGAAGTCATTAAAGAGCATAAAATGGAAAATTTTATGGACATAAGTGGCATGGGCTGATGGTGATTTTTAAACCAGTGGAGCATGATGCTAACTTCGCGTTATTATCGCCGCGACACTGGGCATACGCCTTCCTGCTTAATTACCGTCGCGCATTAGGCTACGTATAGGGAACGATAATAAAATTAGCCTGTTCTGGCTTTTAATGCGCTTCTACAGTTAGACTATGGAGCAGACCGATCTGTAATCCCCTGTTACAACCGGGCTGTCGACTGTTTGACAACTTTCGGCAGACAAAGAAAATCTGAAGCAAAATACGTTTTGAGTTATTGTAAAGCAATTTCATCAGGCTTTTTTTCGTAATTTTGATTAAGAGGGGATGAATTATTTGTGGAAACTGTTTAACATTGTTACAAAGAAACACAGAAATAGAAATAATCGGTATTCTTTAGATAGTTCTAGAGACTATAAAAAAAACAGCTATAAAAGCTTGTTTATCCATCTTTGTTGAAAAAATGACAATCTTAGGCCTTGTTGTAAAAAAAACAAGATATTAGGTCTTTTAAAAATTCGACTCACACAGCTGGAATGAAAACAATGAAAATATTGATTTGAAGATGAAAAGGATTGCAATACTAGGATTTAAATACAGCAAAATGTCATTTAAAATACTTACGAAACTGTAAAACTAGTCACAATAAACGAAAAAGTGGCGATAAACGAAAACGAAAGGGAATTTCTCAATTTACTCAGCTTGAGGACTATATTTGAAAGGTCAATAATGGCCGTAATTTCTGGCACGTTGCCGGGTCACATTAAGATGCATTAATGAATAGGAATCCTGAGGGGAACACTTAATGACAGCACTGCGACGGGGGCTGCAGCCATGCCGAAACAGCTCATGGTAAAGCTGTATCTCTGTCTCCCCCAGAGTAAAACAAAGGAGGGGGGGGGGACTTTAGGCTGTGGGGCAATGGAGTGCATCCATGTTTTTTCAACCCAACTGCTCTCTCAGGAGGAGGGTGGGGAGGGGAGTCAGCTTGTTGCTCTTATGGGGGGGGGGTTGGTGCAAAAGCACAATTTGCCCCGCAGGGAACCAGCAGGACCAGACAGCTCATAAACACTGATATGGGACCACTGGTTCTGTTACATTTGGGTCGGCGCAAATGTAATTGGTCACGAGCAATGAGGAAGAGTAATTAAAAAAAAACTGTGCATAGTTTGTAAATTGTTTATGATGATACTAACATCATCTGTCGACGTCTGTAAAGCTTTATGGAACAACGGGGGTAGCACTTTAGTGCCAACTTACGCTGTGAGAATGAGAGGTGATTTCAGGATGACACGAGCAGGACCAAGGTTTATCGGGTCGCGGTAGGTTAATGAGCCTAGGGGACTGGGAGACCCCGCCGGATGGCTGGGTAAGCTCTCGTCCCCTAGCTGCCCACGTCAACACTTTCACTAAGCCACAGGTTCACAGCCCCCCTCTGACCCCATCCCAACAGCCCCTGGCCAGCCAGCCCCCGCCTTCCTTCTCAAAAAGAAAACCCTGCAGAAATCAAATGTATACTTTTGGCTGTTACAGAAAAGAAAGAAGCTTTATAAGTGACTGCAAGTGCGACCGCTCTTCACCATGGTACTATTCTGGTGAAGTTTTCATGACTATGTTTTTATAAACATTTTATGTGTATGTTTTTCAGCTGCATTAATTATATGAAGATGATCTATGTTTTTCTTTACTTTTATTGTGCTGTATAATTTTATATTCCATTTCTTTGAGAATGTTTTATCTTATATGCGCTGTTTTCTAGAGTAAGAACCCAGGGGCTGCAGGTGAAAACTGTGGCACAGTTACTGTAATGTCGCTAATATTCTAGTTGTCCTTGTTAAATAATAAGAATAAACAAACTTGTTTATTCAAAATTGATGCCTGAAACCTGAGTAACTGATGTATATTAGACTAAAGAGCAGAACAAATAACATAATAGCTTTACAACATGATTACACTCTCCCCGTGAGCTGTAACAATTTGAAACATATTAGCAAGTTGGGGGAATTTGCCTCAACAGGTAGCTTTTCATAATAAAAGCCTAGTGGCAAACCTCAGCGCTGTCTATCATGTATAAAGACCAAGGCTATCAGTGAGATGGGCATTAAAAAGCACTTTCAGGAAATGTTACGCCCCAGTGGGGATATTATGTGAATTGTAGTTACATTTTTCATTTCTCTGACCTAACTCAAAGGACCAGTAAGCCAAACAGCAACATCCTAATTGCAATGATTTTTTTTATGGATGACTCTAGAACTAATAGTTTAAGCAGACTTGGAAATAATTCTTCCTAATTTGTCTCCTGTTTGTGAGCACAAAATGGGATTGTTTTTCCAGGCATAAAATTGCATAAAATTTATTAAAGACCCGCATTTGAAAGACAATGTGCAAACGAGATTGCAAATGCAGATAGGTGGCGTTGAAAGAAAAGTGTTCAAATGAGTTAAATGAAATGAAATTCAATATTTAATGACAAGCATCTGAGAAGTAGATGAGGACGGATTCCTCACACAGATGCCACGCACTTCCTGGGACGACACTGTGGTGCTGAGAACGTGGTGAAACTGGTTCCAGATCCGGTAAATTGTTCACGGAGAGCAAAGCAAATCCCACAGGAGCTGTGTGCATTCATTCCTGAGAGATTGTGCCCGGATTCCCTTTTGCTCACACTCACCCCAGTCGAGGCAGAAGTCACAGAACCCCATGGACAGCGCCCCCCTCCCTAAGACAGCCCGCACCGTTTCCTTACATCGCAACATCCGCCACAATCTGCATCGCTTCTTCTTGACAGTCTCATGTTCCGCCAACTGGCTCTGTGCATCTTTATGCTGCGAGAGCTTCCTCCCAGACACCAAAGAACGCATTCTCCTGGCTCCTTTAATTGAGTCAGCCTGTACCTATTTAGCGTAGCTGGTGAGAATGGCTCCAAAGCAAGATGCACGGGCCTGGGGGAGCTTTGATTGCGTTTAAAGATGCAGTACAGGGGTTAATCCCTCGGGTTAAATTTCCCCCACACCTTGAATAACCAAGACTGGCACCAGAGCAGATTATCATGGAGCGTACGGCCATACTATAGGCTATTCTTCTCTTTATGTTTCAAAAACAAGACTGTAAAATCACGGGGTGGGGTTAATTCCAATAAATACCAAAGCTAATACAAAATATAAATCATAAACTGTGCTTTATAAAAAAAACTCATGGAATTCACATCAGGTTATGCACACGCTGCCCCCTCATAATTTTGGTAAATCTTCTTGTGAACACCAGACACCAATTTTTCCTGTTACGGAGAACTTATCCTGTAAGAAATGACAAATAACTGTGCTCCCAAGGGCAGCTTTTACAAACAGCTAACAGCGCTGTCTCCGCCGATCCCTCGCTGCGGCACGGATGGGAGAGCTGGCGAGGGTGCACAAAAACAAATGCAATTCAGAAAGAAGTTGTTTTTCTTGTCTAGACAGATTCCCACTTAGGGCTGCCAATCACTGGGAACGCCAGGCCAGTGTTTCCCCTCTTCCTCCTCCTTCTTGATTACTGTACTTTTTGTCCCATAAAAGAAAGGGCTTGTCATCTCAAAGTCGGGCCGACCCTCTGTGTGCTGTCACTACTCTCAATGACCTTGACAAATTCCTCCAGTAACACACCAGTGACGGGCCGCTCCCCTTTGGACGTGGGGCCGCGCCGAAAGCCATGAATGAATGTGTCATACACCGCGCCAGGCCCTAATTAACAAATTGTTGGATGGAAAAGAAATATGCCATATTGCCAGTATATAATGGCTGCGTGAGAGCCCTTAGGACTGCCAATACAAATAACAAACATCGAGAACACAGGAAGAAAGGGGAAAAATAAACATTCAGAGAGAGCCTGTCTCAGCTTGGTGAGCGAACAAAGTATTGATCTTTTCTGCGTCTTTTTTTTTGTTTAGAAAGGCCTCATCCCTCCTAATAGCTGTCTCAGTGCGTAATCTCCCCCTAATCTGGCCCCCTCTGCCGTCTCCCCCCTTTTCTCTCCTTCTTCAGTCTGTCTCGCATCGCTTTAGTTAACTGCCCTGTTGGAATATGGCTCAGGGAGCTAATTGTGGTGCTAATGTTGACACCTGCCGGATCTGGCCAGGGGTGGACATGCAGCGTCAAGGCCTATGATCCCGACCTGTCCCGGGTCACCCCTCGCGGGAGCCCCGCCCACACCCCCCTACCACTCCTTCTCTCCTCTTCAGGGAGACTCGGTGCAGGTCAGAAAGGGTCACAAGTCACAGCCCTCCCTCTGATGTCGAGATGCAGAGAGCATGTGGGGGGGGTTGGGTGGTGGGTCGGAGGGGGGAGGGGGGTATTGGTGAAAGATCAGCATGTTTGCCGCTTTTTTAACTGTTTGCATTGTGTCCAATGCCCATAGTTGCCATGTGCAACCAAAATAATTCCACCAATCAGGCGTGATGGTTTAACCTATCAGTCTTCTTAAAACTGTATATATGTTTTATATATATACATATATCATCTAATATATATACATGTATGTGTATTCTTTGACGTCTAAAATTTTCAAGTTATACGGACAATAGCTATCACTGGTCCTGTTCTGAGAAGGGAGAATCAGAGGAGGATAAAACTGTGTCCTTCAGGCACCCATGCATCTTGCCGCTCGGCCGTAACACCTGCTGCTCGTGCACGGCGCACACAACGCACCATCGACTGCACCATACGGACCCGCGGCCGTGGGCCCTGACAGAAGCTCACGGAGCCCAGATTGGGCCACTCCCACTGCAGATGTACATTAATGCAAAAAAATACAGATCTCCCCTGCACAAGGGGCGAAAAAAAACTTTCCTTTTAACATGCTGTTGTCTAGCTTGATCGTGTCAGTTTGAAGGAGCCCATTCAAAGGTATTCATGCGTCTGCCTTTGAAGCACAATAGCTGCTAGTTTATAAACTGTCTGCCCAGTTGCCTAAAGGCTTTAGTTCCTATTGTTTTCATCCCCTTAATAAACTTTTTGGAGGAGTTCATCAATTTGCCTGAATGGCTGACGCACTGCTTCTAAGGACGCAAAATAACAGAATGTTCGCTATTCTGCTTTTCTCTGCCTACTGCTTAAAGTGGCTGTCTGTCAGTGGAGAGTGGGCTGTCAGATTGACGGCTCTTAGGCCCAACCCAAAAAAGACATCCGTTTAAAGGAGTGACCTTTAAACAGAAATTTACCAATTTAATTTTTTACTGTATATTTCAATTTCCCCCCACACAGAGATTACAATTTACACATCGTTTAAATAAATCTTGTTATTTTTTTTTTCGGGAATATGTGTTTTGATGGTAAATCGTCGTGTGAACACAATGCAACATATTGCTTGAGGAAAATCCAATTTTGTTTCCAGATAGCCTGCGTATGCTTAAGCGTCATCAGCGTTTTGCACGTTACTATTAGTGACAGCTGTGTATTTTTTCTTAATTTCATACCTGCTTATAAAGGATCAGGATCAGGATTCTGTCGTGCAGCCACGAAACTATAAAGTTACAGCAAGGCAGTCTCGCAAAGCCAAACCCGAAAGGGAACAACACCAATCCCATCCGCCCCTATCCGCGCTTCGTTTACAAAATGCAGGAATGGGAGACCATCTCTACCCAGCCACCTACTTTCCTACGGCAGGACGAATCCTCGTTAACTGCCCTAACCTAATCTGACAAGTTCGCGGAGTTAAGAAGATGCCGGTCGAGTTATGACTTTCGAGCCCTATTCATCTCGAAATTAACGTTTATCCGCCGCCTATCGCTGCGCAAGGCCGGACGTCAAAATGCATTTGCTTATATTCTGAGAGCCTTCATGGACGCGTCCCTCGAGCTACCAGACACTGAAAGATGCGCTTCCGGGAGAGTCAATTACAATTCCGAGTAGGCTTAATTTAGATCAAAATGCGTTGTACAACAAGAAAAACAAAAAATACATACTTGAAAATAATGCATATAATCTCCAGGCGCTGGAATGAGATGTTATTCGTTCAAAATAATAGAATTACAGTTTGTTTCTACGCTGCACAGTTCTCCGTTTGAGCGTCTTTTGCAGGCAAATGGATTAGTTTCCATCTGTTATGCTGCTGTCTGAATTTCTGTGCTCCTGTGGCATCTGATGGCAATATTAATCATTTTGCATTGTTCTAATATATACAATTTCCGCACAGAATAAAGAATTAAAAATGTTTATATATATACAGTCAATTGCATATATATATATATATATATATATATATATATATATATATGCAGGACTATATATATTATTTATTTATTCTACAGACACTCTTATTGGCCGTAGAGCGTGTTTTAAATTCATACAATAGTGCTAAGTTAAGTAATTTGTATAAAATTGTCTTCATTAATGCCGCTGAGCTACGGAAAGGCCTACGTACTTTACCCCGTTTCAAAAATAATTTCCCGTTTCTAAAACGGGATCTGACATTTGCGCTAAAGTCTAGAGAATTCTCAATAACGTTTTTTTTAACTACGTCAGAGTAAACGCTTTAAAAAGTTAAGTCATGCAAACTGACTTGCTTAGCTATTCTAAAAGGTGACTTGGGGCACTCCTTCCAATTTCACTGCAACCCGGGACTCGCTATTGTTCACTCCCTTGGGAGCCGCTTGTGCTAATCTGCCGGTTATTTGCAATAAGAATTGAAAAATATCTACACTCCTGTGGTAAGAGAATTAACCAGGCCAGTGGGATAAAAGACCACTGGGACCCTGTTATGAAGTGCAAGATAAATACCCCGTAGTAACCTTCGATTTATGTTGGCTACCTATGTGATACTCATGCAGAATATACAGCGGGTATGAATTCATTTCTGGTTATTTTACTGTAGTCCTACTGGACCATTAAGTAGTTTGAATGTTAAAATGTAAAACATAACCCTCCATTTAAAGAAACCGAACGTTTCACGGAAAATGACCTGTTGTATTCGCATACACGCGTCCCCTCTCGTAGTAGATGGGAAAGTCCAAAGTTTACAGACATGCATCTTTCGGAATTTTACCTCGACAAAAAAGCCCTTATTATCATCTGCATTGCCTTCTGATTCCATTATGCTCAGATCTAACCTGACAGTCAAGTGTCAACAAGGTTTGTTCGCCATT
Organism: Mormyrus iriodes; assembly: GCA_011763525.2. Lineage (NCBI taxonomy): Eukaryota > Metazoa > Chordata > Actinopteri > Osteoglossiformes > Mormyridae > Mormyrus > Mormyrus iriodes. The sequence continues at coordinate 3,242,895 of JAAGVU020000103.1, forward strand.
AATCATAATTGCAGCAGTTAGTTTTGACTATATAATTTAAGACCTTTTTCTCTCATTCCATTGATGAGTCAAGTACCATTTTCCAGTCTATACTCTCCTTGAATGGACTTATATTTCTTGATATTGAATTGTACCGAAATACCGTCATCCATCATGTGGTTAATTTGGTGTTCCGCTGTCTCTTTTAATTATCTTCTCTACTCACATAATACGGATAAAATTGGTGTCAATTGTCTAGCAAATACATTGGTACTGAAGCTAGTCTAGTCACTGTATGGTATGAGAATAATTCAGAAAATCGAATTCCAATGTTTACTCATAAATGCTTGATATTTAGACAAGTTGTGTTACGATTATTGGCAAAGGAACTGAACATTTCAACCACCGCCAACTCAGATTAGTCCACCTTACTCATTACCAACACACTTTGACATATTTTGGATGTACTTGATGATAATTACTTTCCTGAATTCTGCACAGTGCCCTGCAATGTACAGAAACTTGCGGCGGTCAGTCTCGTAGAATGATTATGATAGGGTCTCGCGGAAAGCCGCGGCAAGGTTGTTAAGAGCCCCTTTATTACAAAGAGGGATGAAAGGGTTTAAGATACCTTCTCTACCTTTGGCCGTCTCCCCAGGTTCTCCGGATGAATTACATAGGAAACTAAAATGAGCTGGATTTACAGAAGGCATCCAGAGCCCAGGAACCCCTGTCAAATCCCTGCACGGCGGCGTCTAATAAACCAGTCATGCGCAAAATAGCAAGTTAACCGAAAAAAAAACAGAATTAAATGGAAGGGGAAGTGCAACAGTTGCAAGGACTGGTATTAGCAATGTCAACATTCCCCTGAAATTTGACACAATTTCCACGTTCCCTGCTCATCATTGAGTCTCATGGTATCTGTGTCTTCGAATGACGTACAAGTTTGATAACACATTTTAGCTGGTCACAGGCGACACATGGCGGAGTGTTGGTCAGTTCATTTCTCGCTGAAACCCCAAAACATCTGACTAAATGACTGGCAGTTTTAGGTTATTCAATGTGGGACTAAATTCGTCTCACTATCCAGGCAATATTTAAAATTGGTAGATGCGGCATAAAATACACCAATCAATTTATGTAGTTCAGCAAAATACGTTACGACGGATTGTTATGACAGATTGGTAAAGGATCAATACTATAAATTTTCGTTCACGCTAATGCGATGTCTGTAATAAAATCGATTATCGATCACGCCAAAAGTTTTCACCATCAGTCAAAGCGGTAGAGATCAAAATTGACTGCGCTCGTGGGATTCGCCACAATGGGAATGCATCATGCGCTACTAACAACAAAGCCGTTTGTAAAACTTACACCAATGATTTTATTGCGTGCACAAAGTTGACCCACGGTTTGACATTTGCTTTAGGAATGAACTTTGTCAGATAATTACAGTCTCAGGTCTGGGGCTAATGTGTGCTCTGAACTTCGTCTTTCCCGTTTCACCATTGTGGAATGATTCCCTTTTGTTGGCTGATCTGTCTCCCATTGGGTAGCGAGACAGATAAAGATTCTTGGTATTTGTCGGTAAAAATGAAAGCGGGATTAGGCAAAGGCTGGTGAGCATTCCATGGCAAACAAGAGGCAGCTATTCTTGCACTCGGACTCTTTATCCATTTAGTAATTTAAACATATTTAAAAGTGAAAATAAAAGTAAAATTCCCATTGTCGCACAGAAAACGTCGCACTTCAGTTAAAACCACACAGACAATCTTGTTAAAATAAATATTAGGTGAGAGAAACAGTAAACGCAAAGAATTGTAATGCTTATTGCCAAATTCTAACATTGTTTATACAACATTGTGGTTTTTTCTTGTTTAACAGTGTATTACGAATTAAAATTAATTTATAAAACATTCCGTTTTAGAACTTGCCCCATTATTTTATTGCTGTTTCACAATTCAGCTGATTCGTGTTACGTATTATCCGTACATCTAACCTGATTCAATATTTTGTTTGACTGTTGCACAATTTATTTATATAGAGATGTATATGTAAACATACATGTAATTTCCAGAATTTCCCCAAGGGAAACGATAAAGTTAATCTTAATCTCAATGTTTTAAACATAAACATTAGCAGATCATAACAATAATAATTCCACAAATGCTATTCCACAAATATTTTTACAGGCGAGTTTTTGTGTAAACCTGGCAAACCTCTAAAAAGATGATATTCATATCTTTGTTGAGAAATTTCATTTGTATTTAATGCAATTATTTTACTGCCACCATGTTGTAAACTCAGCGGGTGTTATAATTAACAAAAATATGCTGCCCGTGGCGGCTTAAAAGACAAAACACTTGCTCATACTAACTAAGTTTGACTTAAGGGCCGTTATAATCAATGAGACCTTGTCTCTTAAGTGTTTAGTCAGGGTCACCAAGAGTTCTTCGGCATTTTCAATTTTATGGAGCATACACACAAAGTGATAGCGAGGTCCACCATCAAAAACACTTTTGTGGCCCTACAGAGGAAGCCTGGAGGCTAACACATTTATTAGTATCAGCAGGACTCTTCCTTGTCGTTTGTTCTTTTTGTTCCAAGGATCTACCAGGACGACCCCCCCCCCCCCAACCACCCTGTTGCTTGGTGCCGACCGCAGCCACACTTCTCGGGAATTCTCGGGTAATTCTCAAGGCCAAATAAACAAATAAATAGATGAATAAATAAACAGACAAATGAAAAAACAAACAAATAACTAGAGGAACAAATAAATTAACAGGTAAACAGACGCATAAATAAGTAAACAAATAAATAGATAAATGTTGACACGCACAAATATGAAATTTGCCCAAATTGAGAGCTGCGCGAACGCGTGGGGATGGGTTTGGGGGGGGGGGTCGTTCACCTTCGTAGGCGCATGCCTTGCCGATAGCTTCTGAATCGCTACAAAATCCCACACCTTTCAATAAGGAGAGAAATAAAATCCCCTATAAGGTTATTGAACAGGAAAGGATTATGAACGCGCCTTTATATTTGAAGAAGAAATCCCCATGTCTTCTACAGTAGACTTTTGAATTTTCCCTAAGTAGCCCAAAAAGAGAGATTGTCCCTTTTAGGGAAAAAAAACACCAGAGATCCAAAAACCATTCTAGTATGTAATATGTGTGTGCAGATAGGGCTTGTCCCACATGGCAAGAAATGCTTTAATTAATAGACAGACAGGCCTGAAAGCGGCACTGGCGGGCTGTAATATGATGAACTCCCATTGTGGTTGTGTCACCACAAATGTTTCTGATAAGCAAAAGCACCCAAGGATCAAAGACTATAAGCCTCTCAATTTCCTCCAGCCGCTTCTACTTTTCCTCACCTACTTTCTATTTCCCTTCCTTATTCCCTTAGAAAAAAAAAGAAAAGACACACAGCAGAATCCGTTCGATGACAACGGCAGGGTCCGCCTCAGGTTCACAGGTCACTCCAACCCTAGGATATGACCGCGCATTAATATTCTCCGCGAAACGGCAGGCTTATTCCAGACGCCGGCGCTCCCATGATGACAAATGTCTTCATAAATTGGCATTAACTGACATATCATTATTGTCACGATTCCATAGACGGTATTAAAAATTTAACACGTCAATTGCAATAATTCCCAGTCCATACTTTAAAAGAATCCCATTGGGTTTTAAGATATTTGGGAAACACAGGAAATGATACACATATACTATATATATAAAACATCTCCATCCATCTTTCAACTACTTATCTAGAACAAGGTCGCGGGGATTAAAAAGAAAAAAAACATCTGCATTTAAACAATGTAATGGTTAATTATTACCAAACGGGTGGTATGTGAATAAGTTAATTTAGTTAATTAGAATCGTAAATCATAATTTAAACGATCCAAAGGACGTCAAGCGGTTTCCAACGTGCTTTACAAAGCATGTAAACCATGACCCCGTGTTGAATTGCCACATATAAATATTGTCTGATGTCAAGGAAGCTGAATTAAATACAATCGATTTAGCATAAATTAGAGGTGATTTATTCTGTTCTTAAACAATGACCGATTAAAAGAATTGTGATTTTACTTACACGTTTAATTTCGTGATTTTTGTACTTTGAAACAGGACGCTCGGTTTAGAGCACAAATTAATTGATTTTAAAAAGCAGGAACGTGTTTAACAAAGCTTTTTAAAGTACTAAATTACGGTAATTTGTTGCTGGAATGGTTAATTTGATTTGTTCCGACAATTACGTCACATAACTTATCTGCATTTTCCGTAACGGAGTCTGTCCCTGGACTTCTCGCTGCTAAGTTCCTAGACCTCAAAAATCGTTATTTTATAGAGCATAAAATAACAACAGTAATTAACATAAAAAATTAATTAAGTGTGATCGTTAGCCAATACAACGTTGGTCAATACAATACTATCAGACAGGCACAGTATACCAAATGGTAACACCAGATTTGTAGGTTAATCATGTAGTCTAAAACGACTATATTTAGCCATTGTCGATGCAAGCATTATTCCTTAAATTATAGTTGCACGATGTACCCAAATTCTTCTTATTATTATTATTATTGTTATTGTTATTATTATTATTGTTGTTGTTGTTAGTAGTAGTAGTATCAATAATAATAATAATAGTAATAATAATAATAATAATAATAATAATAATAATAATAATAATAATAATGCGCTTGTTGCTGCGAAACAAAACAGCAGTAGTAACCGCTTAAAGTCTTCGCTCTCCATATCATGAAGTATATGTTCCTTAAAAATCCTCCCATGTAAATTCCAGTGAAATTTGGAGAGGGGCGGTGAGGGGGAAAGAGGAGGTTAATCCGAGTTTAATGCAGTGATGCACAGCACAGGACCGAGGCAGTGATGATTGTGTTATCTCTCCCCAACATTTGGGTCTCCCTCAATTTCAACCCAGCCAAATAGCTGCGAGAAAGTGCAGATGGAGTCACTCCCGATGCCTGAGGAAAAATGTTATTAATAGCTAAATAACTTCCCCATACTTTCACTAAATCTCTCTCTCACCATTTCAGATGGATTTGTTTGAAGTGGTCTTCTCCTCATCCCTTCGTCCTTTTCTTTCAACGAAGCTTAGTTTAGACTAGGCTTCTAAAAATATAACCGTCATTTTGAACCAAACGTGGGCGCTAGCTCGATCGCATTTTTTATTGCAAGAAGTTACACATCTTGAACAGCAGGTTGCACCTTTTGGTCACGATGTTTCTGCCTAAATTACCATGATTTGCAGGTAAAAGCAAATTTTGTGAGTGGAAAGTTTTAAACATTCTCTCTGCTGCCTTAAATCGCATTATACTCAAAATTCGATTGCAAATTCTCTGTGCTATTTTTTTAAGGTATTAGTGGCGTTCCAATACGTTTATAAATCATCACCGCAATATCTTGGCTCAGTTAAATAATAGATATATTTATTTAGAACTGTGATTAATTTGTCTGTCTTTTGTGAGAAAGGTCCCAAAGGCAATATTCTTTTAATTGAATACGCACGGTAAAAGTTGGCCTGAAGCTTCGAATTGCCTGACATCAGACTATCACTCCACAGGCCCCTATTATTTTCTCTGATCCCTACTCACAACATTCACAAATCCTGCCTGGCTTCTGTTTGATTAGATTGCGAACGTTAGGTAATCTGCCGATTTGCTGAAGTGCCCATCGCTAGTTTTTCCAGCATGTATTTACAAAGGACATTCTGTTGGTTTAATCAATGCATATCATTTCTAGGGAATTGATTGATACACCCTCTATCGCTCGCTTGAATATATATAAAAAAAAACCCAGGTGTTAGGGCAAATGTGAGCTATCGAGTTCCTCTCTCTAATCCCTACCACCTTAATATTAATTAGAAGGCCTACAATGGCCACAGCAAAACCACGATTATAGCAATTTCGATATTACGTAAAGGGAATTATCGATGTGTTACCCTTGTGAAAATTGTATTGGAATCCAATTTATATTCTACACCAAACACCGTAAATACTGCCTACTTTTTATTTTTCATATTGCAATTAACCTTGATTTATATGATTAAAAACACAATTAATGCATTAAACCATGCATTTGCCCTTCACATCGGCCTATAGATAACATGTAGCTGTTTGGCATGAATACTTTCTTTAGACGATTTATTTTAACGAAAACGTTAACGTTCTTGCATGTTTGCCATATTCGCAAAGATAGAGAAGCATTTTGTATAGTTCGTATGTTTCTTGGTACGCCGTGTTACAAAAAAATAAAGCCGATTCCCCCGTTTTTCTCCTCTAATTCCACAACTACATTTAAATTTAGGCGTCCATTCAATCATTAATGAACGCTAAGATCAGGGCCGGTTCTAGGCAGGGGCACGGGGGGGGGGGGGGGCAATGCCCCACCAAATGCTCGGCATGCCCCACTAAAGCCAAAGATGCGACCCACCAACATCTCTTATTGCCCCCCCATTTGATACAGTCTAAAACCGGGCCTAGCTAAGATGGTTGAAAAGAACTCATTCACAAACAGGCCTAACGAATACAAGTTCCACTTCCTATCTTAGTTAATATTGGGCCAGGCCTATTCATATTTGTAATTTATGTAAAGACATGCATCCAAAAAAAACTGAATGGGCAACATTAGTTATTTCTGGTGAATTCACGCATCAAGCATAAACTCCCTTACTAACACCACCCCTGTACAGTCCGTGCTTACAGCTGGTAACTGGCTGGCGTGTATATAAAAATGTATCTTAAAATGAAGTTACCGGTATTTTCGCCCATCATTTCGGAGTTTCGTTAGCATGTCAGAAATCCCTAATGCAAACCAAATAAATAATAAATAGATAGATAAATAAATAAATAAAATCTTAACAACTATAAAAGAAACCTAAAATCTCATGAATTTGTGCCCAAGGCTAGCCAGAGCGAGCCGTTTAGAGATGAAAGTGAAAAGAAATAAAAGGCTCAATTTAATCTGCCTTAAAACCCTTCAACATAACGTTTGTGCTTGAAACTCGGAGAGTGAGGGCTGATTGGGGATAAATGCATTTCTTACCATGCCTGCGAGCTATTACACCACTCTGCAACACAGCCACCCATTCAACAGACACCGTTTTCATTACTAACTCTAATAAGTCTTAACATTATTAAATGCCAGCCGGATGATAGAATGAAACGGGCGCAAAGACGAATCTTTTTGAGAATAAAAAAGGGGGCATTTAGTATCCCGGTTTAAACATTTTGCCATAAACCCGAAGATGCAGACAGAAACCAAGCGGGACCTTTAACTGCCAAATGTACACATACATGGACGCATGGCATGTATATATGGCGCGTACATATATATATATATATATATATATATATATATATATATATATACACAAGCACACAAGCCGTTTTGATATTAACAATTTCTCTTCAACACGCTATTAAATACGTAGAGCTCCTTTTGCGCAGTAGATGCTCACATTAGCTCTAATGGTGATTAAAAAAAAAAAACGTTTGATGTCCACGTAAACCTAAAAACATACACACACACAGAGCCTGTTTACAAAACAAGCAAACGCGCAAGGAATACGTCTTTCGTAATACCTACACGTGCCCGGCAGAACATCAAAAACTCTTTCCAGTTTATCCCGCGATACTATCAAAATTTATTATTTGTAGACATTTAACTCAGATACGTTTTCGTAGGTTAAAGCGCCTATTTACACACCACAAATGTGCAGTTAGTTTTCACAATAGCCCGATTTTAAAATGAGCAGTCGCCATTCCCAAACAAGAAAGAAACATTTTGCACCCTCCAACGCCAATTCTCTTCCAACAGACGATTCTATAATATTACAAAACTATCTACCAGCGGGGTGTATTGAATAATTCATCTCCCTTTAGTTCCCGCTTGGCCTTTTGTCCAAAGTTTTTTTTTCTTTTGCGGGTTTTTGAATGAGAATGGAATGGCCCGTTTCTCTTTTCGCGGTGCCGCATTTTAAAGTTTTGCCTTTGTATCGCGGAATCTTTCCATTCAAAGGCTTCAATGGAGTTTGAGGCCTTTTGCGACTGAAGTTCATCTTCAAGTTTGGAGAAGAGCTGAATCTCGACAAAGAAAGAGGTTTTATAGGTTTACTTAAACCCAATACATAAATGTTTGATCATCTTATTTGATAACTTCTATTTCCTTAAGCAATGCGGCCAATTGTATTACGTGAACGTCCACGTAATCGACGAATGTCGCGTAGCTCCGTGACAGCTGGAAACTTGCTAATGCACAGGTGGTACATTTTCCCTATATTATAATGCAATTTCGTCAAAGCCTCTGCAATTCTGCTAGTAGGCCTATTTGTGTCAGAATTACGCATATTTTTTTATTTCAGTTAATGACGTGGATGCATTTCGTGATAAAAAATAAACGTCCACGTCATTATTTTATTTCAAATGTCCTACCACTAATCTGTAAAATAGAATAAAAAAAATCTAAATCAGAAATCTAATGAAAATCTAAAACTAATGGGAAAATGTAGGGCTGGTCCACTGCAGGGTTTTCTTAACATAGAACATTAAGTCGTGTTGTGCCTCAGTTGGTTGTAATTGATATTGATTGGCAAATCGTTTAGCTGTCAGCTGCCGTTTCAAGGGACCGTTTAAAGCGCAAGAGAGGAGTCTATTGAGCAAATTAATTTACTAGTCCCAAATACCTTCCGTCAATCCTCATATAAATAATCGAGCAACCAGGCCCACAAAAGCTCAACGCCTTTACAGCAGGAAAAACATCCACATTTGCTAAGGGGACGCTAACATACGAAGAAGTAGCGAACAATTAGAAAAAGTTCACGCACTTTTTCTATCCGAAATGCATGTAGAATATATAGCGTGTGCATATATTTATAAATATATATATATACACACACACACACAAGTATATATATTTTTTTTAAAAACAACGTACGTTTTTAGCTACAAACATGAAATCGTTAATTCCATCTGCAGCACAAACACAGGTTTAACGTAACAAGCAAGTAAATAAGAGTCTTCCAGGTAGAGAAAATAATGAAAAAAAATAATAATAATAATGCTTTGATCACCAGAGCGGACACAGAATAAAAATATAAAGCCGCTGTAAATACCTTTGTCGCCCAGGATGCCGTCAATGCTGTGCTTGGCTTTCTTGTCCCCGTCTTCATCCTTTCTTTCACAATCGTCTTCATCATCTTTCTTGCCAAACCGAGCTCGTAAAACCCGGCTAATGGAACTCACTGATGAATCCAGAAAATTGCAACGTCACTTAACATCTAAATTTGTTTCATTACTTGTACGTTTGGTATTATAACTGAAATTAGAAACATTGTTAAAAGACGTTTGGATTATTACTGTTGCTGTCATTATTATTGTAGTTACAATAAATTAATTCATGGGATTGTATATTTCTCCTGAACTAGCATGCAGTATTAGTAACAATATCTCGTACTGCTGTAACTCATGCGTGCCTACGTCATTATAATTCAAATGATACAATCCCGATAGATTAGTTAAATATAAGTAAATTGATTTCATGTAAGGCAAGGCATTACATAAGCAATTAAGTATTTGGAAAAATTTCCATCCATAAAGTTTACGTGTGCGGTTAAATCCTGGTCCACTTTAATTCTTTAGAGTTATCTAATAACATAACCTTACTGTGGTAGGAAAAAAAAAAGTTGCTTACCAGATGGGGCCTCACCTGAAGGAACTGTGCTTCTGTCACACACGCCGTCCTTCAGCAGCTTGTCCCGGATCTCCCAGCTGAACATACCCGGATTCTCCCGTTTATATTCTTCGATTCTCTTCTCCACATCAGGCGTTGCTACCTGCTTTGGGTGTTAATTTACAGAGTAGTGCAAAGGACGCAGGGGAACAAGGGGCAGGAAATGGGAGAGTGAGGGAGAGAGAGAGAGAAAGTAAACGACTTTAATTTAAATCAAATGACAGTTTGAGATCCATAATGATACGCTGACCTTAGGATGTCAAACAGACGCTGCTTGCTATACAACTTTTATTACGCATGCATTTATTGTGACCAATAGGCTGCCTTCCTGATTCATGTCAGAGGCACAGCGAGTGCTAGCCTAACTATGGGTAAGATTAGGCACGTTACACTTTTATTAGGCTATAATCTTGGAACTGATGCTTGACTTTACTACATGTTCAATACACAGAAAGAACCATAACGTTTTTAATCTTAAGGCAAAAGAAATAGCATTTGAAATGTTACGTGAAGTGAGAATGCCTTATTTGCATTTTAAAATATAGTGACAGTTAGCAGATGTTATAATTTACAATCTATAATAAAAAAAATAAGCGATGTTATGGTTTTTGTAATTTATATTAATTAGGAATAGTGACACTGTATCCTTCATTAATAAAACATACGGGTGTAATAACATAAATTATAAGTATTATATTAATACTTTCAGTTCCAGTTATATTGAGAAAACTGTAAATTACTGTATAAATTTAATATTACAGCCCTTGAAATCAGATTTCTGTTCGTTTACATTCACGCACTTAATTTGCACTCACCCTGGGTTTGCTTCCACCTATTGCCCCGGGACGGATCGAACCCGTTTCTTGGTACCGACAAAGGATTTTGGACACGCAACCGTGGGAAACACGAAGCTGCCGTGAGATCACGCAGGGTCGGATGCCGTGGTGTGCCATCTCGACTATCTTGTGTCGGATATGGTTTGGCAGTGGCCTCCCATTAATGAACACTCCGCCAAGCTGATTTACACGACCTTGACCCAGAGGAGTTGACACTGTAGCGTAATAAAACACATTTGGAATCGATCATTAAAAGAAGACGCGATTACACAAGTTAAACAAAACAGAGTTTTAGTTAGATACTTACGTAATTAAAAAAACAACAATATGCTTAAATACGAAATGTAAATAGTGAATGATGAAGTAAAATTACATGTTACAATAGTAATATAACTTATTTTACAAGAGAGTTTGATTTTTGTTACTGACAGCATCACCTTTGGTGAAACTTGGCCTAGAATTAATTTAACTGGCGTTACATGTTGTTTTAGTGTAAACGTTAAACGTCCTTACATCTTAAAACATGACAGAATACATAAAATTGTGATGTACAGAAGTGCTTTTCACTGAGGTTCGTTAATTACATTGAAGCAAACTAATATATTGCAAACGGAAGTATCGGGGTGTTGACGTTGATATTTTTCATTTTAGCTTCGCTGCTCATCATATCATTCACAGTTTGTTATAAGTTGTATTATTGACGACAAAATCAATAGCAGAAGCAATAATAATAATAATAATAATAATAATAATAATACAAAAAATTAGCGGGATTGCAGTTTTAAGCCTCAGTTTAAGTCGCAAATCTGACCTTCAGAATTTATTTCCAAACGATAAAATTTATCACTGCATAAAAAAAATATTTAATGTTTTGATTAAATATTTACAATTCCTAAACTGTACGACCCATTCTTTCCCTAATAAATAAAAAGCAATTTACTAAGAGGAATTGTAAACTAATTTATTTCCCACATGTCCTGATTTTCAGATGCATCTTTAGATGTTAAAGATATTTGTTGTCCATTGTGTATTCAAGAGTCACTAAAGATTGTAGCACTTTTCTCATTCATTATTCACAGTCATGTTGTACAAATATTGATGTAATCCTTTGAGACGTGGCTTTGCTGTGTATTTTACTTCTATTTGCGGCACCGGGGCACTTCAGCAAATCCCGGGGCATTGATAACTTGCTGGATTCGTGTTTTGTCATTTGATTTAAACCACTTGAGCACGAACAATCCCTACAGAAGAATGACTGCCGTGGAATAAACGATTAATAGATGCAAATATATTTTAAAGTGCACGTCTCTGTGAATCATTCACGCAGTTCGGCACATTTCGGTACCGGTTTCATAATCCAGACACTTAAAACTGTTTTAATAGTTGAAAATTGTTCTAAGAAACAGGATACTAATAATTGTGGATAAACTGTCTGCGATAAAGCTATCTGTGAGATCGTTATTGCTTTTTAAGTAGTTTTTAATGTGCTCTTGTACAGTTAATTCTTGTTTAATTTACATATCAACACGTAGGTTTATGCTTTTAAATGACGAGGATATTATTATTATTTTAATTAAAATACTACACATACATATTCGTGTACTGCAGAATGTGTCGTGTGTTGTATCAGAATATCCGAATTACCTTAATTAACAGATTTCGGGAGTCTAAGAAATTAACTCAAAAGGATATCACTATTATGATTAGTTTTTGGAAATCAAGTTTATTTGTAATTTTATTAGGTTACGAATCCTGAATATATTCCAGGAACGGTGGGTGTCGGTTTCCTAATAGATCAATCGAATTTAAGAGCTTAAAACCACGTATCACTCCCATTTAATCTATCTCTGCTTACGCTTAAAAAACTTCACCTTATTTAATATGACTTACCTTCCAAGGGGAATCCGGTACGGGGGTAATTCTGGCCTGGCGCTGGTCTCATCATTCTTGGTACCGTTCCTGGTAAAGTGGCCATTATACTCTGTCAGAAATCAAGAAGCCGTAGTCAACCCAGTTTCTAGACGGCACAACCAAGTCCTCAACTGATGGTGATTTATTTCTCAAAATGAAACGTGACGTATTTTGTTAAAAAAGAAGATGAAGAAAAAAAAGAAAGAAAAGACACGGGGATAACGTAGATCCAACCAGACGAACTGGCAAAAGCAGAACCCCTAAAAATAAGAAAAAAAAATAAGCACTTAAGCTGTTCGTTGGGTAGCATAAGACAAACAAGAAAACCGAAAAGATTCAACGGGTGCCCGTGGAGGGAGGGGGTTTAATCTAGCTCTCACAAGTAGAGTGGCCAAAGGTTATTTAATTCTTTGCAGTGTTGCGCTGAAAGGTCTGGTAGTTTTTATGGCAAAGTCTGCTTGGAGGTTGGGAGTAGTTTAAGTGGACAACTTTGGCGCACAGTGTATGAGGGGGATGTCGCGCGCGCCGATAGGCTCTGAGGCCTTTCTTTTATTCATGAGGGGAAGAAGGAGTTTAACCACAGGTCTCTCGACCAATAGCAAGAAACGACGCTAGACGCAAATACACTTTCCGCTGCTTTATATTTAGAATCCATCCGCTTCTTCTGAATATATTATACAGAACCGTACAATAAAATTCCGTTGATTAAACTTTCAAGGTAATTTATTTACGATTAGAAGTTTGCTTTTTTACGTGTATTATTCATATTTTTAATTATGAAGAAAAGTGCCTCAACATGTCGGAACGTTTATCATGGCTGGAATTATTGATACAGATTTTGAAAATAATATTTTTCTTTGATTTCGATAGATTGGTCTGTTTTTTTCTAATATAGCTCAGATAATTATTCTCCGTTACATCTACTTTTAAGCTACGGGAACAAGTTAGAGAATTATATGGAACGTATACCTGAAAATCATACCGGTCACTTACAACTGACACATATAAACCCGTATTAAGAAATACAATTAATAAACATATACATTACGTTCTGCTAAGTGCCTATTCACGCTTCTGCGATCTATTATCTTCTCGACTTTCTTTTTTATTCTTAAAATGAATTGCATGGGTTTCATTTTCAGTGTAGGCTAACATTCTTATTGAACCTGATAAAATAGCGATAATTTGCCGTCAGCGAAAATGTCACTCCTCATAGATCTTAACTCCCGGACCCGGTGCTTGATCAGTTTTTTACTGAACGTAGCACAATAAGCCATCTACATTAGACATCAATATTAAAAAAAAAAACGAAACTATCGAGTATCCATCTATCATATCCATCTCGTGTATTAGAACATTACGTGCTATACACTGCAAAGTATCACATGAGGTTTTTTTTATATAATATATTTTTATATATACATTAAAGCAAAACTTATTTTACACACATACATACAGACGTGTGTGAAAGTTTTGCCTATACTAGGCCGTATATAGTAAGTATTGTATACAAAGTATATATAATATATAACATGTATATAGTGTGTGTGTATATGTGTGTATATATATATATATATATA
>JAAGVU020000103.1:3258891-3271936 GCA_011763525.2 Mormyrus iriodes
ATGCACCGAATAAATGAAACATCAAACACAAAAACCAGAATTCATTAATTCGCAAATTCCGTCTTGCGTTCGGAAGGTTTTGTTTTGCCGCCCCCCCCCCCCCCCCCACCCCCGGCACCACCTTTCCCAAACCCCCATCATCCCATTTTTGCTGGCCATTTTTTTGTTATTATAGGCTAGTAATGCAGACACCAAATTCCTCTTTCCGCATTCAAGTAAATGTTTGACTAAAAATAAGAAAAAAACTAACATTTTATGTAGTATTGCCTTGCTGGAATGATAAGACGCACTAAGATATGTGACAGATCAAAATTAAAGTTATACCCGGTCGTCTGTATTCCTTAATTCTTAAATATATTTAAATTAAGTTATATTTAGGCGATTACAAATTGTAAATCTTTTACATAAAATTAACGAGAATATACTTGGCCTGTACTAAATACTAAATCTGCCCATGCATTGTCTTTTCAGAGCATTCAGAATTGCGTTTCATTTTACATTGTACCTTTAATTATGACGTCGGACTCGATGCCCCATTCTTTAAAATCTCAGTGGTGTGCATGTATTTTCTGTTATTTATTGCCTATTTTGATTTAACTTTTAATTTCACTTTACCAAATTTCGTTTTCTTTCATCCGCCTTTGCCTCACTCCATCTTTAGAGGCCAACGAAAACGTATATGAATCAAGTAATAATGTACAATTTAAGTAATTTTAAATGTCGTGTAGTTTCGCGTATAATGTCGACTATCAATATATTTAAAATACATATAAATGAATAACATTATTAATTTGTTTCTATCTCGTGTTCAGCTATTTTGATCGTACGGGTGAGATGCGATCTCCACTGACTGCACCCTTGAACCGTAAAATACGCCCACGCAACCTCAAGAAATGCGGACGAAAGCAACAAATTACAACTTGCCAATGCCTGTAGACCTTTATTAGACATGAATTCGGTTCAATTACCTCATGTTCCCTGGATGGGAAACATAAGATACACCAGGTCCAAGGATCACTTCTGTTTGAATCGTGAATAAGCGTGTATTCAATGCACAGGTTTCATTCTTAATGAAAACAGAAGATTGTGAAACTTCATGCAATCAAGCCCGGCTTTGACAACCTTTGACACGAAAACAGTCAAATAAAGATCTGTGGTTTATGGCATTTATTAAATAACGTTCAGCAGTTCACTTGCAAACTATGAAGCGAATACAAAGTTTTAGTGTTAGGTATTAAAACAGCACGATTGCCAGTCTAGGTATGGGGAGGAACGGCGTACTGTACACTTACTATCGAATAGTTATTGAATGATAGAATCAATTAGCAATCCGAATGTGAAAATATTATGATATCCTACCTAGTGCTAGGCAAAAAGATATAAGCTAATGTCTCAGGGCAGATTTGGGCAAATACGGTACATATTCCCGTTTCATGTAACCTATATAATTATTTATTAATATTACGTTGCCAAAGCAGAAATGTGCCCAGTCGGAAATATATTTGAGGTTACCTCGTCCGGTGTATGTCTAAGGGTACAGAAAGTTGGTTCTTGCAGTAATTAAATCTTTTTAGAGGCTCAAGCATCCTATTGTTTTGAACCATTCCAAATTACATTTAATATAAATTTATTCTTAGGCTACCATACAATTCGTAACAGAGGATTACAATGTAAAATTGCATTTGATTTTTTTTTTTGGAAAATCGTTTTGAAGAAAAGAAGTCAGTTAAGGTGCGAACGCTGGTGGTCGCTAGGACCTTTCTGCTTTCCATTGCAAGGCTAATTTATGGTTATAATAATTATAATGGGTTCTTTGTAACTATTACATACTTTAGGAAGATTCACCTGTTGCCTTGTCCTGTGATAGGAGCCCATGCACGCCCCACGTTTAGCTGCAACTGAATCCCAGGCTTATTGGCTGATTACAAGAAAGTACATTTTATGTGAAATTTAAGGAATATATTTACGTCACCATGACTTTTGTATGTATTTAATTAGAGGTGATTATTTCCCGTGTCTGCTGTTGCGGATTAATTTACATTATAGATAAAGAGCTAAGGACTCTAGAGAAAACTCTCTCCTCTTGGGCAAACGCCCTTCTGTTATGCACAACACTAATTGCAAACATTTTTTAATTAGTATAATGTGTAATTTAATGGAGCTTTTGTCTGAATTTGCTCAATTCATGATTCTACTAATTAGCAGATTACTAAGTGAAATTATAACTGTTCTCGATTGGCTATATTTACCTGAAGAGTCTTTTTAAGATTTATATGGCGTTTTTCCTAACAGTTTTACACAACAGACGAAATATTTTAATTATGTTTCAACTCATTAATAGGTAAATAAATAGATCAAATGCCAAGCGTTACTGAGTTAAATGATAAACAATGTGACCTTTGATTGCATTTGTCCTCCCTGAAACCGCAGCACCTGTTTATGCACCGATATCATTTTCCAATGATTATTATCAAATTAAATTATGATGTTTCTCACACTCATACGTGTGTTCCATTACAACCAAATTCATAATCACGGTGCTACGAAAGCGGCAAAGGCTGGCGGGAGTGGCGGAAGCGCGGTGAAACAGATAAGGGCCCGGTTTCCCGATAACAGTAACTCTAAAGATACATCATACGAAAGGTATTTGTTTTCCTACGTATGTTTCCCGAACAATCTCTTAAGAGATTGCTTAAGGGAGAGCTTCTTTAGAGCGACCTTAATAATCGCCGGAACACCTGATTGTTTGACAATAATGGATCATGAATTGATTATTCCCTCCATGCAACTGCATGGCTGCCACATGAGAGAAAGCGGTGTTCTTCATAAATATAACACTGCAGGAATGCATCAAAATATTGCATTAATCAGAAATTGGGAAAACCTAAACATAAAATACAAAATTGACAACTTGAATCATCTAATCGTAAATATGATTTTCGCCGATTGGATGCACGAACCCGCCTCTGCAGATTGTAGTATCACCGTTTTATTTTTATTTGTTCTATAAAACACCTGCGTGCACCAATCTGTGTGTATGTCACTGATATTGGGACGAGCAATGGCACAATAGCCGAAAGAAAAGTTGCGTTACTGCGATAACATCGGAGAACGTCCTATGTGCTTCAGTGTTGACTACTAAGGTCTATTCCAGGGTGCCTTTTGGTTGGAAATGTATTAAACTTACATGTGAATGAACCTGCACTGTCGACTCTTATCAACCTCATGAACCAACGCTTTGATATACTGTGACTTTGGCACGTTTAGAGAGGAGTGTGCATTCCAGGGCCTTCGGAAATTGGGGGAACGCGTCCATCCCAATTTCGGCGGAACCCACCGCCCCCTAACCCCTCCTTCCTAATTGATAAATAAATACTTAATCAACACTTCCTTATCTTTCATTACAAATCCGCGCATGACTGAGGCCATTTCGTTGAGCGTTCAGAGCGTAAGGGTGAAACCTAGCGAAGATTGTAGTCATGTATCAGACAAAATCGTTTTATCAAATGGATCAGTTAATTTTAGTTAAGTGGTGTTTGGTTATGAAACTGTACCCTTAACAATATTAGTTTTATTTTAAATGAGTAATATGAGCCGACAGCAGCAATCAGAGACAGCTAAGAGAGGTTCGGACCAACCTTACGAGAGAATATCTTTCGGAAGATGTACTTAAATAAGAGCGTTTCGGGAAACACGTCGGGGCGTTAATAAAGAGCTTAAGGTAGAATTTACTAACGACATAGGGTTCAGAAGGTTTTGGGAAACCGGGCCCAGCACTGGTCACCGGTGAGTTAATAGGTTACAGTCACACTTAGAAGAAATGTGCGACCTTAAGTGATAAGCGCGTAAAATGAGACAACAGACGTCGGAAAATATATAACAATAAGAAAAATAAACACAGGACTTAATATTTTTAAATGAGGCACATTATTTGCAAATTACACTGCATAAATCAGAGATACATGTTACAATGCATTTACTTGGAATTCAAAATATTTTTCAATTTTTATTCTTATGCGCCGAAGACTGATGCATGAAAAACTGACTTGGAGCGCTCGAGAGAATGCCTGTAGCCTTCGCTAGAGGGCGACGAAGTTTTCTCAATAAAAAATACCTCTAACGTCAAAGAACGTCGACTGGCAGTCTTAGGTCGATCATTTACGTAGGATGAATTTATTTTCTGATTTTATTTTCTCAAATATCTACTGAATTATATTTGGTTGTATACATAAGCATGTATCAATAAAATTATTAAACAAATCAGCTATAACAACAGGAAGGGAAGGGGCATATTCAGGATAAATAGGATACTAAACTTGCACTCAATATATCACGACTTCTCTATATCACATTTCTAAATAAAAATTAAATTTGAGATTTATCAGTGATTAAGTTAATTGCTTGACTCAACAATTCAATTATAATGCTGTACCTTTGAAGGTATTAGCATACCTGCAAATTTAAAGCAACATTGGATTAAATGGTTTTAAAACAGGATTCTGAGATAGACAATTGTTCTGTACAGGGTAAAGAGAATTGTGAAGATACAGTAGGGCTTAAAGTAATTTTGTGACTGGGTTTGAGGTCTGCTTTGTTGACAGATGATACTAGAGGAACTTTTGAGTGAAATGTATTTCATTCTTGACTTCCAGCCTTCCATGCGTTTCATTTGCATGAAGGATACAGGTTTACTTACTCTGCACTGTCAAAGCTGCTGTTCACCGGAACTCACCTTTGAACTACTAAAAGGCACCAACTCAGCTTCCCTTGCCTACATTTCACAGACTCCCCACAGTTTTTCGTAGAATGACTAGACATGTTTTTGTGGTTAGAGATCAAGTCATGTCCGTGATCAAGTTGTAGGTCCAAGTGCGGAGAGTAGCAGTGGTGTTTCATTCACCGACGTCCTTATTTTGAATTGCTCTATTAAAAGATCCTAGGGTATAATAAAGTTAGTTACAAGAGATCCCACCATTCCTTTATTTTACATACTAGCTTATTCGGTACAGGGTTGTAGTGAGTCTGTAGACCATTTAATTAAGGCAGGGAACATCATCAGCAGTCTGCTATCACATCACATCTCTCTCTCTCTCTCTATCACACACACACACACACACAGGGGTAATCGAAGACACCAGCTCACCTAAATCACATACTTCTCTGACCTGAGGGAGAGAATCCACACAAACACCCTGAGAACAGGCAGACAGAAGGAGAACCAGGTGCCGGATTCAGACCCCCAAGCTGCGGCTGGACAGCGGTGACAGCGGCCACAGATCCACCATGTCAGCCAGCAATTAGGAAACAAAAATGTAATATAAACAGCCGAAGCATTTAGGCGTTCGTGACTTTTAAATACAACAAACAGGGCTATCTCCATCATATAACAATGATAATACTTGGTCAAGGTTGCAATATAAAATGATATTTATAGACTATAATTTAGCGCTGTTTTCCAGGTGGACATGAACCCCTTAGGCCACTTCAGTAATAAACAATCGATAGGGAAATACATGCTGGCCTGGGGTGAAATGATGAGCCATCTTGGCCTGGTGCAGGATACACTGCAATGAGGAACACATCAGAATCTTGCCTTTAGTTCAACTGTGCAGTTTCTTACAGCTACCCGTTTCTACGCCACTTGAGGATTCTTGCACATGGCTTCAGCAAGGCTGCTGACTCCAAATCTGTGCATGCAGTGACCAGATTACTGCTGTGCCATGCGTGCAACTACATACAGTTTTCAGCGGGAGGAGATGCCTTGCATGACACAAAAATCGATTTTCATGCCATGGTACGCATACCTGGCATTGTAGGTGCAGTGGATGGAACGCTCATCCCTAGTCATACTCCCAGCCTCTTGGATCCCACCTGTACCTGTCGAATAGAGTTTACTGCACTAGGCCTAAATGTCCAGGTTATATGCAACCATCAAGGACATTTTACAGACATTGTGAGTAAGTAGCCTGAGAGTACACATGATGCCTAACACTTCCCCCAACACACTGTTGTGCTGTCATTGTCATGTATGTCATGCAGCGCAACATAGCAGTAATTATTTTACTAACATTGATTTCTGGCCACCTTCTCCAAAAGTTACTTTGCTAAACAATTTATGTTCCTGTTATTGACAGTCTGTGCTTTTCTCATGTGGACGCTGGGGGTAAACAATAAAGAACAACTTTAGGTTCGTCCCTTAAATGTCATATAACGAAGGCCTTTTGGAAATAGGGCCTACTGGCAAATCTCACTCTTTCTCTACCTTCATCATTCATTACCTTGCCTGCTGTTTGCTATGATCGTTCCTCGTCTGGAAACACACCTCAGATTGAAAAACAGTCACTCAGACACAGAACAAACTTATTTAGCCGACCCACAGCAAAGTTCTTTTCCACACGACTGATAAATTCCATCTTAATATGAACATCAATCTACTGAGTGCTAATTATTGAGATACATAATTATTAGTGTTATTAACTAAACGTTTAAATTCCATCTTTAATATGTTTCTTTTTTGAAATATTCTTTGTATATGACACTTAGTTACACTCATCCATCCATCCATCCATCCATCGCTTCCTCCATCAACCGCATGTCCAAGTTTGGGTCATTGCATACTGTAATTATGGTAATTCTGGGACTTATTCTTTCATTTTGTTTACTCTAATATTGTTGAAAACTTCCTCACTGCCTGAAATGCAAAAATAGATGTTTCAAAGATAAATATTTCAGTTCATCATCCGCTTGGTTGTTCTGATGTTAAGTAGCAGTGGAATTAGCCATTGGATGAAAGCTGACTGCATAGAATGGAGCTTGGAAGGTAAATAGCCATAATTTAAAAATTACTCTTTTAATCACCTTTATCTATCTATCAATCTATCTATCTATCCATCCATTTTTTACATCTGATTATCCTACGCAGGATCTGGAGCTACAGGCGCATGGCAGGGAATAACCCAGGATGGGGCGTAATGTTCTTTATAGAATAGAATTTTTTCCAGTTGGTAGAATATATAAGAAAACATTTTCAAGCATGTATAAAGACTGTTAAACAGATTTCCCAACATGTGTTAGTGTTTCTGTAATTTCCCAAAGTATTAGGACAATTTCCCTTAAAAGTGCAATGACTTCAGTTAGTGACAAAGGGTGTGATGTTTAGGGTGTCTGGGGCCTCCCAGCAGGCAGACAGACACCTCGTCTGTGGTTGGATTACACCAGGGACTCTCAGGTACAGACACCTTAACAAAAGCAGACCCACCATGACCCAGACAAAAAAATCACAACAATGAGGAGAATATAGTTGTGGTTTTAGTTGTGGGTCAAACAAAAAGGTGGTTTTTGTTAAACAACAACAAAGAATTTCTTAAAAAGACTAGGAAGGGGGCAGGTGTGTAACGCAGTGGCTTTGGGCCCAGTAGTTCAAAAGTCACCAGTTCAAATCCTGCACAGGAGCATAGGGTACATGGGCAAGCACCCCCCCTTCAATATTAAACTTGGATTCATTTAGCCCCTGCAGTACACTGTTGACCCAGTGAATGCCAAAATAGTTTCAGAGTTAGGTGCTTAATCAAGATCCTACTAAATGAATTAAATACATGTAGGAAGTAGGAAGTCCAGACACAGCCTTGCATCTCATAACATGCCGCACAGGCACTGCTTGGGTCAGCAGCAAATGCAGACATGATTAAAGTACTGACACCCCATGGAAGGTCACCCCGCCCGTGCTCCGACGGGGGAACATGCCGTGGCCCATCTCAGGCGGCCTACAGCCAGGTCGAAGCCACAGGGAAACAACCGTCATTCAGTTACGCTTCCATGAGACAGTCTCCCCTTTGTGAGGCGCTTACGGCGTGGTCAGCATGATCTCGTTAGCTTGTTATGGCAAAGCTCACATCTGCTTGGGATTACTCGAATGTGATATTGCTTCCTTATGGGAATTATTTTATCAGGATGCCTAAAAGTGCCTGCATGAAATGTCTCGTAAGAGGCAGGGGATACTGGTTACTTTACCTCTGTTTTATGCTATCAGGTCAAGAAGGTTTGAGATAAAATCTCAATGAAAGGGGGGGGGCTGCCTTCAGATATAACAACCGAGAGAAGAGTTAAGAAATCTCTCTGAAGCCAGCAACATTCCCGGGTATCTGACTAAATACCAAGCGCCAAAACTGTTCAAATTGATTATGAAGACCATGGAGAACAAAGTCATAAAATTTCTAGGATAAGAAGTACATCTTTTCTAATTCATACTCATAAACAATTATCTGTCCATAGTTAAAAAAGGTGGAAATATTACAGTTGGTTTTCACAGTTTGATTTTAAAAAGGTTTAAAAAGCAGAACAATTTCTTAATGCCTCATTAATAAATGAGTGTAAACATCTTCATGAAGCAGTCCGTTACTCACCTAAGAATGACCATGGGAATGACATTGTCGAAGCCAGCAAGCCCATAGCAAATAAAATCATCTTCAGGTTTTCAACTGTTCAGGTTCCACAAGCTGTTGTTGATCGCCGTAACCAGGCAACAGGCCATGCTACCTGGGAGAGCTGTTGAAACTGATGATGCTGATGGGGTAACGTTCCAGTGGAGAGTTGATCAAGGCATGGTGTTCTTCAACAAAGGATCTCATTAGGCTTGTGAGATACACAAAGGTGGTTGGGTCATCCTGGATCATCTGGACAGAAGAGAGGGAGACCCACTGCAGAGAGTGCACAAGGAAGACATACAGGCGAGCAGGTGTACAAGACAACACAAACACTGCTGGCCAGGAGGCCGGGGGGGGTGGGGGGGGCTGGTTCCACATGACACATTAAGCACCAGACACAAGAGGCTTTCAGCTGGAAGCGTTTAGGCGAGTTAAATCATGGGGGCCGGTAATGACATCCTGTCGACATGCATCACTGCAGAGGGAATAACTTGCAGCAAAAAAAGACAAATGAAAAAAACACACACTACCCCCCCAACTGCAATCGACACAATGCGTTCTTTTGCTGGAGGCTATGATCGTGCTGGACGCAGGTCCTGCGATGGACAGGGTTGATCTGCCAAGTGGAAACGGTCCAGCATTGGTGCGCCGCTGGCCACATTCCTTCTAGGTCATCCAGTAGACCGTTTCTCATACTTGAAGGGCTTCTAGGAGTTCAGGTTTACAGTCAAACCAAGAGGGGCATAATTAGTATGCTAAGTTAATAGACTTAGCCGCTGCTTTTTGGACTGAGGTTGATGGAAGTTTAAAGAGAGTCATGCACCATGGCTAAGAAGCATGTCCCACAGTCAGAGGCTCATAATTCAGCACTTTAACTAATTATCCAACTCCCATTCCTGTGATGTAAAGAAATATGTTAACATTGGTATCAGGGCTGGTGGGAATGTTGTGGGACCTTTGGGGGAGGGAGGGATGGATGGTTTAAACAAGACCTCATCACCTGGGGTGGGAATGAGATGGACTTTTCTCAGTGATGTTCAGGGAAAGGCAAGATGTTCTTCTGGGCCAGCAACTGGAGCGTGCGTGTGGGGGTGTGTCTCCAGGGGGACGTGGTAGAACTTCATGCCCCACAACAAAGCACAGCACATAAGCCTTGAGCTGGCAAAGTCATTATCATCGTATGGCTGCAAGCCTCACCTGTGCTCTTCAGTTAAACGCTAAGGAGCAGAAAATACCGGATTTCTCTTTCATAGAGGGAAATGATCAAACTACTGGCTCCAAGCACATTTCACTGTAAACGAGGCATTCCTCACTGCCATCATTACCATGCAAAAACTGCAGGGTGTTCTTATAATCTGTATTATTACCATCGCACTAAATTTCATTTAACCGGAATTTATAAGAAAGGCACACGAATGGATTCCACCTTTGTCTACCAGTACTCAAAAAAACCCTGTTGATAAACTGACCAATCAGCTGCATCTCTTTCCCCAAAAGTTGCAGCAGACACCTGGAATATGTCAGATTCCTCAGAAAACATGCACTCTGCAGCTTTCTGGTATCAGACAAGCACTGCAATAACTAATTGCATTTTCACTATTGTGAAAGCTATTCTTGTGATGTCCAGCCCTTCCCGGTCTGTGTTTCCCCAGTGTTTCCCCGCAGGCAGGGCTGGGTAGCAACCACGCCTGCTCCATGTTGCCTAGTTACCTCATGTGTTTGCCCTGTGTTAATCACTCACAGGTGCCCCTCGTTCATTCCTCCCTGTTTCCCTTATATAAGGTTCCCTGTCCTGTGGTTCCCTGTGGGTCATTGTAAAGTGCATGTTCGTGAACACCCGCTCCTTGTTTATGCTTTGGCACAGAATAAAGTCCCCTGACCCTCACCAGTCTACGCTGCCTCCTGAGTCATTCTGCCTGGCACCATGCCTCGCCGCTCTGCCTGCCGGCATGACAGAATGACCGACCCCAAAGTGTGCCCAGTCCGCGAGCGGGATACCCTCATCCTGCTCGTAGCGACGAACGCTCGGGTGCTGAGCATTGCCCCGTCAGCGCACGACTCCGGGGCTCTGATCTCGCTGCTGGAGCCGGGATACAACCCCTGGTGCGGGACCCGAACAGCGTGCAAGTGCTCCCGCGCCCCAGAGGATGCCATTCCCCGGATCCCCAAGGATCTGAAGAGGGAAAAGGATCCGGTAGGTCCTCTAACCCTGTGGGTCCCTCCCTGGTGGTCTCGTCCCTTCTCCAGGGTGGCTGAGGGGTGGATCCAGGAAGCCCTGCAGCTCCTGGAGGTGGGGAGTGATGCCCCCGCGCTGGAGCTGGAAGGGTGCCCGCTCCCCGCGGGTCCTGCCGCGCCCGCTCCCCGTGGGTCCTGCCGAGCCGCACCTGCTTGTCGGGGGTTCCGCGGAGTACCCCCAAGGACCCCTGCAGATCCTGATGATGGACCCAGAGGAGTGGGTCCCAGCGCAAATTGCAGGAGTGGCCGGCGGATCCTCTCCGGGGGTCGTGGACCTAGCCCAGCAGCTCTTCATGCTCCAGGGGCTGTTTTGGCAGGTATGGGTGAATCCTGAGGTCCCGGCTCTCCAGGCTCAGTTCCGGGACTTGGAGCAGGACTTCGCGGCGGTAAGCCCTGCTTCCCTGCCACGGGACCTGGGGCGTCTGCAGGAGAAGCTGCGCCGGATAGTCGAGGCCCGGATGAGGGCAGCTATGACCGTGGCGCCTCTCCTGCCCCCTGGGGACCCTGCGGTGCCTCTCCTGCCCTGCAAGGGCTCGGCCGAGCGGCCCGAAAGGCGCTCCACGGCCAGCATCCCCTCTCCTCTGCCCATCCGCCGGCACCCCCTAGCCGGCATCCGGCCGCAGTCCGTGGGGTCACCCCCGGGATCCTGGGATCCCGCAGCATCGCTCTTGGCGCCAGGAGGAGGGTCCGAAGCACAGAGCCTCGCACAGGGGAACCTCCTGTTGCTTGAGGGTCCCCTCAAGTCCCCTCGGCTGCCACGCCTGCCACGGGTGCCGCTCTCCAGCCGGCGTCCCTCTGCCTTCGCCCTGAAGGTGTGAAGCAGCCAGTGTACCGCCGCAGTCACCCAGACTGCGGGCTCCGGCGAGCGGCTCTCCTCCGCCCTCGCCCCGAAGGCGTCCTTCAGCCAGCTCTCTGCCCTCGCCCTGAAGGCGTCTGTCTCCCGGTGGGCACTCCCCGGCCTGGGTGCCCCGAAGGCGCTCTTCGGACGGCACTCTCCTGCCCTGGTGCCTTCGCCGCCCGGCCTGGGCACCTCAGCCGGGCCACCACCGTCACAGGGAGGGCTCCCTCCGGTTGGCTCTCCGCCGGCACCTGGACCGCTCCTGCCAGAGCCCGGCCCAGGGGAATGGATGGCAGCAGCTGCCCCAGAGCGCCTCCCTGTGCCCGGGCACCTTGTCCGAAGGGTGGAGGAGGACCCAGAGGACTTCCCCACGGAAGAGCTGGAATGGGACCCCTGGGACCTCAGCGCGGTGATCCCAGCTTCTGGGGGCCCTAGGGGACACCGAGGACGATGCCTAGGGCATCTTAGCAGAGCCCCGGGCAGATGTGCTATTTCCCACAGAGGAAAACGGAGGCACTCCCGGCACCAGGCGTGCTCAGGTCCGGCCTCTGTGTCGTCCCCCGGGGTCGCCGTGTTGCCCCCTAGCTCCATCCCAGCGCCCTCCTTGTTGCCCTCCGGCCCCTGTCCTTCAGTCTTCTCCTTGCCCTCTGGTCCCCGTTTGCCAGTTCCCTCATCTCCCTCATTTTTAGGCCCCTCTCCTACCAGGTCCTGTCCTTCTGATGTCCCGAGCCTGCGGCCCCAGCGGGCTCCGGTGGGTCCCCTGCCCGCAAGGCGCCGTGTCCCCCATTTCCCTGCCTCGTTCCCTCTGGTCCCGTCCCAATGCCTGGCGGCTGTGCCCTGGAGGTCCTTCCCAGGTCCTTCCACTAGGTGGCCACTGGGTCCAGTGGTAGCTCCCCAGGTCCCTCCGGTCCTGCCCTTTATTCCTGGTGCTCAGCCCCAGGTCCCTCTGGTCCCTTCCTTTGGCCCCTGTCCATCACGTTCAGTCCCTACCATAGCTCCAGGGGCTTCTTCTCCATGGCCCCTGGAGTCCCTGTTCTTGTCCCCTCAAGGAGGGGGCATTCCCCAAGGCCTTTTGTCTCCCCTGTCCATCCTGGGTCACTGGTTGTCTGTCTGCCTGTCTGTCCTGTCCAGTGTTGTGGTGGCCCTCTTGTGTTCAGCCTGGTCCCCGGTGAGTTTCCCTGGTCTGTCTGTGTGCAGTCCGTTTCTGTCTGTCACCTGAGGAGTCTGTAGTCCCTCAAAGTCCTGTCTGGTGTTCGGTCCTGTTTGTTCCCCAGGATGTGTGACATTGTCAGTCCCCTCCAGGGGTCTGCCATGTTTGATCCCCATGGTCCCTGATCCTGTCCCAGTCCCGTCCAGTGTCTGGTCCCTCGATCCCTCAGTGTCCGTCCTGTTGCTTG
The DNA here is from genome assembly GCA_011763525.2 of Mormyrus iriodes. NCBI lineage: Eukaryota > Metazoa > Chordata > Actinopteri > Osteoglossiformes > Mormyridae > Mormyrus > Mormyrus iriodes. The sequence goes on from JAAGVU020000103.1 coordinate 3,271,785, forward strand.
TCATGTGTTTAACCATGTCCTGTTCAAGTCTTTCCCCAGGTCCTGTTCCTGTCACCTGTCCGAGGTCTGCCTGAATCCTGCGTCTGCCCTTGCTGTCCTGACCTGATGTGCCTGTCCTGTCCTTGGCCCCTCGGGCTCTCGCTCAACCTGGA
>JAAGVU020000103.1:3280664-3291533 GCA_011763525.2 Mormyrus iriodes
GGGTCTGGCGAACAGCGGTAGCAGACAAGCAGTGTCCGAAGGGGGAGAGAGTCTCACGAACCCGGGGTTCGTAACAACTCACAGTGCCGTTAAAAAACAACAGTGCCATAGAAACATCCACTTCAGCAAACGCTGCTGCTCGTTTGGAGGTGACCTCCTTCAGTGCAATGTGTCTAAGCATTAAAGTACTGACGCTGTTTAAAAGGACATTGTAACAAATGGTGAGCAACTTACACAAAACCTAGTTTTCTCTCTTCACTGGCGCCCTCTACTGACCACACACGTTTCTATACAGGAGACCCCATTGCACTTTTTCCAGGCTTTAATCGTTATCACGATTAACTAACAGCCATTTGAGGATGGCGACTGGCTATCGATCATCCGTATCAACCTGTGGGACTTACGACGAATCAGTTTTCAGTGGCAAGAGTGGCGAACTCACTGCTGTTCTCATTTGTGGATTTTTTAAGTTTGTGCCTACATGAGACAAAACCAGGCATACAAAACACACATGTGAATATTCACCTTGTTTTTAAAATGCAATATAAACGTAGGAGGCCTGGTAGTATTTTCTTACCTGATGGCCCACAGTGATTACGCCCTTCACTGAACTCTCAATTACAGCACCAATGGCACTGTCTACAAAGTTGCCTTTTTTGTTACATGTGTCTGTGAGAAATGTCTTAGTGGCTGATTTTTTTTTTCCTATGTGACTCTTTGCTTCACACCTGCCTTACATTATTTTCACCTGTATTTGCCAGGGAAAACTCTGAAGTGTGGTTGCCAAGGGTGGCACCCCGAGAAAATACGTGGACAGCTGTGTTGCCACCCCACATCAGTAAGTCTAACTGATAGATCTGGCAGCACCGACCCCCCGCCCCCAGAAAATGTTATCCCATGCACTGATTAACAGATTCTTGACATCATAACAGCACACAAAGCCAGATAATCCCTGCAGTAAATGTGGATAAGGACCTTGCTTGTGGGCTCATCAATCAACCTTCTGATCACAGGCACAGTGTCCTCACCTACTGAGTCACACTGCCCCAATTACACATTTGTAGAGGCTTCAATAACATATACTTAAAAATGGATGAAATAGAATTGGTACTTATGACAGACTTCGCTGGTAAGAAACTGTAGGGTGCAGGCAGGGTTGGGGCCATTCATCAATTCCAGTCCAAATCAGGAAATTGAACTGGAGCTGGAAATAGAAAAAATCTATGGGGAACAGAATTGGAATTGAATTCGAATCCAGTATTTATTGTATTTCAAATGTACACAGTTTATTGTACCACTCTATTTAAATAATCTGCCTAGACATGAAATGGTTGTAAGCGGCCATCCGATTTTCGGATGCTGTTGCTGGTAGTTTGATGTGCCTCGTCAGCAAACATCATGCATTTTATCACCGTTCCTGAGAAATAAATCATTTCCACTTACCTTTAAAACATGATGCGCGGTAGAAATTGAGTGCTCCTTTCAGTGATATTTGTTTTTTTACGCTTTTTATGAGGTCTTTTGGCGAAGGATGTCTAGGATTTTTGATGCATGAAAAATACCTTAAACTTCTGAGCTGTGTTAAGATTTATTTCCCACTGCTGGTATCAAAAAGTTAAAGTAACAAAAACAGCAATTAAAAGAAAAATATCGGCCTATTAATTTTATGTCGTTTTTGTTAATTGTTATAAATTGTATGATATTGAAAATGAAGACGTAACAGCTTAAGCATTTGTTTTTTTTGCACCCACAGGATTATACCATTATTCGTACAAATAGCACTAACTACATGATAAGTACGTCTCTGGAAAAGTATTATTAAAAATATAAATGATACTGTTAATAAGTTATTTACGTATTGGCCCTTCTTAGGCTGTTCCCAGTTTGCGTTTAGACCCAAAGGGACCCTGAGATCCGATGGCCTTCTTAGGTCATTGCCACCAGGTGGCGCCATCGACTTTAAATATAAAGTTCCACTGCCAGATTTCGAAGCTTTCTAACGTGTACGGACTTTGTGTACTTTGATACAGGGGTGCAGTAAAGGCAGGGGAACCCTGGCAGATTCAGGAGGCCCAGCACTTAACTTATATAATAGGGTGGACCAGAATTTACTGTGCTGTTTATATATCTCACAAGCTGACCTAGTCTGAAATGGGAAAACCATGTTTGTGATTTTGTCAAAATTTGGAACAGGATTGTGTGATCTGAGAAAATAATGATATTATCACAAAATAGTCACATTAGTAAGATTAATAGGTAAACGGAGGTATTAGCATCTGAGAACATTACTGAGGTTGGGTACTCACAGATATATAGTAATAAACAAATCGATGAACCAAAAGTGGTGTCTAATCAGAATAAAACTCGAAAACTCAAATTAACAGATACTGTACGGGTGACGGGTTTTTTGAAAAAGCAAGCAACATATACTGAATAAATTAACTAGTTTATTTGTTCGTTTAATGCATTACAGTGTATCACACACGAGAGCTTGACACATCACAGCATATTGTAATAGTCAATGTGTTTTTACAACGGCAGATAATGCCAGTTAATCTTGGATTTAACAGTGCATTTATTTGGTGTTTTTAGGATTTTGACACGCATTAAGAAGCATTCACGAATATCACATTTTTACATTATTAGCATGTGAACATTAACCTAACCAGCTCTGTAAGATGATGCAGACATTATTAAGGTCAGTAGCAATGCTTGTTTGTAAATGTTTCCATGGACTTAGTAATCAAACAAATAAAAAGCAAAATAGAGTATCTCAGATACAGCAGGAGGAGCCGGATTTAACCATTTAAAAATTGTACTGACAGCTGTCATTTCTCAGGACGCACAATGAATCAGAGACTAGGCCGGCCCTGGGTGTTCTTGCTTAAGACGTTTGAAGGTGTGCTCCACAAAACAAAAGGTCAATAAAATATGTCCGTCTCCTCTGAAAAGAAGTATTGATGTAATCTCTTCCAATTCTAACCTTTAAAGTATGTGACATCATGCTGTTCACTAGCCACTCCTGGCACAGTGCACCATGTCAGACGGACGTGAGAGCCAATCCTAGGGTCGGTTTTTGAAAGTTAGGGCGGATCAGGCATGTGTGTAATCTAATACTGAGAAAAATGGAGATTTATAGGATTGGTCCAAGAAGCCCTGACGTGCTTGACTCAGTGGTGTTGGTTTTCCTGCAGAGGCAAGAAGAACGAGAGCTATTTCAGGATGGATGTGCCATCTCCAGTGTCTATTGCTGTCAGCCAAATCTAGCTTTGTGTTGTTTTTCCATTTTCACAAATTCTGGGCAAACGCAACCTTTCTATTTATCGGATGTCACATGTTAATTTATTTACCATAATTTTTATGTATTTTTTTTCCTTCCCAATTCCATTCAGTTTCCGGTGTGCCATCATGTAGAATTAGTGGGACCACACCCACTGCTGTCATTATTGAACTGGTACTACCGGCATCAGCCAAGCCCGTTTAATGCAATGGAAGGGATCACAAACCCAGTTTGCTATAGTATGTGCTGTGTTGTACATCGCCCAGAACAACCTGTTTCTGCAGGAACTGAGTCACCCAGTTCATTAAGTCAGGCAGCTGTTTAGGGTGAATAAGAAGGCTGTATTTGAACATTGGATTGGCTTCTCTTCCAAACTATATCCAGTGTTGTGTCCTGGATTACTAAAGCAGTCATTAAAAATGGATGGAGGGACTGCTGGATGAATGAAGAAATAATATGCGTGACTGCAGATGGAGTAAAAACTTGCTTTGGCCGTAACTTTCATGTTGTGAAGCTTTGTCAGGTGACCTAAAGGTTTTTCTGTCGAAAGGGGAGATAGTAGACCAGATTAAACCTTGTGTATTTTACTTCTTCCATTTTAAATTCTAGATTCTATAGAATTTATCCTCATTTTGAAAATGGACTGGGGTCACTTTGAACCCCCAAAATAACACCGGGGTCACATACAAAAAAAAATGTGAAAATTTTCATTGAATGCACTGTGCAAATCTGTGAAAAGTAGCACTGTATCATACATCAGTAAGTGAAGAAAAAATTACTTTAATATTTACCAGAATTATTTAACAAATTCAACATCTGCTAACAGTTTACTGAAAAATATATATTCTGGAAAAAAAATGTATTATAATACATTCACATTCAGAATATTATTGTGCATAATTAAAATAAAACAGCGGAGGCAGGAAGTGGAAAATAAAAAACTCCTTCATGTTCCATAATAGAGGTCTGACAGATTCTCTGCTATTGCATGGTTCAGAAATCCTCAGTCTTTTCCTTCAAGATGAAACAATACAGAGGAATCCCAGAACATCTGCCTTGGAAACGAATACCCACAGCACAGCTGGCAGAGGACAGACGGACAGCAGCATCCACCAGGCTAAGTAACACGAAATCTACTTCCCCACACACATACATACACGCACAGACGCACATTCAGGCAAAAGTATGCTCAGGTCAAACTGTCATCGCACGTACGCAGGAAAGTGCTGCCTCGGTCCCCACCCCGTGCACATCATTTGTTCAACACACGGTTTACATTCACCCGGTAAATCATACACGTACAGTAACCTTAATGTGAAGCTGATGAACAGGAAAAAAAGGCTAACAAAACTGCAATATGCGCTTGATTTTTCACATCACAAGACACTTAAGGTAGTGTTTCGCAAGCAGGTCCTCAGGGAACCCCAGACAGTCCATGTTTTTGCTCCCTCCCTGGAAGCTGGGAGGGAGCAAAAATGTGCACTGTCTGGCAGGGAGCTGGGAGGGAGCAAAAACGTGGAGCGTCTGGGGGTCCTTGAGGACCGGGTTGGGGAACACTCTCTTACAGGGTTAAGGGATTTATCCTTCATTGGAGAATTATTTAATATCACCGCCTATGCTATTAGGATACAGTGACAAGTGTGCTTAGGAGAGTCTGTCCGCTCTGTGTGCTATGTGCATGGCAGCCACGCTTGCTGAAGTACATGGTGAGTCAGAGCTGACAAAGCACCTTGGAGAAATACTATCCGCGCCTTGTTCTGCGATGCGCAACGTACCAAACATTAGCTACAAGTCCAGCTTGTGCCGTGACTCCACCATATCAGCGGAACCTCAAAAAAAAAAAAAAAAAAAAAAAAAACAGCTTCTATACCAATAAGAAAATAGTCATCGAAAGAAACAGCCGAAGCCATTCCCAGTTCATTTCACTAGCCAGGATGAGATATCATAGCAATAAACTTAGATATTATACAAACTTATATACTACAACTGTCACTTGTATTTGACTTTTAGATCAAAATAGCCCACTGTGTAAACCAACAGAAAATTTACCCCGATTTCAAGAACACTCGGGTAAAAAAACCAAGTAGTTGTGTGTAAATTTTTTTTAAACCACATTTAGTACAAGTCTCTAATAAAATAAAATAGTTAGACACTGAGATCCTTAATGGTGCAAGTAATAGAGCAGCTGTGAGTGTTTTATACGTTTAGGTCCTCAGGCACCGTCTGTAGTCCGTATTCTTTTCTTTGTCACTCGCCCCGGCTGTCTGAGGCTATACCATGTGTATATGTGCCTTCTGTCGAGCCTCGCAATCCCAGTCCAGGCTAGAAGGGCTGTCTCTCTCACTGTCCGCCTCCTTAAAGAACCTGCCGATCTTGTCCCCGTCCAAGTAGACGGGGCGCTTGGGGAGGAGGAAGTAATGCGTGGTGCTGGCCTTCTTGCCATTCTCCATGATGGGCAGGATGCAGGGGGGGCGGGGCGTCTGTGAGCCCAGGCTGTGCTGCCGCTGCAGGGCCCGGCTCACGTACTTGGGGTTGGGGGCAAAGCTTTGGGTGGCCGGCATCACACCATTGATGTATATGGGGAGGCTCTTGGGGCTGGTCGGCCGAGGGCTGCCGCAGGAGCGCGGCTCTCTGGGGGGCACTTTGGGGGGCTTGTCCTCATCGCTACAGGCCCCGGAAGGCACCTCGGCCGACCAGCGGCGAAGGTCGACACCCTTGGATGGGCGTGGCGGGATGGGGATCCGTGGTGGCACCTCGGGTTTATCTTGGTTGCGTGCGCTCGGGTTCGTGCAGGAGAGACGCAGGCTGGCGGGCTTGTTCAGAGAGCCCGCGGGACCCGAGTGGGAGCGCCGTAGTCTCCGCTGAGAGCGGTCGTGCTGCCTGGGCGTCTCGCGGGTGGCTGGTTGCCTGGTAACGGGAGGCGGTGCTTGAGGTGACGACGGCGCCTCCTCCTCCGGGACGCCTCCACCGCTCGGCCCTTCATAGTACGCATAGTTGATCTGTCCGCAGCCCCTGAAACTGCGCCGGCTTGGGGCGCCGTACCGAAAGGCCACGGGCTTGGCGCACAACTCCGGCACCAGCCGCTGACTCTCGTCCGTGCTGGTGAAGAACTCCACCTCGTTATCCATGGCCTCGTCCGAGGAGAAGTCCGCCGGCCCGGGCAGTGGTGGAAGGGGCTTCGTGCGGCGACCCGATTTCAGAGGAGCGGTGTGCTCGTACACAGACAGCCGTTGGAAGGAAGGAACCACCTGGTCGCCTTCTGGGGAGCTGAGGGAGGAGAGCTCGGGGCTGGGGGTCAGGATGAGCAGGGAGGGCCGGAACTTCTTGAGGGGAAGACGCTGGGCACCCGGGCTCTGTGGTGAGCAGGGGAGAGCCGGCTGTCCTGCAGGGACACATCACATCAGACTCTGGTTAGATGGCAGAGATCTGACATTTAATTAGAATCTTTCTCAGTAGGAGAAATACAAGTCAGTTCCTGGGGATTTAACTTTTTCAGGTCCCAGGCCTTTAATGTTCTCTTTTTTTGCTTTTGTTCCGGGGCATTACACATCCAGACAAAAACACTTCCAGCAAAAACATCTCAGTCAGCCACAACATAAACTTGTGGTATTATTATTGATGTAGTAATTTTAATCGCGTCTCATTTCCCACGACGTTACTTCTGACAGCACCACCCTAATCTATTCCAGCACCATTCCTAAAAATGAGTCTAAGCTTATCTCTGGCTGAAGCTTCCTTGTTACACCAGATAAATGCTGGCTGCTGCTATGAGGGTGCGGAACATCTCACGCATCAGCACCCCGATGATTTTATTATTATTAGAAAAAGCCTTAACATAATACACAGTCTGTGAGCTCGGCTAAGTCACAAAAGCGAGAGGGCCTCCACTCAGCCAGGAGGGTGTTTAGCGAGGTGCTCTGAAGGTCAGATCTATAATGTAGCAGGGCCGCCAAATCACCGTCCATCTTCCCATGTAGCACATAAAAAATTGACAAGGTATCCGTGGCCGCACTAACAATAAAATAAATATTTGCGATAACATTGTCTGTGTTGTTAACTGGTCCGCACAGTCCTCTGATGACGCTCGACCGACCACTGAACCATTGCAACCGATCCAAGCCTAGCAGTGCTGACGTATGAAACCAACACAATTAATTTTCCAAACGTAACAAAAAACTTTTTTTGATACCGACTGCAGAGCTGTCATTTGTGATGCATTCTGGTGTAACTTCTCAAAAATGCAAGCGTGCATCAATAATTTGAATAATACTAGAATTAAAGTAATCTTAATATAACTTTGTTTGTGCATAAGCAACATGCATAGTTTATATTTCTCCATCTTTTCAGTCTGTTCCTTGAGGTGGCTGTTTGTTTAAAGCTGTCTGAGGCAGAACTAGAGATCTTCTGGAAAAAAAAAAACATTTGTGAGTGTCACAGAAGTAGTGCTGGATGTTATGTCCGGCTGTCAAAGCTGGAGATCGGCTCCTTCAGCTCCTCATGAACATGTTTGTTTGCTTGTTTGTTTGTCTGGCTCTGGTGAAGGTTATGGACACGTTGTACAGTTTGAAGACATGGGTCTGATCTCAAGGCAAGCCAAACCAGTTACACTAGGTGTCATTTTCTTACCAGTCTGACTGGGTGAAGGGTATTTCTTCAATCTCACAGCTGTTTTTAAACAGGCTAATCGATGTGCATCTTTGATCTAAACCAAAATAGTGCCTTTTATCTGACACAACGCTACAGCTTTTAAACATTCACAAAAAAGCATTCTGGACAGCAGGCCTTTACCCAGAAAGAAATTTCATGGGGCGGAGGTGTCAAACCTGTAGTTTTACTTCATGTCTGCATGCCTGTTGGAATGGGCTGAATGGTCACTGCCCCTAACACCAATCCCACAACTCAAAACTTCCACTCAGAATAAGACAACTTCATGCCTCTGTTTAACATTTCAGAATCCTGCCGCTTAACAGTTACATGACGCGAAATGCATAATTTCAGCAAGTCGGCTATGTCAGTGACATTATTATGGAATACCCGCCTCTAGCGAAACAGGGCACCTGGATGGAAATCTCCTTGCTAAACAAAAGGCGAACCTGTGGCACCACCATATATATTTACCCGCACCATATGTATACTCACTGTCGAAGGCGTCAGACACGGGGACCCGCTGCTGAGATTTCAGGCTGCACTCTGCTGGCGTTGCTTCCAGCTCGAGGCAAAGGCTGCGCAAAGAGAACAGTGGTGTGACGTAAGGGTACGGATAATCTCCAGCTCGACCCAGCATAAACCAAAGCACCATCATAGCACACATATCAATATACTGTGGATATATTGCTTTTAAGCAATGATGCAATGGCTCTTTCGGGGTAAAGTCCTTATATTTCACGTAGGTTTATAAGTTTAAAGTTGTGTCACAAGTTATGCATGTAACATAAGAATGTTTGTCACCTTTTTATTTGCTTCCTGTGAGAATTTATTATATATTAGGACAAGTTGAACGGCTGAAAACTACCAGTAAAAGCCTTCTGCTTCTTTGTGAGTATCTCATAAATATTACAATAACGCAAAGTTCACAATTTTGAAATTTTATTTAAAGTGCTACTTTGTTACTATAAAACTCATTCAAACAATAATTCACGCAAAAGCCATTTTAAAAAAGTTTTAAATCCCCACCCACTTGTTGAGGTCGTGTTGTTGTTCCCAGTAGGACCTGGCGACGTCCGTGCCGTGACAGCGGCTGCTGTGCACGAAGGCGCTCCTCAGCGGCGAGCGGATCCCCGGGGTGCTCAGGCTCGCGGCGCACATTGTCCGGTTGCTCTGGGGTCTCATCCAAGCCCGGGAACACGGGGCTGATTTAGTGGCTGGGGACCGGCATGCCTGCAGAAAGACAGGGAGGCGTGAGCCAAGTCGCTGATGTTGACTGAGGGGAGCGGATGCAGTGGTGGTTAAAACCCCTCCTTTATGCAGCAGTGCCCGCTTTTTCCCCTCGTCATTTGAAACTCGCCGGTTACACGGCCCACAGAGTCATAGGGGGGTGCCCCCTCCCCCCGGCTGCACTGCCAGCCTGCCTCTGCAATAATTACTGCGCCGCGGCCATCAGCCATAGAAGCCCCTTCCTGGCCTCACAACGGGCCGATTGTGTGACATTCTCCACGGCTCCCTCGCCCTGGAATGACAAACTTTCGGTTTGACAGCACTTAGAGACACTCACACCCAGGCGATCTCTCGGGGAAAAAAGGCGTCCTGCAAAAAAAAAAATGAGTGTTGTGTGCAAAGACAAATTGTATACAGTCGCTTGACATGTAATGAGACACACGCCCCACGGGGAAGCTGGAAAGGAAGCTTAAAGACACCGAATCATTAAAGACCCACGATTCTACATAGGAGACGCGTGTACAGAAAGCGGATGGACGGATTGTGCATATGGGCGATCCATGTAAGTCAGATGAAAGACAAGTATGCAACTGGCGGCCTTTAATAATAATGGCATTGGAAGAGAATGTCCCGAGAGGAACAACAGACCTGACTTTTCCTGCAGTCAAAACAGCTCACTGTGTTGCAATACAAAAAACATTTCCCCCATTTTGTAAACAATGTCTCAGGTTACCCAAGAGGTCTAGCCAAATTCACTCCTCACTCAGCCATATAAATAACAACATTTATTTAACCGACGGATTAATTCCATCATTATAAACTACCAGATGGTCAGTGGTGGTTGAAAGGAAGTGATCTATAATTACTGACATTTACTTAGGCCTATATAATGTTTCCAAAGCCACCATCAGTCACTAGCAAACTAAATTTACCTTATTTAATAGCAGGTGGGGTTAAGCTTCTAATAGGCCTACAGTCATCCGGAAATAATTAACGCTTTGTACATGAAAATGCATAAGTTTTCCATAATCTTTAGTGTATTTGTTTCTGGGTAAAGTTCCCATATTTGGGTCTTATGTCACGCACTGTTGACATGCTGTCACATACTCCTCTGAGTTCTGAGTACCAGCTGAAGAAACAGACTAGGGCTATAAAACTCAAACAGTCAGTAAACCTCCATCGGGCTTATATTTTTGGTTTCTGACAGTGAATTTAAGTGGAATCTTTAATATTCCACTATCCAACATTTTATTACTTTGTGTAGCCTACGATCTGTCGGTTGTACACCGTAAGCATGTAACCGATCGTGTATTTATCTAGAATGTTCACTAGATAGTCTCGATTCTTAAGTAATACTCCATAAAAGTATGATGACTAACAGGTAAATAATGTACAGCTGATAAATGTCTCATTTCCGGCAGCAATAACATGTCCCTGATTAGACCTAAATGACAATGAAAAAAACCAACACTAAATTTAATAATAACAAAAATGTGGATGAACAGAACCGCTTTCAACTATGAAACACTCTTTGTAATGATTTTTTTAAGCTGTTACATTTTCAAATCTCCAGCATACTCTCCGATGAGATCAGAAACATAATTCGCCATGGTGACCCCCCCCCCCCCCCGCCCCCCCCCCCCCCCCCCCACCAACGCCGGGCCGCGGAGGGCGCCGGGCAGGGGCGCCGCCAGACCGGCAGAGCCGCGGAACGT
>JAAGVU020000103.1:3305777-3331682 GCA_011763525.2 Mormyrus iriodes
CCCTTTAGCCTGTTTACGCTTAGCTGGGTACATGGAACAACCTGTTACTTCCTGACCTTCGGGGCAGATAAATAGTCCTCCCCAAGCCACAGTGATAGGAATGATTGATTGTTTTCGTGTGAGTGACGGTGGCTCAATTTGCTTCTCAGTGGTCATGAGACAAGCTAAATTCCTGTGTTTATTCACACTAGAGTACACATGGATGCACTTAGAAATAATTCGTGTAAGACAGTGTTTGCCAACCCGGTCCTCGGGAATCCACAGACGGTCCACATTTTTGCTCCCTCCCAGCTCCCTGCCAGACAGTTCGGGAACTAGGAGGGAGCAAAAACATGGACTGTCTGTCGACCGGATTGGACAGCACTGATATACGGTAAAGGCAGTTTCAGTGTGACAGCAGCAACGTTATGTATGGTGCGTAAATTTGAATGCCGCAATAACTATTTGCTCCTAGGTGCCACCTTAGCACTCCTGTAAAAAAAAATAAAAAGATATGAATAAAATTCTTGACTCCGCAGAGTCTGCTTAAACAGAATCGAATTAATTTGCTGTATAAGCAGTTGAAAGATGCATGGATGGAGGGGAAAAATGGGGATAAATAAAATCATGGAATCGACACAGATCCCAAACCAAATTCTCGACACACTGAGGCTCCTGTTTTTTTGTTTTTTTTTTAAACTGACCAAGAAACACATTGCTAAGGCGGTCATAAGTCACACCTCTGTTACAAAACGAGTTTGCTCCCAAGGCCAAAACTATCAAATAATATTTTTGCCTTTTGAGCTGTAATATAGGTTGGGGTATCATGTGTAACACAATGAGAGCTGATCTTCATCTGTCATTCAATCCTCACCATTCCTTATCTACATACCTTATCTCACATTTATTACAGAGCATTGTACACTTCCTGTATGGTGTCCTGTTCAACTGTTTGCAAAGTCCTCCAGGTTTCTGTGGTCTGCTGGACATCCACCATTCAGGGCACCTGGAACACTTCCATTGTCATTCCCCAGCAGCAGACTGTCTGGAGGACTCTCTGGGGGCAAATTGCGACATGGATTGTACAGTGAACCAGTGCGATCAGACGTGGGATGCCATCCTTCCTCCTACTTGATACGACTGTGACTTTAACAGCATTTTCAGGAAATGACATAGTCTGGCTTCATAAGCTCTTGACAGGGCAGCTTTTCACCTTGGGACGTGAGAAAGGAGGTCTTTCATCTCATCTGTTCTTTCAGATATTTGATATCTAGGTGTTTAACTAATATCTGTGCACAACACTTTAGCTATGAGAATAGAAAGGTTATTCCAATCCTCCACTCCCAGTCGTGTAATAAAATGCTGTCTTTGTTCTGAACCAAACTGGTCTCCAACTAGTTTCCATCTGAAGCCTGTTCTCAAGTCAGTGTTAACAGTAGATCAGTCATCAGGGTTGACCTTTACTAAACACCTCAATATTTTGTACACTCAGATCATATTTCTTACCTCTTCTTGCGTCTTGACGAGATGTAATGCAGCTAACCCGTCCTGCTGCGGCGGTTCTTTAAGGCCACATCAGTACAATGTTTCTTCTTTGCTGCTAGTGGTCTTAAGAAGATGATACACAAGGGAACTTTTTGAGCAATGTTGCCGGGCAACTGCCAACCAGGTGAGACAAAGGGCAACTCATCTGGATCTGGATGATCGTGAAAAGTTGCCCACTACCGATTACAGTTTTTCTAATAGAAATTTTTTGCCCAATATCATTGGGAAAGTGCCCGAGCACCTTTGGTCAGCAACATTGCCCGGCAACGTTGCCCAAAAAGCTGCCTTGTGTACTATCACCCTCGACAGGTTTTTGAGCAAGCAGTGCGACCTAGGAGGTGTTTAGATGATATGTAGGACACAGGCATTTAATTTAATGTAATTTCATGTAATTTAATTGAATAATTATCAGAATCTCAGTACTGTTCAGCTGTCTAGACTGAAACAGTGCCACGAGACTCAGAGGATGTCTGCACCCATACTGAGTCATGAATCATTTTCTCTTTGGAAAGGTAGCCATCCGATAAGCAGGGGTGACGGACGCTCGTATCTCTATTGATCTCTTCATTCAGATGTTCATATGTCTTAACTTCTTCAACCACTGGCTAGTGGCAGCATTACTAGCTAGCAGTTTTCACACAGACTTGCTTCCAAATAACTAGGAATAAATAAACAACAAGGAAACCAGGGTCTTTCTGTGTCGATTCGTTACTGTGACCTCACCGGCTGCCCCAAAGCATCTACTGCATCAGGCTTCAAGTCCTCGGCATTATGTCGCTGTGTAGCAGACTTCCCCAAAGCTAGCGTAAAATGACACCAGTCCATGCAGCATGGCATTGCAGTGTGTGGGATATTGTGTGGCTGTATCCAGTGATCCTGTGACTAGCAGACTGATGTCCCCTCTGGGATCTTCAGCGAGGCCCTCAACCCAAAATGGCTCCAGACACACTGTCTGATCCTCATTTATATGTCATTTTGGATGAAATTGTCTACTAAATAAGATATTCGAATAAGATTAGACTAAGGATAAATAATTATTTAGCCTTCCAGAACAATTAAGCAGTTAAGTTTAAAAGCTTATATTCCAGTTAGTGCTTGTTGAATTATACTAAATCACTGATGCTTCATACTACAGTCAAGAGGTGGAATTCTTAACCATTGTGTGACACCTGCCATGTCAGTTCTATATAAGCTTTCTGTTAAACTAAGCGGTATGTGGCTTAGCCACCAGCGGAGTTTCTGCTGAGGTTTATAACAGCATGCCGTCACGTTGAGCCTCAGCTCAGTCAGCCAGGATTCTCCCAGGTCCACGTTGGGCACTTTCCATCACCCTAAAAAAAGCCTGCAGTTCAGCTTAATTGCCAACACTGAAATGCCCTTGGTTTTGCGTGCATGTGAGCGATCATGTGAGGGTGCCTGCCCTCTGGACCGACTTCCCAGCCAGCTCAAAGGCACTTGCTTTCAGATAAGCGCTTTGGGAAGCAGATTCATCAGCAAGTCTACTTCTGAGCACAGCAGACATCGAAACCTTGGCTTCTGGGAACAGAGGATGTTTGTATGAAAATCCAACGCAATAGTGGTGGGGCGGTCGAGATATTTGGGTCAGCTTCTGTGTATGGCTACTGACCGGGGGTCAGAGTGCGGTGCCTTTTAAGTACTGGGGCTCCTTAAAGAGATATCAAAAAGCCCAGCTGTATAAAAATACACCATTGAAATAAAGCCTTTGCGGTCTGCCCTGCCAGGGTTTGGCTGAATGTCTCTCCAGGATATTAATAGTAGCTAAAGAAGCGGTCGGGGCGGCCCTCTTGGCCTTGGTCGCGGAGCTCTGACATCTATCTCTGCTCTCTCACACCTTCGAGGCGCCGTGGAATCAGTGGCTGCTTTTATTTCCGCCAAACAGGACAGGGGGTGGGGGGGGCTCAGGCCCAAGCACTGCACTCTCTCTCCCCCTAATCTGCCCCTCCCTCCTGCACCACCAGTTGTTAGCACTTCTGCATTCCTGTCACAGGAAGCGGATCTCCAGGGCCACCTTATCGGTCTCACTTCCTGTGGAGCTTGTGCGCCAAGTGCGACGTGTGCTTGCTCCCAGAAGACCGGAGACAGGAAGTGGGACAAAGAGCCATCTCTGTTGGAGGCCCTTCCAAGCTGAACCTCACTGCCTCTCCCAGTGTCTATGCCCCCCTCACTATTTTTTTATCCCACTTCTCAGTATCGATTTCCATTTAGACGAAGGCTCCTAATATATGCTCAGGGAGAAGCCTTACCAAGTGTGCATTAAAACAGGGAGTCACCCATTTGAGAACTTCAAGAAGAGTTTGTTCTAAGAAGGGCAGCCACACAATAACTCATTCTGTGTTCATCTGAGTCACTTTTGAAACCTATGATCCTTAAGTGTCCGTACTCTATTCTTTAAAAGAGCCTAAATATCTGTAGGTGTTCTTTTATTTTTAGGACAAAAGAAGCTTTTGTGAGTCTAGACAACGAGAATAAAGTGGAGGGGCCCCACCCTGCTCCTCATACTCACTCAGCTGTCAATTGCCAAAATTTGCGAAGTGATGGCTGACAGTGATGGCTGACAGTGATGTAACGACCGACCCTGATTGGTGGGATGACTTGCCTAACCATGTTTATTCATGTAATTATAATTACTTTACCAGAGACATGGCATACACCTATTTTGCCCTTAGGACAATGTCTTTCAATAGTTTCAAGTTTAATCATGGCGTTGGATTGGGCACGTCATCCTGGAAGTCTGTAATGAACAATCGCATGGCGAAGAATTACAGGTTAGTTTAAATGTAATCCCAAACCAAGTGATTAAGTCTGTTAACCCGTTTGCTTTCAGTTTCCTTACATTGAGCTCTATACTTTTACATTTTGTCAATACACTTGAGTGTTGCACAACTGTCAGTTAATAAACGAACTGAAATAGCTTTTGTAACAAAGAGACACGTTCCAAGCAGGGGGATCTTCCTCCTTCTGTTCTGCGATTTGGGCTGTGACCCCCCCCCCTCTCTCCCAGGGGTGTCGCTAGAGATTTGAGGCCCTATGAAAGCATATTATATTGTGCCCCCAACCCAGTCCGATTCAATCATAATACACATTTTTTTAGGGCCCCTATCACTTAGGGGCCCTTTTGAATCACCCAAACTGCCCACCTCCTTTACAGAGCCCCAGACATGAGGAATTTCTTAGCTTCTGGGTCCAGCTGAGGAGGACCACGCGAAGAGCCAGAGGCCGTCTGTGCTAAAAAGAACATGTATATTTTCGACTGCCAAACAGTCAGAACAGTCAAATAGTCATTTGCATTCAGTTATACAGCAGATGCCTCTGCCCAAAGCAACGTGCGAGTGAGGAAAGCTTGGCCTCAATTAGCAGAACCTGACAACATCCATCGGCCCTGGCTCAGGGACCACATGGTGATGCAGTTACTCTGCCAACTTTGGGACTGGAATCCACAACCTTGCACACATGGGTACAGACTCCTAACCCCACTGAGTCACACACTGTTCCCCTCCATCCAGTAGTGTACTGGCTAAACTCAGTGGCCGTCAGCATAAAGCAGAGTCTTTAAGGACCGGATTGGAAAACACTGGCCTAAAGGATCCATTTGTGACTGTCTATGGAATATTTGAGCTTATCGCCATCCATCTCACTTGCATAATGACTTATCCACTACTGGGCCACAGTGGGTCAGGAGACCACCCCAGGAAGGAGATGTCACCCTGGATGGGATTATCGCATAGTCAATTTTGAGGTGAGTTCATTTGTCTAACCACATGTTTTCAGACAGTAAGAAGAAATGAGAAAGGCCAGCAGAAACCTGTGCAGGCATAGGGAGAATGTACAAACTTCTTACTCAAAGGGCTAGGGGCTGGCAATTGATCCACTCACCCTTAATCTATAAGGCCACAGCTCTGCCCACTGAGTCGCTATGCCACTCCAGGTCACTTTCTCATTACCAGGTAATAACAGAACAGTGTTGTTCTACTTCAATTTACTTCGAATAAAAAGAACAGTTTGTGACAGGGAACACTAGGGCTGTGAAAGAGAAAACTGCTGTCACATCAATATATCAAGGTCTTATCTGCCCATGATCCTGGAAATGTCAAGAGCCTTTCCAGAAAGAAGCAACAGACAATGCTCCCTCTACTGGCACTACCCACCCCGAGACCGAAGGGGGGGGGGGCGGGGAGACACAGACCGGGTCTATAACTGCACTCAGTCAGACTGAAATACCAAATTACCCACATTACCCTTCTGCATCCCTAAGTCACAATAACTCACCCCACCTACTTTAATGGTGAGGAACATGTAGCGTTTTGTATACAAATAAAAATATATACATATAATTAATTCGTAAATAAATTACATATTAAGGATACCAGGTAAAATCCTAGCAGATCCCTGTTGTTTCACCCAAAACGCAGTGCACAAACGGGCAAAATTGCAATCGGCTTTGGATGAAAACGTCAGCTAAGCAAATAAATGAAAACGCCTACATCTGTGGAAGCTTCCGGAAGGCTAGAATAGCAAGCTATGTACACTGCCAGAGCGAATAGCTAAAGTTAAAATGATATGCCAAGCAATGACATCATTAAATATTTTTTTTTATAGGATGAAACAAAGTAAAAAGGGTACTTACGCTGATTTGTTTGTGCTATGCTATATTTGGAATAAGCTTTGCTAAAATTAACAAGGAATTAAAGCTGGATCTTGCTGTCAGCAGTGGAAGGCAGAGAGAGAGATTTAAATGACAGATGGTTCAACTGCCTCCACATAACTTGGCTTATGAGGAATAAAACAACAGAAATTTCTTATAAACACTGACAAGACTGCACACCCAAGCACACTGTATATATATCTATATTAGAGCTTGAGGAAAGGTAATTTTTGACTCTATTTCAAATTTGACATCTACACACCATTGTTTTGTGTTTATCCACTTTCTATTTTTTTATGTGGTGACTTTTGCCTTCTTAAATATAACCTATGTACTTTTAGGGCGATATTTAAGGACACAGTCTGTTAGCACAGTCTGTTACCAAGATGGGACAATGCCAGAATGGTTAATATTCACCCCCTTTCCCCCCATCGTGAGCACAGAGTGCCAGGAAGCATTAGGGAAAAGTATCCTGTGGGGAGGGGGGGGAGGGGTGGAACGGAAGTAGCTCTTTCCAAGAGAACTGAAACCGAACGAAAGTCAGCCGCCAGTCAGCATGAGTCACAGCTGTGTGCACGGAGCGGGAGGGTCACACCACTGCAGGCGTGTGATGGGACAGACCACAGGCATGTATACACACACTCGCTCACACTTCCTGAGTTGGAATCATCTTCTGAGAAGCCATCCCGGTAATACGGATCAGTTGCCCGTCAGACAAAAAGTGACTGAGAGAGAAGAATCTCCATTTCAATTCTTTCATCAGTTTAAACAGCCCAACCTTTCCGCACAGAAAACTAGAAGCACCCATCGGGACTTGCAAACCTGCAAACACTTGCCTCATATTAAGCAAGGCAAGTGAGGAGCACTGACTCTCATGGATTGCACCAGGACGTTCAACCACCCACTTTAATCTGCTGGGTAAAGATGAGGCACTGCTATGGGCTGTGTGCAGATGCCCACGTACAGACCGCGCCTGTTTTACAAAAAAGATAAGGCGCATAACCTGCACTTCATCACAAATGAGAAGATTATCTGATTAATGGGACTTTGTAAATGTCAGAGAAAGTTTTGGTCCAGGTGCACAAGCCCATCGAAAGGAAGCAGTGGTGATGTCACCTAAGGGAAGTTGTTCCCCCGCGTTCATGCAGATGGTACGATCATAACAAGCACGTGTCCAGTATGGAAAACTGTCACGGCCAGTGTAAGAACAGTCTTTCTCTGGACATTGAAGCACCCTAGCAGGGACGTGCGTTCTTGGTGTTACAGCCAGACATACTTGAGGATCTCCCATTAGTGGGACAATTAGTTCAAACATTTTAGGGTTCATGAATTAGTACAGATACACTTGTTAACCCTGTACACAGTTAACCCTCTCAAAGCGGTTCAAATCATGTTTTTGTAGACATTAAGAGACAGAAATGGTATATGTATTAGTATGTCATTCAACGCCTCCATGGATTGTCCTGGAAATGGACTTAAATGGCCAAAAACATCACATCATATCCACAAAAACTTTTCCTACACTACATTGCTTAGACATCGCGTATCACAGTTTGGAGGTAGAGGCTGTTACTTTGTGTAATTAAGATGGTTTCTGATAACCCATCCTGATTCAGTATTGGTCTCTTTACGCCTCTTTACCCTAACTGTTCATTTGGGTAATTATTTTATCAGCAAGACACTTGGGATCCGTTTTATGTCGCTCATTAAAAGATACCTAAAAATGGGGTAGAACAGCAGCTTGCCACTGGCGTGGGAATCTGCGTTACCCTTACAGAAGTTCATTAACATTGCACAGGAGCATGTAATTAACATTTAATGAGGTGTGAAACTGTCAGAAGAGAAATTGAGGGGCGATTAGCAGCCTTTTAATGATTTACAGCAAGGCGACTCAGGTAACAGAGTTGATGTGCGCAGCAGGCATATTTCTTTAAAGGTTTTTGAATGATAGACGCAAGCTGTATGATGCCGAGATGAATGTGCACTTAGATAATCAGGTGTGCAATTGTTAATATTCATTTATATTAGCATGCAAAAAGAACAGTCTAACAATATTTGCAAAGCGCAGCTTCTACTTCTACTTCTACTCTTCTATTTTTTATGTTTGTTATGTGCCTGACGTTTTACCTTTAGAGGACTAACTAGAGCAAAAGTAAGTCAAAATAATTATTTTTATTATTTTTAATCATTACTCCCCTCATTTGGAAAATCATGTTGATATTTTGCTGCATATAATGACTCATGAATGAACTAAAATGGTTCTTTGTTAGCAAATGCAATCTATTACTTATTACCCTATTAAGTTTTTTTTTTTTTTTTAGGTAGGTAACATTTAGTCAATAAGCAATTCAGCTGGAACTGGATTCAGCCTACACACTGAGGCCCCAGGGCCAAAACTGACAAAGGCTATTTTAAGTCATCCATGTTTTCTGTGTTCTGATTTGAATGAGGAAAGCTTAACTGTAAACAGCTCCCAGGGCTGCTGTAGGGGTAGAGGGTTGGTTTAAAGACTGATGTGTTAATGTTCACTGTGTGGCGGGCAGGCCGTGGGTGTAGCCCACAGCCTGTGCTATTGCCCCCATGGAGAGGTGGTGTCAGGCAAGGGCAGGTTGTCCGCACAGAGAGCTTGTTGTGGCAGGTGTGCGATCTCCATGGGCTGAGTCATTTAGTGATGCCCTCAGAGCCAAAGCAGTTCTACCTGAACACCTGCAGCTCCCCACAGCTTACTCACCCCCTGGCCTCTTCCCACACAAGTTACCTGGTGAACACACACACACACACACACGTGTGCGTGCAAATAAACAAATGCATGTATACACAAACAACTGTGAGTGCTACATGCACTGTTTTTTGTGAAAAGAAATTTTGATTTTTCTTACTGTGAGACATGAATGTGGAACATAATTATTTAATTTTATTTTTTTCCCTGAAATGCCTTTGATAAATTATGCACCTCATAGAGAATTTGAGTGTCTTTAAGCCACTTTAGTGGAGACGTTTACTGTGCTCTGCTGTTAACCCCCACCCCTCCACCGCCCCCATCACATCAAGCGATTTTTAGTTTTTCACAGTAACATGCAACGATTCCAAAGGAAGAGACCCTGTGAAATACACTGAGGTACCATCCACAGAAGGCCCAGCTCTGGAATATGGCTTTTCTGAGGTAGCAGATGGCACTGACTTCACTTGTTCCCTCCCATTGTTATTTTTTTTACTCTTCATTTCCAAATATCCAAAACTGCTGGCAAATTGAGCTCTTCCGATTTTATGTTGGTCAGTGTAGCAACCTACATTTTAACAATCTGAGAGTAACCATACCTTTAATTTAAAAAACCCATCAGGTATGCATCTTGTTACACCAGCATTCACGGTGTACAAAATCACTTATATTATCATTAATTAATAAATGCTAGGAAGCCTGATCACAGCATCTAACAGACCTATGATCTGAACGTGACTTGGTGCTGAACTAAATGTACATCCTAGTCTTGCCGTTGGCTGAATCCACCCCCTTTTCTGTTCTTTGTCAGTATGTACTTTGTTTTACCTTCTCGTTTAATCTCCTCCTACTACGGTATTCACTGGCTTCCTCTCCTCCCCTCAGGCAAAGCTCATGAAAATGATTGAAAAGGTACAATATGTTGTCAAGGAAGCACTTAGGAATTGCTACACGTCCCTATGGTAAGGTTCAAAATAGTAAATGATTCGTATTCATGGGGAGTTGAGACGGCACACATGTGTCCACATCCGGATGACTACTATGTTATGTGTTGTGTGAATATTATGTGAAACATCTCTCGTAATTATGCCCATTGTGTCTTAGACATTATTTTTAGGTTTGAGCCTCATGGAATCTATTAATGAAAATATGTCTGGCTTCAACGGTTCTAATTCACCAGATGTAATTTAACACGCAGAGAAGTACATGCTTGTGCAGTTGGGTGATGAGTGTTCAGGATCTGATGAACCCGTCAATCAGATGCGAGTTTTTGGAAAAAAATGCGATAGCATGACATCAAAATTTGGGGGGATAAATTGTAGTGATGAAAAATGTCTCTGGGCCCTTTCAAATAGGATGGTAGAGAAGGGCACCTGATAGATACTGTCAATAGAAAGTAAACTGTGCAACTATGTACAGTATATAATGAAAGGCAGCAGCTGGCAGTAGTCCAGGTGTTGGGGGCAGGGGACAGCGATTAAGCGGCAGTGACACAAAACTGGGTCCTGCAGCCACGTGGCTGAATTCTCTAGGCACTGTTCCAGGCTGGTTGTCTTTGATTTGCTGGAGTGTTACATTGTAATCTGACAGTTAATTATAATTTACATTTTAATTGTTTAATATGCATCACACGCACAGTATTCTCTGCCTTATGCCCTGTGCAGGCTCACCACAGCTCTGTACTGGATAAGCAGTTATTATTATTATTATTATTATTATTATTATTTTTTTTTTTTTTTTTATTTTTTTTTTTTTTGGAAAGTAGATGGATTAATACTATTAACAAAATTTATTCTTGGACAGAATGCAGCTATGCATAAATCACACAATGCTGAGAAAATGATAATTAGAGACTGGAATTAAAGAAATGAACTATTAAGGAATTAAAGAATGTATCTGATAGCACAAGTGAATAACTCAAACGCAATATGTGACGGCATACCTTCTTTCCATTCGTCATTAAAGAAACATATATTTGCTATATGGGTGGTATCTATGGTTAGGAGTCACCCTAGGTGAGAGAGGTGGGCCTGGCATTAGCTAGCAGAAGGACAGGATGTGTTTCACAGCTCCGCTGTTCATACCGAGCGTTAATCCCTTCCTCCTTTCGATGGTGGCAATTATGTGAGTCAGATGGAAAGAAGCTTTTCAAGCTAAGTATAACTATGCACTACGTTGTGTGGGAGACAATGACTCAAGAGTGGGTCAGCAGCAGAACACACCAGCTGGATCAGTCCAGCCATTATTGCCTGCCGTGTGCAATGCGGCTCGTTCTGCCCGGTCTGCTTTACTCCAATGTCGGCTCTGCGGCAGTCACAGCGGGAGTCCGTGTGACTGAGAAACCAAGGGCGTCTGCTTATTAAGCATTTGGTTTGAGAGCAAAAGCCACAGATTAAGGGTACGAACAAGTGGGATGTTGGGGTGGGGGGGGGGTTGTCCTGTCAAAACACAGATTTGGCTACGGAACGTTCCGGAAGGCTGGGGCTTACTGGGATATGTGAGAGCCGCTACCGCCGTAGCAGTGTGGTCTGCCAAAATCACAGCTGCGGATCAGTACGCACCACACCGGGGTCTGCGCCCACGTTTTAGGGGAGTCCTGTACAAGTCCTGCTGGTGCCACTCTGGATCGCCCATGCTGGGCCATGACAGATGGGCCTCTTACACCAGACTGACCTGGTAAAATTCCACTGTCCTAATGCGCTCCCTCTGCCCACATCCTTGGCTCTGCAATGTGGCAACAGCTGCTTCTCACTGTTTTAAAGAGGCCACTAAACTGGTTGGGCATTTTCCCCCCCAGGCGCTCTGATACTCCACTATTTCATTTTCATGTTAGCGTTTAAATTATTATTACTATTTAAAATTAGTAAAATCTAAATCAAAATGATGTTCTGGGAAAAAAAAAATGATGTATTGCAAGTGGAAATGGATGTTTTAATCTGCCCTGTGTAAACCCCTTTCCATAGGTACAGGTCAGATACGTTATTTCACAGTTTTATATACTTTGCGATTTATCAGTTCGCTACTCAGCAGTCTTTCTCCAGTCATTTAAATCCATGTAAACAAAAGCTTCGGACGTGTCGCCTTTTCCTACAGTGTGATTAAAAATACCTCCTTAAATGGCTGTGATTCAAAGTTAAGGGGAGACGATGTATAATAATTTAATAGCAACAAAAAACTTAAAAGATGACAGTAAAGTGGGCAGTAGGGGAAGAATGTTCCGGAATGTGTAATGACAACAGGTGAAGAGGCCTTGTGAACTATCTGCAGATTTTTAAGACAAGAATTCATTCATCCTTCTTCAAACCACTTATCCTGGGCAAGGCTGTGTGTGCGTGTATGGGGGTTGGGGTCTACCCCAGTCAGTTTATTTTTGAGGAAGGAGACAAAGTAACCAGACATTGTCATTATTAAGTATAACGACATCAAAAAAGCCCTTAAAGCTGTTAATTTATGTGGCACTTCAATGAAGCACAACTTACAGCTTTAGCCATTTATACAGCTCCTTGCTGGAGCAATCGTACTTTACTCAAGGGTACAATAGAAATGTTCCTTCTGAGATCTGGGCCTGTCACTTACAGCTACACATAGCTACAGCTAGCTATGTGTGGCCACTGAAGGGCCCTACTGTCTCTCTGCCCTGCACAGTGAGGTGTTGCCGGTAGTGGCCCATTTGGACAGATGAGGTCTTATGTGAGATTGACGGTGCCTTACGCCAAGGAGGTGGCAGTGATATGGCAGAGAGAGCCGCGTTTACGGGAACAAAGCCATGACGCACCCGTCCCTTCTCAGCCAAGGCGCAGAGCACGTACATTACAGTTTAAATCCGTGGCGTGTGACTCAATGGGTTAGCACTGATCAGAAGGTTGCTGGTTCAAATCCTAGAGTCAGCAGACTGATTTCACCATTTGACCATTGAGCAAAACCCCTAATTGCTTCAGGGATTTTCTGACCCTGTTTTAATTGTACATCACTTTGGAAAACAATGTCTCTGAAAGAAATTGTAATTTTTATATGCAGTAGTGTGTGTGTGTGTGTGTGTGTGTGTGTGTGTGTGTGTGTGTGTGTGTAAAACACAATTTAACATATTATGCAAATTAAGAGTAATACAATAAAAAAACAAAAAAAGTTACGGATATCTTGCTGGACAGCTAGATGAACACTGCCTCAGTTCCCAAACATCTCCTTAGGGGTACCGCAGCCATTCCATCTATTACTTAAATTTTACCACCAGCTCACTTAATAAATTAATTAAATTAATTAAAGTCAACAAAGTGTTGGTTAGCCATACAAGGTGTGCTAGTGGTCCAGTCAAAAAATACATGGGCGAACTGGATAATTGCTGGAAATGCTGGGGGTGACTTTAAGAGGTTTTGGAATGTTAACCTGACACTTTTACAGACATCATCGTTTTACACGGGCATGGAGAAGAGCATTATAACATTGTTTTCTTTGACTGCTCTTGACTTTTGCACAGTACTGCACATACATATATAACATGCCTTGACACCCCTTGGTTCATTGTATGGATGCAGAAGGGTGTTTTCCAGCAAGTCTGGGAGCTTTTGAGAAGAGATGAGTCTCTTATCTCTGCCCCCACCCCCGTGCAGGCAGGAAGCTCTCTGTATTCTCCTGCCTGCACGCACCTTCCTTCCCTCACTTTACTGGGGCCGTCACGGGATGGCTGGCGTCGGACCAAGCTTATCAGCGTGGAACGCGTCCCATTTATACAGTACAATAAAACGATTTGCCGGGACTAGCGACTGCCCTTCTGGCTGCTAATGAGCCCCTTTCCATCTCTTATTCGTTTCTCCTCAGTATAAAAACGTCACCTTGGCCTGCCTTTGCACTGGCTTGGACGACATGGCCTGCGTTAAATAAAAAGAGCCACAGAACCCGAAACAGCTGTCAAAATATTCCCTCATCCAACCTCATTGATTCACTCCTGTTTGTTCCCCTTTCCGTTTACATCTAATCAGGAACAGCTTGCACTTTTATTTTGAACTCAAATCGATCTTAATGCGTCGTTCCATTGTCTTCACGTCGTGATATTCTGACAAGTGGTATGTATTAGTGTAATTTCATTATTTTTATTTGTGCCGGTTTCCTCAGGCTCAACCTCATACATGAGAGAAGCTCTTTAGCACCCAAATATATTTTCTCCTTCTTTTTCTTCCTTTTTTTTTTGCTCTCCTGACAGAGGCAGACGGCATGTCTGCATCCCCCTCCTTCCTGCTGGTGCATCCACTTCAGGGCTTATTTTTAGGTAGCAGCTCAGTGTTCTGCTTGGAGCTGCCCTGGAGCTAATAAAATATAATTACAGCACACAGAGCTGCCAAGCCCAGCTTGTCAACACTCGCACGCCCCCGACATCTCGGGACATTTGCAGAAGCGGCAGTGAATGTGCAAGCCGAGTCATAGCCGCCTCCTGAATTTATTTACTAGACACGACAGTCAGCGGGCCGGCCGGTCGTAAATGACACGTTCTGAACATCTTGTAGCTTTGATAAAAGGGTAGTGGGCGGTAAGAAAGATGTGACAGCATTCATGCTTAATGGAGCTGCACTACTGGGGAGTTCTTGCTCAATCCCCGAACATCCCATGATCAGTCATGAAGGTTTCAGGTTCCTTTTGTATCTCTTGTCCAGTCGGTTGGTGAATGAGGTTTTAAAAACAGGCTTCGGCTTGGACAGCCTGGGGTCCTTGGTGCTTTCTGGACGGCGAGAACCTGGGCATCGCATGAGGTGTACAGGACCACTGCAGGCAAATAGGAGAGTATAGTTTGCCCCTTAATTCTCACATTCTCCACATCCCCAGGCATGGACACGTTGTCATTCTCACATCATCAGTGACTCTGGCTTCCTTTCCCGTTTATTCATTCCTCATCCCGCTCGTCCCTTTTGAGATCCTCCACCTCAATCACTGCAGTGAGGTCTCGCGGCCAAAAACAAAGCCACTTGACCCTGTTGTGAAGGAAACACACCTGAGTTCCTGCGTAACTGATTTGGAATGATGCGCTGGAATCAGACTACTAGGGAACGGACGTGGAACCACGCTCGATTGGTCTGCCATCTGCACTTATTTAGCAGCTAATTGAGCAACAATAAGATGATGAACCATCGCTCTCATGCAGCAAACAGAATTGTTTAGATTTTCTTCTATTAAGCTTGGTCAGACGAGTCATGTGACCACCCACGCGTTTCCCAAGTGGCTTTTTGTTAGTGTTGCTTTGTTGGCAGAAATAGCCTTAAGTTGCCCGCATGTGATGTTGGCTTACTCTCTGCTTCGTCAGTCTGCGTGTGGCTGGGGAGCGGCTGGGCCACGGAGCTGATGGCACGGGATCCCTCAGAGGATGCCTCAAATGGAAGACGGTTCATTTTTCTCGCTCCTAATGCTGTGACTCTGAGAGGAGCCTGAGCTGGATTCACTGGCCTCCCTCCCTCTCAATTCCAAGGGTTTCTGTGCGAATGTATGTGTTCTCTTAAAATTACAAGCACGCCAAAAAATACGCCTGCACTCCATCACTAACTGCACTGAGAACAAGTGTAACTGCTGTTATGAATTCCTTCACAGAAGTGAAGTTGGAGACTTGACACTTTCTGGGCTTGAGGCTGCATTTCCTGGGCTTCCCCTGGGATTTGAACCTGCAACATTAAGGTCCAGAGATCCCTTTTGAGATTAACAGGCAACAGTCTGCATGCGTCGAGGTCCCATGTGGGCAGCCCCCACTGAGGAACCTGTTCTCTACTGGCAGCCGGGAGAACAGGTTGGGTCACCAAAGCCACAAGCTCATATGCGGGATTTTTTCCGACGCGGTTCGAAATAAAGTAAACAGACCATCCGTCCTCTGTCACCCACCGTGGCAGGTCACCTGGCAGGGACAGAATGCTGAGCCAGAGAGACGTGCCGGTTCCCAGGTCAGCTGCAAGGGCGCTAGTGTAGGACCTCCGAGCAAAGTCCTTATCCTGCATTACATCAGCAGAGAATCTTACTCTATGGAAGAGCAAATTATTGCACGTTGGACTTGCCGTGGAATGGAAAAAAGACAACTGCTAAATCTGGTGAAATACTGGGACACGCTGTCCACAAAGCACATAAAAACAGCACAGAGTAGTAAAGGACATAGTAGCTTCTGGCCACATGGAAACTGGCGTCTAACCCTGTCTCAAGTAGCGGCAAGCCTGGATTTCAGTATTGCATGGCTCACTTGCCTTTTTTTGTGCTGGCTGGAGGTGGGGGGGGCAGTTAATAATTTGTCAGTGGCCGTGGCCTATCTGGCCAGAGGGCCGACAATGGGTCCAGTGTTCCCTGCGGTCAGTGATGCAGATTACTGTGGGTTTGATAGAGAGCCAGATCTGCTTCAGACATTCTTAGGCGCTGGAGAAGGCGAAGAGAAGGGGAAGGGAGGGGGGAATACTAATCTTATTTCTTGAGGATAGCCTGGAGAACATGCCCGGCCCTGCTGGGGTCCAGGGAGACACAATATATAACCCACTCTGCATGGAGCCGCCTCAGTCATTCACAGACACCAGTGCGCATTAATTTATCATCTCACACGTGCACACAGAAGCACAATCCTACAAACATTTCCAGCATATATTAGTAAACACATAATGTACAGCACTGCCATAAACACACACCAACATTGCCATAGCTGTTTGGAAAAATTTGCATCAAGAAACGTGTCTTTGATCCATTATATGAGGATAACTTAAAAGCAGATCTGATATCGCTATGATAAATGTATGGCTAGTGACCAAAAAATGGCATGTACCTTTGTGTATTAAGTGTTCTCGTTTCATTTGGCCTGATTAATAATAATTAATTAATAATAATTAGGTGCTGTCACCTTTCTTTGTGTCCATATTAAGAGCAATAGAACTTATTCATTTTTGTACCGATTTTTTTTGTAGAAGCAGGTAGACTTTTTCCAGGCATCTTGACTTATCTTTCATAAAAGTCGGTACACTCTCTTCAGTTATCGGTTGTCCAAACATGTCCTGACTATGATGTGTACACTGAGATCATAGTCTTTGGTGGTGGGGGGTTGGCTGTGAGAGGGAGAATAACCTTTGAACTGTACCATCGACCCAGTATGTACTTTTCTCTCAGTCAGGACTTGAATTGCTCTGCCTAAAAACATCTGCTGTAGATTTGTATGAAATGTAGAACAAATCTCGAAAAGTCTGTAAGACTTTCATTACACAATAATTTCAGGGATCATAATATTTATATAATGGCAAAAAATTTACATTCTCTGAGCCTGATGATGCAAGTATTATAATGAAATACTATTGTTGGAAGACGGGATGCATAATGTGACGGTTCATATGTGAATTTACACTTTGGATTTTGTGCTTCTCATAAACATATATAGCTTGGACTCTTTCAAGCAGATGATAATATGAGAAAATGTCTAACTTTCAAATGCCTCATTTCAAACAGGTCTGAATATATTGCATAGGGGATTACTACAGAAAGACTGTAATCCGTGGCATGTGGAATATCTGTGCTGGAAAAACTTTGGATATTTTTTCACTACATTCAAACACAGTTCAAAGTACCAAAGAAAAGGGCACTTGGGCTCCTAGCACAGGATTACCCAAATTTCCACATGGCTGAGTCACTTACTGATAAATCTTTATTTAATTGAATAGAAACTTAAGCCAGAAAGAAATCTCTACTGGCCCAGGAAACTAAAACAGCTTTTTAAAAAGATTCTTTGTCAATCTAAAACATATTTGCAAGTTCAGAGTTAAAAACTAAATTTACACCCAAGCTGAGTTTTCAGAATTCATGTTAGATGTATTTTTGTTAACACCACTTAAATGCACTTTATTGAATAAATAATCTTAAGCTTCATCACCCCCCCCCCCTCCAAATCTTGACCAGGATAAGCAGTAGGAGAATGAATGGATAATCCTGCTTTTATTGCTTTTGCTTGCTAATCTGTATTTAGTGTTTTGAGGAAAGTTGGAGATGTCTGCTTCAGTGAAGGTAGCTGAAAATAAGATGTCTTCACCACATAAGATGTTTCACAGACTATGAACCACCCACTTTCCTGCTAGTAGATAGCTTAGGTCATGAAGAAACATCTCACTGTTTTAAAATTAGAAATACCCACTGAGACCTCACATTGCGACACGAATCTTAAAATTTGTACAGTGTAAATTTGGATTTTTTCATCTTGTTCATTTGACTTCCTCTGCTGGCCCCTGGAGGGTCGGCTCCCCCTTTGAGTCTGGTTCCTCCCAAGGCTTCTAGGGAGTTTTTCCTTGCCACTGTCACCCTGGCTTGCTCACTGCTGGTTTTGGGCGGGGAAAACGTAAAGCGCTTTGAGACAATGTAATATTGTGGAAATGCACTATATAGATAAAACTGCATTGAATCTTCTCAAACTGTGTATTGTATAATTGTTTTTTTTTCTCTTAATTTTTGCATCTTTCCTCAGTACCCGAGAGCCAACACCCAGCTGTTTGATTTTATTTTTTTTGCCTGTACTGCTAACTTGTGTTGGACCCATCCATTTCTGGCTCTCACTGATGCCTGAAAAGGCAAACATTCTCCAAATCACTGCAGAGTCTCCACATCACACACGTTTTTGTTCACCACCCTCCTGAAGGAACTCACACTGGCGCCATCTTTATCCCGCTGCTTTCGTTTAGCGACGTCACCATAACTTGAAACTGAGCAAAACTTCAGTTTCTTGGGAAAAATCAAGAAAAGCTATAAAATTCTTAAACTGGATGGGCCGTGAGTCGCAACTTTGCACGATTACGTGCGTTTACTTGCAGTGAAGATTCCCGTATTTCAAAATCACGTGACAGATGATAACTTAAACCTGCACAGCTTAACAAAGGAAAGCCAGATGGTGAGGGGCCCGTCTGAGAATATCTTCAGACGGCGATCATAGATAAGAATATTGATAGGTCACACAGACTAGGTCTATTTCTACTACCTCGTTTCCCACCCAAGCAAAGACAGAGTAATGTTTCCTGTGATTTTTTTTAATTATTTTTGCGTCATCCATCTACCCTGACGCAGGTCTTTTAGGGATGACCGACTGGGGGAAAAGTGGGTGCAGCAGGAGGTCCTCGTATCTGACCATGGCTTAGGTGAGAAGTTCAGCACAGGACCGGGCAGGCCAAGGATCAGCTTGATCCACGACAAAGGGAGCGGGGCCTGAGCAAAAGCCTTTCATTCCAGAGATGAGATGGTAATCGCACGTCCTGTTTGCATAGCTGCATCAGCAGTCCCGCTCGGAGTCTGTAACATCGCCCCTGGGCTGCTTTAATCAGGTCATGGAGTTTTATCTGATGTTGCCTCGTCACACCGATTTGCTTTGACAGAGAGATTGTGCTTTTGAAAATGAAGAACAAACATTTTAACGTGGAAGCTTTTTCTTCCCCTGAATACGATACAAATAAAGAGAGACAAGATTGTTCTACAATATCGTTCTACGGCGAAAAAAAAAATCTAGCTAATGTTGTATATTCTGTAATTTGTATGATGAGAGTTTTGAAAAAAATTATTTAAGTGGTTTGTCTTCATTTACAAAGAGACAGGAAAAATGTACTACTTTCTAATCTTCTGTAAAATAAATAACTACTTTCACAACAAAACAGAGAGACATCAAATATATTATTCCCTGACAGCACTGACGTTAGTGTTGACAAGAGCTGGATGGTACAGTGGATGCCCCTACCTGCTTACGTCAAGATCTCAGAAACGATACGTGGAAGAATAGCTTCTTTATCTGACTTTGCATCTGGATATTCGCCTCCTGCACCAGAATCACACTCATACTCAGTGGCTCAGTTTCTTTCCTGCTGCATACGGCCTGCCCCGGGTACAGAAGGGCCCTTTGTCAGGACCCCTGCACCTGGGCTAGCTGCTCTCCCACACAAAAGACCGAGAGCCAAGTATGAAAATACATTTCAAAAGCAATATCCCATGGACACAGCATGTATCAATATTTTAAAGACAGTCAGGAATGTAAGACCCAATGCAGCAGCATGATGGTGTGTAGTGTGAGTGCATGTGTGTGATGGGGGGGGGTCACTTATTGTCTCCATGGCATGTTTTAGTATGGGGAAGGTTTGTTTTGTTAACATGTTCCACACAGTTTGCAGTTGATCGCACTCGATAAGGAACTTGGCGTGCACCTACTTTGTGCACTGCTGGTTGATGTGCCAAGTGCAACATCATTTTGAAACCGAACGGCATTTTACGAACAAAATGATACTGGTGCAATGTGGACACCTGGTGGCCATTTGCATGCCTGCAATTCATCGCAAACGTCACCAAAAATGTAACTGATCAGTTTGCCAGCCCTGGCTGCACCTGTTGTAGTTCTACCAGCCTCCTGTACATCTTCAACCTGGTTGAATCCTGCTTCACATTTTTTCCTTTTATTTTTTTCTGAAATCCAAGTATTTTTATATATATATAAACACCCATATTAAGTATTAAAAAAATGCTAGTACTTTGCCACAAAAGCATTTGCTGAATAAATAAACGTAAGTGTACAAAATGGCCTTCTGCCAAACAGCGTGATTGGGCAGCTTTCTTTAAAAAGAATTCTGTGACAAATGAGCTGACCGCATACAAACTGTGATGCTGAACACATCTGCAATCACCTGTGCAAACTCCACTCATGTTAACATTCACAGAATGCCTTGTGAGAACTGAAATAAAGCACACTTTTTTGAGTCACTAAAATTCTCATTAAATATCTAATTGTAAATATTGACTAAAGAGTCATAAGTAACAGGCTGAGCTCACGGGACTGACATTAATTAGCAGGCGTGGCCTGAGGGCAGTGATAAGCCAGGAGAACCTCTGTTGTTTACGCAATGTCAGACTACTAGGGTTGCCCAGCAAGGAACACCTCTGTTTGTGTGTGTGTGTGCGGGGGGGGGGGGAGGGGTGGGCATTTGTTTGTACTGGCACATTTGCAGTCTGGGTGGGAAATTAATTTTATGAGCACAGAAGGTAAAGAAGCCTGCTAGCAGAGAGCAAGGAAAATGGCAAATGTACCCTTTATGCCTGAGAATGGGTGTCTCAAGTTGGAAAGTCACACGGGGTGTAACACTCGGTGTACACATGGTGTAAATCCGTGAACCATTCTCTCGTGATGGAGGATGCTCTTTTACACAGAAATGCTTTCTAAGTCTTTGCAAGTTATGGATAATTATATTCTTGGTTTCTCCAGTCAGAGCCATACCCAGACTTTCAGAAACACTGAGGTCCTACCTAACATCACCCCGACTGCCACCACCACCATGCGATTTAAAAAAAGGCTAAAATCATCATGAAATATCACAAAATTATGAAAACCGATCCCTGAAATGCATGCATGACAGGATCAGAAGTTGATTAATACTTGATAGTTGCATCTAATAAAGAAGCAGCAGAGAGTATTATTACTCTATAGTTAGACTTGGTGTTTGTCTTGTCATTAAATTGACCTCACAGTTCCCACTGTAATCACCAAAGATATAAATCTGTGTGGCAATGGCAATAATTTAGCTGGATCAGGTTAGTTTTTAATTGCAATGAACCGCACTGGGACATCATGATAATGCTATCCCACCCCCCTGGACATAGTGTCCTTTGTCATCTTCTCCTCATCACCTTGACTATATCCCAAAACCCTTATTTGCATCACTATCCCTCACCACCTTTCCTTCGTCCCAGAATTTTTTCCAAATTCCAGACATTGAAACGTTGGCCCAATACCTTGGGGAATGAGCCACCGAGGGCCAATTTTCGCTCAAATCACCCCTTCACCGGGGCATGTGATAGTCTAGTTAAGAGTACCCTTTGTGAAAGAGAAATTCACCTTTGGTGACACCCATATATGGCATGGCATAAAAGCTTCTATTTCAGTGATAACTTCATACATACAGGCGGAACATGGTAAGTCATCAAGGATGCAAGTGTCCCAATACTGTTTTTTTGTCTGCACTACCTTCCTCGCTCACTCACTCATTCCTTTCCTGGTCAGCATGCATGGACTTTCAACTTTAGACTGATTCATCGAGGGAGGGAACGAGGGAGGTGTCAAAAAAAACAGTTTTGGGATGTAGCCCTTCTCTCTTTCTTTTACACCTGAAGCTGAGGCGAGTCTGCCTGAATCTTTTCATTTTCTAAGGAATGAGGACATTTACACTTAATCAATACACACTTACTGTATAATACATACATACTGTATACTTCGAAGCAAGAGAGTTGTGTTTGTTTAGCAGAGAAAACTAGAAATTAGCTCATTGTTTTCCATCCATCCATCCATTTTCTGTACCCATTTATCCTATTCAGGGTCGCAGGGGGTCCGGAGCCTATCTTGGAGACTACGGGCACAAGGCAGGGAACAACCCAGGAGTGGGCGCCAAACTTTCGCAGTAGCTCATTGTTTTTAGAAGTGTAATGTTTTTTACAAGTGTAATAGCTGTCCCAGTTTATTGTATGTCATTAAAGTATATGTTGTTTTAACTTTTTGCTAACACGATTTCTCAGTTGTGTTAATGCTTGTTTATTATGGCATTTATTTATTTTAGCTTTAATTCATTTCATTCATTACAAAGTGTTTGAGCGCATACGTGACAGATTGCTGTTTCAGCCAAACCTTACATGGATTAAGCAGTTACTCTTGCTACTCAGGCAGAAGCCACGACAGACCAGGCTAAGGCCGTTTCTATGAACTTCAGCCTCATGCCAGTACAGCATATGCATAAGAATAAACCTAGACAGCGAAGGACAACTGCTTTTACTATGTCTACTAACTCTGCTAAGGGGAAAGTGTGCTTTTCATGCGGATCACAGTCACAGTGGCTATTTCAGTGAACTGCCCTGCTGCAAAAGCAACTTGTAGGCACTGCTTAAAGACTGGGCATTTTGCTAAAGCGTGTCTCTCTGCCCAACCAAGTACAGGGAAGTGTGTGAGGTTGAGTTGCCAGAAGATACTGTACTATATACAGAAAATGCATTACATACACCTGCTAAAATTACGCGTGCAGCGGAAATCTCAGCTGCAAGCTCACGCCCCTGCT
The DNA here is from genome assembly GCA_011763525.2 of Mormyrus iriodes. NCBI lineage: Eukaryota > Metazoa > Chordata > Actinopteri > Osteoglossiformes > Mormyridae > Mormyrus > Mormyrus iriodes. The sequence goes on from JAAGVU020000103.1 coordinate 3,328,732, forward strand.
CACTGGACCTGATTGTCGACACCGGCTCGTCAGTCTCAGTTTTACCACACTGCATTTACACCCGTCACTTCAGCAACATTCCTTCAAGGCCTGTGACGTAATCAAAGTCTCATATTTCAGTGCTTTGGTGCCTTTCTGCAAACGTGTGTCTACATGGCCATACTACTGAGGCTACATTCTTTATTGTGGAAGACTGAGCTTCACTACTAGGTGGAGACTTAATGTCACATTTACTTGTGCATATTGTGAACAAAAAGCTATGCCTTCTAGGGCTGCCACTACCTATGTCGGCTAATCGCGGCAGCCCTAGTGCCGCCTGATGCTGCACCTTCTCCTTCACCTGTGCCAGTCTTAGTGTGCTGCTGCCCCCCATCTATTGGCTGTGTTAAACACTTCATCCACCGCATCAAGATTGAGAAGACGGTGCCTCCAGTGCTACAGAAACTGCCTCGCTTACCTCTGTCTGTTAGAGATGCTGTCTGAAGAATTTGCTCACCAGAAATTCTGCAACCCTGTCAGTGATGGGAAACTGGATGCTCATACATACTGAGTGATGGAAAGGCATGAAATGTGTCGCATCTAGTTGCATTTCCAGACTGTGCCTCTACACCTGTCCAGAAGGAGGACAAGCAGGCTTCTCAGTCGCCAAAGCGCAGTACTTACCCACCAAACTGGTTGAAGGACTATGTTACTTAAAATAATATTGCTGAGAATGTATAAAGAATATGATTGCATTTGACTTACTGTTTGTGGAATACTCACCTTGTCCTCAAAGTTAACCTTCTCATTGCTTGATTCCATTGAAGTCCTGTGCAATTTTGTTGCATTCATTTAAAGTGACCACTAGTTAGTGTCACGATCTCGGGTCTGGCGGCAAGGCATGACGCAGGCACGGAGGCAATATTCTGGTGCAGCAGCTTTATTTGGTGCAGGCAACAACAGGGCATAACATTAATGACCCGACACTGAAGAACAGGACTGGGGAACTCTTATACAGAGGCACATAAGGGAAGGAATGAGGGGCACCTGTGACTGATTAACACCAGGACTGGAACAGAAGGCAAAGACAACGAGCTACAGGCTTGGCTGATTAAGCCCCGCCTGTGGGAAACACACGGAACACACTGGTAGGGTGGGGCTGGACGTGACAGGACCCCCCTCCACCAGAGGTGCACACTCTGGGTGCGCTACCCGGACCAAGGGGGAGCCAAGGACAGGATGGACACACGGGGTCCGGACACGGGGCAGGACAGAGATGCCAGACCGGGGCAGGACGGCAGATGCGGGATGAAGGACCTGGGGAGAAAATGGGAACAGAGAGGGACCACCAAGGCACAAACCAAAACCATGGACCGGACAGGACAAGACTGGGGCAGGACCAGAGGTCACGGGGACAGAACACCCAGAGGGGACATCAACGGGGACAGGAGAGACTTTCAGACAGGGCCAGACAGATCAACAGGGGAGGAACAACAACGGAAAGGGCCAATACCAAAAACTGGGACAGGAACACCCACAGTGGGAATAGGGCCTGGGGACCACAGAGGGAGGAACACCTGGACAGGGACGCGGAACCAGGGAGGAAACAGTGAGGGGCCTGAGGAGGAACCCCGGGAACGTACCCAGGGACCGGAGGGACTTGCGACAGAGTACGGGGAATGGAGACAGGGACCGGAGGAACCTGGAGCGGAGCACAGGGAGCGCAAACAGGGACCGGAGGGTCCTGGGACGGAGCACAGGGAGGGACCGGAGGGACCCGAAACTGGCCCTGAAGGAGAGGGCCATGAAGGGACCAGCAGGGAGGAGGGACACTGGAGAGCTCAAGGAACACGGGCACTTGCCGGGGAGACAGGTGCGGGTGCAGAGAAGGTAGGGGCCGGTTGGGAATGGTGCAGGGAGCTGAGGACACTGGAGGACATGGACTGTGGGACGACGAGGAGACTGCACGACTGGAGGACATGGACCAGAGGGAGACGAAGGGACTGCACGACTGGAGCGAGGGGGCGACACGGAAACCACGGGGACGGAGCCAGGGGGCGACGCGGAGACCTCGGAACTGGAGCGGGAGCTAGGGGGCGGCACAGAGACCATGGGATAGGCGCAGGAGCCAGGGGGCGACACGGAGGCCGCAGGCACTGAGCCAGGGGGTGACGCGGAGGCCACGAGACCGGCACTGGAACTAGAACGGCACCGCGCATGCCCTTGCCTTCCCCGGCGGGAAACCGAGCACCAGCTGAAGGCTCGGTTGGACTGCCCAGGGCCTCACCCTTTGGAACCCCTGGGGACTGCGGGAGCCAAAAACGTGGGCCGCTGATCCCAGGGGTCCCACTCCAACCCCTCGTGGGAGTTACCCTCCTGGTCTAGCTCCCCCCAGCCGGAGAGGAGATCGCGGCCCGAGACGGGCTCTGGGGACTCGGGTTCAGGCAGGGACCATCCAGGCAACGGCGGGGCGACGACCGGAGGGAGCCGTCCAGGCGACGGCTGCAGGCGAGGCAGCAGAAGGGATGGCTCGACAGGACCCTTGGGCAGCAGGAGAGATGGCGGCTTGACGGGACTGCATGGGGCTCGGGGGCTGCAGCAGCGGCAGCAGGTTCAGGCGGGAGCCTTCGGCGAGCAGGCTCGGCTGAGCCGCGCTGGCGGCCACCATGCTTCGGGCAGTGACAAGCTGCCGCACCCTCTCCTGGAGGGTGGCCAGCTTCCCCAACAGGGAGCCGGGAGTCACCGTCGCGAAGTCCCCGGCCAGACTCTGGCACCTTGCTCGGAGGTCGGGGTTGCCCTGGACCTCGGGGCTGTTCCGTAACATCCAGAACAGCCCCTGGAGGACAAAGGGTCGCCAGGGAAGGACAGCATCGTCATGGAATCAAGTCAAGTCAGGTCAAGTCAACTTTATTTATAAAAGCACTTTACGAACAGCGACCGCTGACCAAAGTGCTGAACAAATCTGTTCAGCT
>JAAGVU020000103.1:3340515-3354440 GCA_011763525.2 Mormyrus iriodes
ACTTTTGGGCGTCAGAAAACGTATCTCTAATATTTCAGCTGTACTACTAATCTGCTTACCAAATCGTGGGCGTAAATGAACGTCCGTACCGAAAAGCTGGCTTCTGGCCTAACGTTTCGCCCGTCATCTGAAGCCCTGGTGATTATTGTGCATGTGCAATATAATATCACTGTGATGTCGCCCAGCCCTAATTTCTAGTTCTAGATATTTAGATAAATTATGGTAATAGTACTATCCTATATTTCAACATTAGAGAAACTTCAATTTGTGGTTCTGTTCCAACTGCCCAAAGCCACAGGCTGACCAGCAATGGAGCGAATCAGTCTTCTCCGAGGCTGAGAATCCTTGCATGAATCAAACTTGCCAGGGGTACAACTACTGGCATAAAAAGCTGAGGGCTCTTTAAGTAGGCCATATAAACATACTCACTGGTTACTGTGGCTGCACACATACAGTGGCATTGGCGGGGCAGACTGGGTAAGGGGGCCTGGCTGTGGTGAGGGACTGGACTCTCTCTTTACAATAATGTAATGTCTTTGAAGGAACTATTATTAGATAAATGGTAAGCATTTTTTTGCACGTTTTAAGTTTTGATCCTTAAATGCACTGTTTATTATATGGTTGTACCGGTCACGTCCAGCCCCACCCTACCGGTCTTTTTCCCCGATGTCTCCCGCAGGCGGGGCTGCTGTTTCGCCGCGCCTGTTGATTGTCATAGTTGCCTCGTGTTCTTCATCCAGTTACTCATCCACAGGTGCCCCTCATTTTCTCCTCCCTGTTTCCCTGTATATAAGCTTCCCCAGTCCAGTGCTCCCTTGTCGGTCTTTGTAGTGTTGTAATCTGTCGCAGTGTAGCCTGTCCTTTTGTGCTGCCTCCCATATGAATAAAGTCCCCTCACAGGGTTCACCATCTCTGTCTGCCACTGCATCCTTTCTATCGGCAACATGCCTCGCCGTCCAGCCCGCAGTCAAGACACTACCCCTCTGTCTTCCGTGTTGCCTGTATATGGTTGTCTTGACAGCACCTAACAAATAGAATAACTTTGCACAGACAACGAAAATGCATTTATAATCAATGGTAGCACAAGAAGGTGAGTGCTTGTGATCACAAGCTGGGTGATCTTTAATTTTCTCTTCTTACCAATGAAGAATAAGTCAGGAAAGGGAGTTTGAAGATCGGCTAAAACAAAAATGATTTTCATAGCATTTTAATAGTATATAATTAATTTCTTAATGCTTGTATCTTAAGTGAGTTTTTATACATCAGTGGCCCTGGATATTTCACTAGAGCAGATGTATTTAAATACCTTTATAAAGTGTAAAATCAGAAGAGATACCGAGACCACTGTCTTTAACCAGTGCCATGCAGAGTCGCTGCTGGAAATTTTACCAGACAGTGGGGGTAAATGATCAGCCGCAATTGTACTAAAATTTTTAAAAATCTTCTAAATTCGCTGACTGGTGGGGGCCCGCTCAAAAAGGGAGCACTTTCAATCACAGGCAAAATAACCAAGCACTCAGGCACCTTCAGATCCCCCCAGCCATCCCACTGTTGTCTCCTTTTAACCAATGTGTTGCCAGCTGCCCCCATTATCTCATTCTGTCAGAGCTGAAAAAAATTCAAGTCTATAAGTATTAAATGCAGTGATAATACAGTAACAGCCAGCCTAATGCGCTGCTTTCAGAAGGTATTTATCATGCATAGTGTGAGACAACTGGGGGAGTTACAGCAAGACAATCATGGTAGAATTTATAGAGGAAACAATTCACTTTTTCAAAGCTACCTCAGAAGAAACAACATCCAACCGTCATGACTGTCACACCCGCAGACCGAGCAGCGAGGCAGAAGCAGGAGTCTAGTGTTTGCAGACAAAACCCCGTCAGGGGACTTTATTGCATGCTGGTGCACAGGCAGGGAAGGGCTACACACTAACATGCATTCACAATGACCAACAAGGAACCACATGAGGGGGAAGCTTATATCAGGGGAACAGGGAGGAATGAACGAGGGGCACCTGTGGGTGATTAACACAGGGAAAGAACATGCAGTAACACAGCAACACTCAGCAGGCATGGCTGCTACCCAGCCCCTCCCGTGGGGAAACACCGGGGAAACACAGACCAGGAAGGGCTGGACGCGACAATGACCAGTTTTGTTAAATTTTTGTGTTGAAGCAGCCAGCAAAACAATTCCGACTTTTTGTGGGAAATACTTTTATTGGTTATAATTCTATGTGTACAAACTATGCTAATACATACTTATTTCACAAAGCTGTCTCCCATGAGCAAGACTAAGAGAATCGGTCCCCCTTGGTAGGATTCGTGGATCCCACTTTGGGAACCCAGAGTGAGAGAGACAGAGATGGACTGGCCAGGAGAATTTCCCCTCAGTGGACGATGCAGGAGCCAGCAGCCTCTCGTTTGATCCGAGCCCTGAGGCGCCGCAGTCCCGCATGACAGGTGTCCACCACCAGGCCGCTCTCTGTCAGCCGCCAGGCGTGTCCAGGCTGCCGGTCTGTCAGCCGCTGGAGGGCCGCCCGCAGGAAGCAGTCGGCTAGGTGCTCCGTGCCAGGCCCGTCCTCGATGCAGCGCAACGCCTGCCCCGCATGCATCTCCAGCGCTTGGGCGAAATCCCACAGGCCGGCCTCCTCACGCGAGCTCAGCAGTAGGCTTCGCCCCCGGCGGCACAGGTCCTCCGCCCACAACTCAAGGTTCTTGTCCCCGCGCTCATCGTGGCCGCGCACGACCAGGTCCAGGTCGGAGGCTGCACGCTCATGGAGGCCGAGGCGCGCCAGGCAGGCAGCTCGCTGCCGCCAGTACAGCAGGCTTCCCTCCCCTGACGCTCGTACCGCCACAGTAAGCAGCTCCAGTGCTTGCTGCCACTGACCGCACATTGAGAAGTAGCTGGCTTCATGGGCAGAGGCCTGCCAAAAAGAAAGCATATCAATCCAGGCCAATCCAAATGTTCCAAATTTTTAGGGTCCCTGTCACTCACGGGCTCTTAGAATTGTCCTAACCTTCCCCTCCTTTAGAAAAGCGGATACTCACAGCTGCTGATAGTGTTATGCAAATAAAATACTCCAGAAATGAGCTAAGAAGCTGTCAGTGATTTCCCTGGAAGTGGAAACTAGAGCATTTAGGCATCTTAATGGATTTCTAATAATTTGACTCAGTGTGTGACTCCTGGGGTCCCATAACCATTATAAGGCCTACCAACCTGCGCCAGAGGCTTCCTGTGAGCCGCGCTGACGAGCGCCAACAGGAAGTCCAGGATGGCGGGCTCCGCCTCCGCCAGCACGCCTAGCCTCTTGGCCGCGGCCCGGAAGTTCCGTCTCCACGCCTCCACCACCCCCCACCTGGCCTGGGCTTCAGGCTCCTGTGGCTCCTGGCCAAAGATTTTGCTCAGATGTTCAACTGCTGCCTTTACATCACCTATAAGGAGGAAACAGGACCATCTGATGCATGCAAATCACAGTGTCATACATTCAAATATGATTTCCATATTCTTTTATGACATTATATTTAATTTATTATATTTCCATATTGAATTTATAGATAATTAAAAATACTGATATGTATAGCATGTCCTTTAATATATGTATGTATATAAAGCTCTAGAAAAAATTAAAAGACCACTCTGTGTTTTTAAACAAATCTGCATTTTCGCCCCAAATCCTGGTTTAATCATGGTTCTTCTGGCAGAGGCTATGCTGAGCAGCAGGTTGCTTCCAGGTTCAAAATTTATAAGACAGCAGTACAGAAGAATAAGGTAAAGCGTGAAGTGAAGGTGAAGTGACCTTAGAAATGGGTCTGCTCTGCGCCAGGTAAAGATTATTTATTACCACAAACGTCGCAAAGTGATCAATGTGCTACCTAGAGAAGTGTCTGTGTTTCTCAATACCAAGGACGCGAAGATCGTACTTGTGGTCTTGGCAAGACCGATCTTGCCAATTTGACCCCCAAGAACAAACGTGAGGCGCAAAGAATCATGGGATTGGTCTCGTTTGGCAAGGATGCAACCGATGTATCCTTGATATTTGGCGCGGAGCAAGACCAACATCCGGGGAGTTTTAACGTCCTCTGTACTTCTGTTCTTAGCATTGGAACTGTACTTTGGCAATGGAAGATGATGTAAAACGGGTACACGAGAGCACAAGTATGGTCAAGTACGCTTATTGAGAAACATCCTCTGTCTTACCTTTGGCAATTAATACATCAATGTACAAGAGGTTCCCCCTGGGTTCTCGGCATTCAGTTTTCATCAGGATTCCTCCAATAAGAAAGGCCTGCCGGACAGGCTGCTCCCCACATGGAATCGGATTGGCTCCGACGATCTCAGAGAGGTTGGCCCTACAGTGCTGATGCAGCCAATCACAGACAAGTTTCCTGGTCTTGTCCTTCAGCAATAGAATCTCTTGAGTGACAGCATCGACATCAACTTGGAGGGCTGCTAGAACATCGCTCACACATTCCTGGGAAAACAGGCGCAGGTAGTACAAAGCTCAAAGATTTGTTTCGTTGTATAAATCTCGTTTTATAACCTTTAGTGGCTCAGGCGGCAAACACAATGAACTGTTCTGCACACACTGATAATAGAACCAAATGATGCTCTTTCTGTATTAAATGAATTCCCAAGTTCCAGCAGCCAGTGTAACTCCTACATTATTATAGCTTGCGCAACCCTTGACATGAACAAAATGAACATACCGTGTGTTCCCCCTGCTTTTCCCCTTTTAAATTTGCAATCACACAGCCTATTCCCATGCTCTTAAAGAAACACGCCATGCTTAACACCTCTCCCACTCTAACCAGGAATTAACACCTAATTGTAATACAGCACTTTTCACAGTGGACCCATATTAATATACATGCATATGGTAGACAAGTCAAAATCCAGTCTCGTCTTTAATGCCCACCATTGCTATTGGTGCGGCCCAGTTGCTATTATACAATAGTTCTGCATCAAGGCTCTGCCGAACACTTACGTTTGCAATGGCCAGTTTTTGTTTCACCAGCAGCCCAAGAACTTTCGGATATCTTACTACACACTTCATTCCTCCTATGGTAAAACTAGATGCTGGAGGAATAGAGAATGGATGGACGGATGGATGGATGGATGGATGGATGGATGGATGGATACTGTCAGAATGACAACTATGAATTCCCTGGATAGTCCTATCATCCTCCTCCTCCCCCCCCCCGCATCTACTGTAATCTCATCTCCTCTCATACCCCAAACCTCTCCAATTTCTAGTTTCCCCACACGCTCTCCCCACCTTTCCAAAAACATCTTTATGAAAAGTCAAACTACGTGTGACTTGTCTCAATGTAATCAGATCTGACTTCAATTTTGGTGCCATTTGTTTCAAAATTTGATCATTTCCAGAATGATGCAGATAGAATGTGTCCGGAAAGTTTGAAATAAAAATAAGTCATTTTCTTTTTAAGTTATACAATGAAACCTGCATCGAAGTTATATTTAAAATAATTATTATTATAATTATTATTCAATAATAACAAGGTCCTTTGTGTCCTGTCCAGCCCTTCCTGGTCTGTGTTTCCCCGGTGTTTCCCTACAGGCGGGGCTGGGTAGCAGCCACGCCTGCTGAATGTTGCTTAGTTACCTCATGTGTTTGCCCAGTGTTAATCACTCACAGGTACCCCTCGTTCATTCCTCCCTGTGTTCCTGCTATAAAGCTTCCCCGGTCTTGTGTTCTAGTGTCGGTCATTGTGAAGTGCATGTTCGTGTATACCCGCTCCCTGTCTGTGCGTATGCACAGAATAAAGTCCCCTGACGGGGTTCACCAGCCTACGCTGCCTCCTGCTTCCTTTTGCTCGGCACCATGCCTCGCCGCTCCGCTGGCCGACATGACGCTTTGCGACAATAAAAGGGATATCAACATCTCAAATACAACTACAATCCATAAAACATTGTTTGAACAGAAATGTCTTATGCTGCTCTTTAAGACTCCACACTCTCCACACTTCTCAAAGACAGTGGTAATGCATTCCACATACAGTGAGCTAGAAATCCGGAAGCTCTGTCACTACGAGTTTTCAGGCAAGCATGTGAGATAATGAGCAAGTTTGGTTCCGATGACCTTAAATCACATAAATGACCTGACAATAAAAAAACCTTAAAAGTACTATTTACGATTTTGAACTGGATCCTATAAGAAACTGGGATCCTGCGCAAAGACTTTTAAAGGGGAATCACAAGCCCCCATTTGTTAAATTTAATAAAATCAGTTAGAGCAATTTGCACTGATTGTAAGCAGCATAGAGACATCTTACTATGCAAAGAAAAGAGAGAATTACAGACGTCAACGCAGGAAAACAGACATGCATGAATAAGCATCTTCATATGCAATTTAGAAACAATTGGTCTCAGCTTATTAATGCTGCATAAATAACTCACAGCAGCATTAAAGCTTCGGGAAAGTAAGGTCTAAACCATTTCAAAGCAGAGCCAGAAATAGCTACCCAGTCACCCAATCTATTAATCAAAGTGTGACGTGATGCTATCAGATGCACAGCTAAGATTAAAAAGCACCAGCACAGAAAGATCACCTGATTCAGCAGCAACGAAACACGATTAAAAACCATCAAAAGGGCAGATTCGGCTGAATGAAATGTAAGTCAGTCCAGACTGGAAACACAGTTCACTTCCAGGATTAGCCGTAAATTTCTGTGCCACCAACTTTTCCAGGATTTTAGACATAAAAGGCAACTTTGACATGGGTCTGTAGTCTGAAGACACATTTGGGTCTAAATTTGTTTTTTTTTAAATAGGCTGAAATGTAGCATGCTTGAAATAAGATGGTATAATCCCAGTGTTCAAGGAAGAATTTATATAAGCTGGTGCAATAGCTGGTAATGCCCTGACAAATAGTGAAAAAGGAATAGTGTCCACTGAGCTAGATGACGGCTTCATTTTGTTGACTATAATTAAAATGCTATTGGTACATTTGTTCTAGTGAAGTGTGTTTATTTGTTCGTTTGTCCGTGTAATTTCAGATTCTGTTTAGTGCATCCGTATCCTTCCATTACAGCGTTAAGACATTAACAAACAATAGTTTAAAGAATTCAATCCTCAGTTTGCTTCAGATCCTTGAAAAAGGAGGCAAATATGGTTCCGTACCTTCTGCCGTTTGAGCATCAGGTATGTGAAGCCCCTCCCGCACAGGGCCTGCACGTGTTCTGGGTTCTCTCGCAGAATGGCGGTGAAGTCAAAGATGGCAGTCTTGTGCTGTCCCATCAGGGCATAACATCGCCCCCTTGCCAGCAAAGAATCTGTTGCCTCACCACCTGCAGAGAGCAGTATTACTAAATTCCACCTGCACTAAAGCCACAAACAGGAAGTTGCCATTTTATGCATACAATACATAAATAAAACTACAGTGTTCACTGAAAGTCTTGGGACGTTTGCATAATTCAGTAAAAATGTTGCAATTTAATTGGTTTCAGAACAAAAGTTCCTTCACAAGCAATGTTTAACATATCTGCACATATCTTCCACGCAGACAATTTCTTTTTAAGTGTCAGTTTTTTGACTGACTCATTCAGTTTTCTTCCGGCCATTTTGCTATGAATTGCAGTCACTGGTAAAGGGACACTAAACACAAATGTTTGATGTTTTATGTTATTGCAAAGGTGTTACTAATTAAAAAGCACCCAGTGAGACTGCTCGTCATTTAACTCAGAACAGCTCTTTTTGAACAATATTTTGGGTTCCAGTTTTTTACTACTCGAAATGAATGTTTTACTTAAAACTGCTGGTTGATTCTAATGTGACACATATTTTTTTGTAAACGAATGACTAAAGTAATGTTTTTTTTTTAACACCGAAAAATTTGCAACATTTTTACTGAATAAAGCAAGTGTCCCCAGACTTTCTGTGAGCGCTGCATGCTGCGTTTTTATTATTTTATATCAACCACAATCTCCTTTTAAGCACGTGGAAAATGAATCTCTCTTTACAATGCACTGCACTAATCCACTGAATGGGGCCTGAGACCCAATGAAAATCTGCAAATGCCAACCTGAGGAGATGATGGCAAAAGACAGGTAGGCTATTGCTTCCCTAACATCTCGCTCTTTCCCTGGGGCTGCCAAAATGCGCTTGGCTGCCACGTGGCAGTGTCTTTGCAGCAAAGACCGGTCCTCTGGAGATGCCACAGCCAGCAGGGGGCATAAGCAACTGGTGTCACCACACTGGATCAGCTTCTTCAGCAGCTGGAAAATAGGTGATGTGGAGAGATAACAGCCTGGACTCTCAAGCCCTCAGAAGGGCCCTAACCTCTATCCCTAGGTGAAGTTTTAACTGTGACTTCAGAAAATAGTAATTTTGGGAAATCTTAATAAATACTAATAGCTTTTAATATTTTTTTACTTGATCTGACAAAAAAAGATATGATCACACAAGTTAGGTGTTTACATTAATTTCAGGAATATTCAGAATATTTGCAATGCAAAAACAACTGAGAAATTCTTGGCTGTAAGAATTCTGAGAGCTTTCTGTCTCTGTTGCTCATTGGCCTCCTGCCCGGAACAGCCCACCTGGTTAGCATCATACAGAAAGCCACGGTGAAGCTGCAGAAGGCTCAGGCGGGCCAGTAGGGGTGAGCGGCCCTGTGCGTGCCCGGCAGACAGCAACAAGCGGTGGGCTTCCTCCGGCCGGTGCAGGCTGTACAGAGCATCCACCGCCAGGACTCGTGGGGCATCAGTGTTGGGCTCCAGATCCATCAGCAGCATGGCCAGGGCATGCACTCCCAGAAGGGTCCTGACCACACCCAGGGGGACAGGCCTCAGTGGGCACGACTATACGCTAGCTAATGCACCCAGATTCTATTCCTATGGTAACAACAGATAAATCACATAGACACGGACGATGCTGGACGCTACACCAAGATGGCCCCCCGGGCTGTTGTGGACACCCTGCGATCAGCAAGAGGTAGATATTTGTTATTTGTTATCCTCCCGCAGGACCGACAGCCTTTGACACAGCATCATGGGGAATTCTTAGAGATGATTTGAGTGTAACTTGTCAAGTAGATCCTTCTAGGTGTCTTTGGGATCAATGGTGCAGCTTGGGGATCAGCTTTTTCCCCTCTTCTTTAGTACTTCATCTCTCTAGGTCCAATCATCCAATCACATGGCTTCACCTACCACTTTTATGCAGATGACATCCAATTCTACCTGCCCACTCCTCAAAGGACACCAGAATCTCAGCTTTGATTTCTGTATGCCTTGCTGAACTCAGAGCGTGGATGAGGGATCACTACCTCTAGCTGAATATTTCAAAGACCAAGTTTCTTGTCTTTCCTGTCAAAGCAGACCATCATATTATCGTCAACATTGTCTCTGTCAAAGTTTGCTAGAAACCTAGAGGTAACAATTGACGGCAGCTATCCTTTGCTAAGCATGTTGCAACTGTTTCCTGATCTTATTCATTTATTTGTATGAAATCGGGAAGATGAGACCTTATCTCTCAGCACTTGCGACCTCACCTTGATTACTGTAACTCTGTACTGACAGTGCCGCTAAAATGTGCTGGCCAAGCCTATGCAGATGATTCACAATCTGGCATCCTACATTCATTCATCTCTTTGTCTCTTTTTATTGGCTCCCTATCTGCTCACATCAGGTCTTTGGTGCTTTCAAAGCCTTTGATATAATGGCACTGTATATCGTGTACAGTAAGCACGCTATCATCACCTGTTGATGTCTCACTCTAGACAATTTTCATCTGTGCCGAATCATATCCAGTCAGCCGAGCCCCTCACAACATTTAAGAAACATCTCAAGACCAATCTCTTGTGTGTACACTTCAACAAACTCATCATAGTAGTGACCCTCCCCCACTCTCTGTTTTCATTGGCTGGTCCTTAGTTGTGGTCTCAATTGGCCACATTCTCACACGAAATGCTCTTTTCCTGTAACTTGCATTAGTCTGGTAGGAGTTTTGATTTGACTAGTTTTTTTGATGTTAGGTTCTAACAATGTTTGTGTACCTCTATCTCCATGGCTAACATGAACTTGTTACTCATCATTCTTTGGAAATCCAGCTTGTCGCACCTAAGACGGCTCCTTAACAGATAAATGTTTTTGATGTATTATCTGTCTCACTTGAATGTAGCTTTGGACAAAAGCATCTACTAATTAAATATATGTGATGGGTTGGCACCCTGTCCTGGGTTATTCCCTGTCTTGCGCCTGTAGTTTCCACAATGGGCTACTGAGACCCGGAATAGGAACGCAATGGCAAATGGAAATCGTAAAGGTAAATAATATGTTGAGGAGAGTACCCTTCTTTGGCAGATGAGTAGCTGTCTTTTCCCTCTGCTGATTGTGGTTGGTCATTCTGCAGACGTTCTGAGTGTAATGTGGGCATGCATGAGACAATCTGGTTGCCTGCTCCCTCCAGAATGGTGCGCCCTTGCTCCAGCAACACAGTACACAGCAGGCCCCGGCAGTTCCAGGGCACAAGGCACCGCACGGCCAAAGCTGTGTCCTGATGCTGAAGCCGACTGGCAGTCATATAGTCCAGGGCTGTCAAATAGTGGGAGCCACCCAACATGCGCAGGAGCCCTCGGCCACAGAGTGCCCGCACACAACTGGGAGGATGGGGGGCGCTGTGCTCAATTACTGCCTGGAAGTCCTCCAGCGCCCCCTGATGGTCCCCAGAGAGAAGGCAGGCATAGCCCCGAAGCACATGCACAGTATTCTGGTAGCTCTGGCAGGTGGAGGAGGCACTAATCAGCTGGCTGCAGATGGACAGTGTTTCCATAAACTCCCCGCGTAGTAGCAGGCAGTCGGCCAGCCGCACACGCAGCTCCCTTCCACCTCCATTCGGCTCCAGGTGACACAGGGTCTGCAGCTGGGTGATCACCGGGTCCAGTAGCTCCACCCCCTCAGAAGACCGCAGGTCAGACCGTGCCAGAACCACTTCCCTGTAGTGCACCAATCCCCGTTCCGCCTCCTGTCGCAGTTGTGTATACACAGTCGCCCTTGTAGCTTGGCTGGAAAACAGCCTGTAGAACTGCTGTCTTGCGCTTGCAGGGTGGATTCCAAAGGCTTCCCCCAGATCCCTACAAGTCTCAGCTCCTTTTCCCCTTGCATAGAAATTAGCGGCTGCCCTACTGACCAACAGGCAGGCCCTCCTCTCTGGCAGCATCTGTTGGAAAGTTACCCCGTTTCCTTCTGCATCATGATCCAACTGCACATCTTGTCCTTGAAGCGCAAGGGAGCACGCCTCTGCACTCTCTTCAAACCTGTGCAGGTGGAGCAAAACCAAGGCTTGTAGCTCGTGTATCTGGGAGTCGCCTGGGCCAATGGCTGCCAGGAAACAGAGACCTTCATGCACCTCTTCCAGCTTTGATCTCTCCTCATGCCCTGTGTCTTCAGTGAGCTCTTTCTCAGCGAGGAGCCTGGTGACATGCTGAGATGTTTGCTCCACAAATGCTGTCAGTATTATGGGCAGGTGCTGAGACTGTCTAGCCCTGATCAGTCTTACAGTCTCTGTCTTATTCTCCCGGAAAGCTTGCATGTAGAGATGCAGGCCTTTGGGACTCTGTGGCTTTGAGAGCAGAAAGGTCAAGGCTCTCGTTAGCTCCACAACTAGATTACTAGAACTGTCCATTGGAATCGCTTTTTTCTCCTCCAGCAGAGCAGAGCGGCACGTTAGGTCCTCCTCGTTGCCCAGGCCAGCTCAGAGTATGGCAGACTACATCTTAAACAGAGAGGCAGAAGAGTTTTCAGGAATCAACATTGACAAAAAACAGCAGGCAGACCTTTTCTGACTCCCTCCTTTTTGCTTATCGTCTTGGTTTCCCCATTAATGCCATGCCAAGCCCTGAGACTAGAAATCAGTCGCTCTTTCCTGTGACCCACAAGTGTGACCCCTGCTCAGTTTTTGAATGCTACGACATCCTGTCTCTCTGCACAGGCCTTCGGGTTCGGTTTCCTGACACATATGCATCGTGATTTCTCAGTTTTTGTCGAACGACTGTCACGGAAGTGTTTTTTCTTGTTCAGGGCATTTTAGAATTAATTAAAATGCATGGAAAATTATGCAGCCTAACTTGAGCGAAAAAAATGTAAGCAATTCATAAATAATATAACTCAGTAATTCATAATCAAGGTACCTGAAAACGTCAGCTTACGAAAAATTTTACGTGTCGTAACATTAAGTTAGAAAGAAACCTGTCTGTTGTAGATTACAAATGGATTAAAGCAGAGAAACTTGCGTTGTTTTTATTGTCCACAGAAAACAAACACTGGGCCTCTATAGAGGCTGGGAGTCAGGCCATTATTAGACCTCACTCTTATATATTCTTTCATTAAAGGCCACGTGTTGTTAATTCTTAAACAACCTTTGCCAAAAAGGTAGATACAAATATTGTTCCTATGGTTCTCTTGTAGGAGACAAAAAATATGTAGGTCAATTGCTAAAAATATGTGGTTACTAAAAAATGGGGTATGGATTTGCAAAAAAAAAAAGAAGTTATTTTGTGTTTTGCTACAAAATATGACCGTATTCGAGTACATTGTTCTCTGTTGATCACTTTCGACATTTAAAAAATGTTTTTATATGTCAAATTTAAAGAAATGGACTGTAAAATACGCATACACTTTTTAGTCCAGAAAAATTTGCTTGGTTCGTTATTTCTACTTTTAAAAACAGTAGCAAATATAATATATTAATCTGACGTGTTCCTTACGAATGTTTATAGTAATCAGTTACCTTCTCGTAATGTCTGGTAGTGCTTCGTAATTTTATGATTATTTCAACTATGAGCAAGAGAGCACGATTTATACGTGTAGCTCTAATTTACGGAAACAATGAGCGCGCTGATACGATACTAGTCATAAAGTGATGTAAAAGCATTTTTCGCTTCTGCTGTCCTAGTGACTAACTTTATACAAGACCGCACGACGCTTCTCAGCAAGTAAACACTCGGAAATGAAACACATGATCTAAATGACATCTTCCTTTCAAAACTGTTAACATTGTCTTACTCGCTTTAGGGAGGAGGTGAGAACTTGTCGCCGTTGGCCTTTAGTGACTTTTTCCCCAATAAGTGTACCGACTCCCCCTTTGAACCAATATTTAAAAAATAATAAAAAGTGTTTTAAGATGCGTTTCTTTTCATTTACACGAGACTAGTCGATGTGGTCTTAGCCACTTAGTTACCAGGGAAACGATACACAGTGACGTGCCGTATCAGGAGTCACTTAGAGACAGTGATACCCCTGTGCTTGCAGTGCTTAAAGGGGCCGGACACTGCTGCGGTACAACAGCACTTCCATAATGAATAAAACTTGAAAGGCAAATTCAGCAATTATCCAGTTAAATGGGTGGGATGACTGTTTTTGGTCACATCTTATAAAAAATATTAATAATAATAAAAAACATACTTGATATTAGTTCAGAAGAGTGATTGTCACTGTGGAACCCTTATGCGAAGCTCTTTACCATTTTTACTCCAGAGACTGGCTGACCCTGCTTTTTTATATATTAATCTATTATTATATCACTGGGGGGGGACTGGCATTAATTGACCTTTCACATTGACTCTCATCTTCGGAAAGAAAATGAAATTTCCCCATTTCGTGTACTACCCCAATAAAAGAAACATAGTTAACATCATGGATACTTAGATAGTGTCTGCCAGTTACTTATTAGCTCCCTTACAAAAATTGTTAATATACGGGTATAATAAGATGAATATAGAATAAGGGCCCCCATCTTTTGCACAAAAAAACAATCCTCCTTTCACTATGACAATTGGAGTGAATGTTTTAAGTGGACACCGTTATCGTGTGTGTGTGTGTGCGTGCGTGTGTGTGTGTGCGTGTGTGTGCGTGTGTGCGTGCGTGTGTGTGTGTGTGCGTGTGTGTGTGCGTGTGCGTGCGTGTGTGCGT
>JAAGVU020000103.1:3354805-3378287 GCA_011763525.2 Mormyrus iriodes
TTAGCACCCTATTTAAATCATCCGCCGCCCCCCCACACCTACACGTGACATGACACTTTATCCCCACAAGAAGCTCTCCCCCCCCACCTCCCCCGTGGACATTACATGGACAGTTAACACCTCAAACAATACTACACCCCCACCTCCCCCGTGGACATTACATGGACACTTAGCACCTCAAACAATACTACACCCCCCACCTCCCTCGTGGACATTACATGGACACTTAGCACCCCAAAAAGCCAGATGCGTCAGAATACTTACGACCTCACATCCATTCTGTGTCTAGTGAAATAACTCATTCAGTGCAATATCTTAGAAACTGTGTGCAATATCCCACATTTGTGTGCAATATTTCTGTGAAATAATTCATTCACCCACTCATGCTGTGCACTCTGTATCTTGTATTTGCATCTGTACACAGTGTGTATCTATTTTAAAATCTTTTGTTCTGCTCTTGTTTTTTTCCCCCTCGTCTTTCTCTCTATATAAAGCTGACTATGGGAGATACGCACAAGGATTCCAATGTACCTGTACTATCCTGTACCTGTGCAAATGGCAATAAAAATATCTATCTCTCTATCTAGGAGCAACAGGTAAGGGCAGGTAAGGGAGGCAGTCAGCAGGAGCATTCTGGGAACCCGGGCGATACATTATATCATTATTAAATGACAGAAGATGCAATGCGCATCCCAGCATTACCGATCCCCTTGGTGGTCAGCAGAGTTGTCAAAGCCTGATGGTCAGTGCACAGGGTGAAGTGACGTCCACCCCAGGTGTGTGTGCCAGCATGTGCCTCAGTGGGCTAAGCCTCTGTGCCTGAGATTGGAAGGCTGCTGGTTCAAGCCCGGCCTCAGCATGTCTGTGGGCCCTTGAACAAGGCTCTTAACCACCGGCTGCTATGGGTGACTGCCCTTTGTGGTCAGTTTGCTCTCACCTACAAAGAGTGCATTGATGGAGGCATAAAGAGAATTTCCCTATAAAGATTAATTATTATTCTTCACAGCCCACAAACAAGCAAGGACCTTATTCCACTGTTGAATATTTATGCTCTGTAGTGGGATGAGTGCTTGAGGCAAATGCCACAGTTGTTCCTACACTGTCAGAACCAATTTGAGAAAGAATAGCTCCCAGACCACAGTCGGAAGCATCAGTGAAAACTGCAGTACGCAGTGTAGGTGTAGTCCACTGGAACACACCCGCAGGCAGTCTCAAGCATGTGTGTATCCATACAATGACAGTGGCATGGTTGGGTAAAAATGTAGGGTACCCAGAAAAGAACACAGGAGCTTCCGTGGCTGTAGGAGCATTCATGATGGCTTGTACACGTGTGCTATCAGGAAGCAGGCCAGCCAACATGATATGCCCAAGGAAGGGTAGGCTGGACTGACGAAACTTCAACTTATCATTAATCAGCTGCAGACCAGCAGCTTCCAGCCAGCGTAACACAGCTTGTAAGGTTTTGTCATGAGCAGTCAGGTCAGGTCCATGTATGACAACATCATCCAGGTAATTCTTCACACCAGGTAAGCCAGTGAAAGTAACAGTCATCATTTTCTGGAAGGCAGAGTGTGCGGACGCTAAACCATAAGGGACCCGACGGAACCGTGACTGTCCTCGTGCACTGTCTACTGGCATGACACTGAAGTTCGTACAAACGGCTTTAGCCTTATCTGTAGCTGCTTCTATCTGAGTAGCAAGAGTTAACGCTGAATCAAAGGTAAGGTTTGGCTGCAACAGCAATCTTTCACGTATGCATGAGCTGTAACTTTTATGTACACTACTTGACAATGCATTTCCTTTTCTAAGAATAGATCAATTTCTTGATTTGGAAAAGAATAAGAAAGAATTTTAGAAAATTTAAGATAAAGCCAAAAATAATATCAATTGCATTAAAATTGTAGACCACTCAAGCTGTGACTTCACCATAGGGAAACGTTGCTCAGATTCATTGCTAAATAAACACATATATGGTTCCATGAAACTATCTGAGCCTATTAAACATTAAAGAATGTATTGTTTAACTCAGGGGCGTAGAAAGCATCTTCCGACATCCAGGGCTTAGCCCAGCCGGAGATTCCACGAACTGAAAGCATCAGAGTTAAAGAAATCATTCCGGACTCGTTCGGATTCATTATCCAGGCTCGTGACTCGTCTGGATTAACATTAATGTTATTTCGGTCACTTAAGATAAAACATTAATGAACTGCAAAATTTTCTAAGTATAACGGGTTTTCCAAGAATTAATACATGTCACTGATGGTATTTTGGGCTTTCTTTTTTCCCATTAACAGTTTTAATGCATTGATATAAACAGGGGAGTCCGGGAACAATTGTCGAATCGAATCTGGTATCTATTTAATTATTAATCTGTGTACTTTTAGTATGATGCGTTTCATAAGCATCAGAGGTTTTGCTAGGAGCTTTAGGTTATGAGAACTGAAGGGACGTACTGTGCAGTCGGGGTCCCTGGCCTCCCTTACATTAATACTGAATAAATTGATTTATAGTCAACATATTAATGCCTTTATAAGGAAAATGAATGACTCATAGCATGACTCATAGCCCGGGGTAATTTAAAAAAGACCCTTTGACATGCGTTTGCATTACGATTCAAGACGTTTCCCATTGCCTGAATAGCACATTGAGAGCGGCTGTCTTATTAGATATTGGCTTTTGAATTTTATTTTCATAGTTAGCTGAAGATTTTTTCCACCATGTATTTTCGCTGCTGTTCTTCAGACTTCCTTTTCTGTCTCCTCTTTCTGGTAAGTGCTTCAGTGAACCTTGAAATCCAGTTTGCTATCACTTATTTAAAGACGCTAGTAGAGGTATTTGGGTTTAGTTTAGGAAAGTAAATATTAAGATTCTGAATTGTAAATTTTGCGAAAAACTACATATTTATTACATTCCTGTCATTGTAACAGACCGTTAGCGCATGACGTATATAACGTATCAGAATTGTACTCTTTAAAACTGCGCATTTATTCTTTGGACCTCATAAATTTAATTGTGCCTATACAGTAGTCCCATTTAATTTAGTAGCCAGACTCTACAAAGCCTATCCTATGTGGAGTCTGTTTGCGCCCTCACTTGCTTACTTATGCATGCCTATAATTGCGGTCAGCGCCAATGATTTATTAAGATTGTTTTTTAAGTTATTATAGCCTTACTGCAAGACGTGCAATCAGGGACGGAGTGGGACTAACTTTCAACCCAAGACCAGTCCATTTTGTCCTCGTTCTCGGGGAACTTTGATAAATGATGCCATGGTTCAAGTCTTCTTATCGCTATGAATTTATTACTGACATTTCGAGAATTATATAAATAGCATATTGAGCTGTTCAAGCAGCTTGGCTTTTTCAGCCCCGCCTGCTCTCTCTCTATCATCCAGCGTTTGAGAAACTTCCAGCTGTAGCAGATCAGCGCACGCGCTCACTCAGGTGTAAATGACAAGCGATTACAATGACCCGCGTGCCGCGTATTTTCGTGCGTGCGTGTGTGTGCGCGCGCGCCAGCGTGCGTGAGAAAACTTGCCAGTCGGAAGCGTTGTTGTACAATTTTAAAGTTGTTAAAAAATTGTTTCCGATCGGCTCAATTTGAAACTTATCAAATGATTTGGTATCTCACTGGTACAACAGGTAAGTGGCCCACTGGGAATAATCCCGAGTTGGCCACTCCGGGCCTCTGTGATAATTTTTAAATTGAAACGTAACATTACTCTTGTTTTTCTTAATAAAAGTTAAGTGTTATTGGTCGATACTTAATGGATCAATTATATGATGCGAAAATTTTAACTAGTCTATAATGGAACATTAATCAAGATATATCATGTTGATAAGAAAGGATACAAAAAAGTGTGGAGAAAAAAAGTGACTCGCTATAAATTATTCGGCTTTCACGAAATAGTTATGTAAATTGATTTTTTCTGCTTATCTTAATTGCGTTGCAGATCATTACTCGAACAATATACAGATATTGTTATATAGGGTGACCAGATAATCCAAGTCAGGGAGGGCGCTTTGACCTACGCTTTCACCCTGATGTTATATATGGTTGAAGTATTCTAGTAGCGTATAGGTCTAATAGTACGCAAAACATTAAAATAATAAGATACATTAACATAGACTTGACCCAAGTCAATTTGCTTCCTTCAAGATGAGCCTACAACCTGAATTTTGAAAACAATTATAAAAATGAATTCTTGGGCATTTTTCATATGCAATAAAGAACGTCATTGTTGTTGATATCTCTGCGAAATCTACCTTGTAGGACCCAAAAGTCCGGTACCAATTTTACTGAGGGCTATAGATGTGTTCTACAGGCCTATCAGGGCAATTTTTGATCTCCAAATATGTTGTATTACAGTTTTTCGAGATTGCTTTGGAGCATCTCTCAAATGACAATTAACATTTGCAAAACAAGTGTAATTCCCACACCATAATGCCACTTCTGCACAGCAGGACATCATTTCTGACTGCTTAACACAAAATTCCAAATGTTTTAGTACATATATGCAAATGGTTTTGGGCAGTTTTCGTTTTTCATCAGTATATTGCTATTTTGCAGTTTTTGTGTTATGCAGTGCAGTGAATGTTTTGTTTGTTATTGTGCTGTGATCTTGCGATATGAAGAAGTTACAGGTACATGTCACTGCTTTCTCCTGCCAGTGAACTTCACACTGTAATATAGAGCCTTGCAATGTTGAAACTGGTGTTTTTGACACGAATAAGTATCAGTTTGCTAATGAAAAATGACCAGTCAGTGACAACGAGAAAGTGGGAACCGACTATCATTCAGAATTGTGAAACTCGGGAGCATACTTACACTGAAATACTGAAAATATATCTAAGCATTTTGTCTCTCAAGGTGAAAACGATGTTGATTGTACTTTTCATTTTGGTGGCACTGACTAATTCATTGGCAGAATTATGTGCTTTTGAGGCACGAGTTCATTGCTTTGGGTAAATTACAAGCTTTTGCGGCTAAACCATAGTGTTATGCTATACGCGTGAGCTGTTTTTGAGAAATGCTCTTATAGTGTTGAGAATAAATATGATTCATGAAATGTGCCAAAGCAATCGAGAACAACTGTAATATCCTCTTAACATTAGGCTATATAACATTCATCATGACGCTACCGTGCCGCGGGGAGACAGTTCTTCAATAACGAGTCAGACGGTTCTCAAGATGCATTTTATTCAAAAAGAGACACAACAAGAACAACAACAAAAATACTATTTCACAAGCACAAGCTGAACATCTCGTTTAACCGTGTCCCCTAATAAAAAACAAATGATAAGGGAAAAAATTAACTCCCGTCTTCCTACAAGAAGCGAACACGCCTTTCTGAAAAAATTGACTCGGCTCTGTGATTAAGGGAAAAGTAATGCAGATGGGCATATTATAAACCATTAGATACATCTCAATTCATAATAGAGGACCATAAAAGGTTGAAAATCACTATAAATTAACCGAAGCGGTTTGCTTTGTTTTGGCGCCCCCTTTAGGTTGAAGTGTTACTTTTTTTCCACGTGATCAGAATTCCTCAGGCTTTACCCGTCCCTCAAATTTCGTTTATATGTCGAGCCGTGAGAGCTGCAAGTTTTCAATAGTACACGTTTAATTTCATTACAGGTTTTCTTGTGTGTATTACTCCCTTCCCCTTCATATTGAACAGATACATCAGTTTGTTTGTGAAGCACCATAGAAAAGAATGAATGTGTGTATTTATATGAATGTATGTATTTGATAAGTAGTATCCCTAAATAGGGCTGGATACCGTGATGACCATCACGAACTATTCATAGCATGTGTTTGCTGCATTCAGGAGTCCACTCAAACGGACGGGCTCCAAGTCTCTCTTTATCGCGTTTATAGATATACCAGCAAGAGTAAAGTGCACGCATTGCTATTAGCCAATACATGCCTCTAAAAGTTTTCAGTCCCACGATGACCTACCGATTTAACGAAGGATAAATATCTCAAACACGGATGTGACTTTCTAAAACATTTTATTCAAAAACATCTATAGTAAATCTTAGTAACTCTGCACATTCTGTTTGTATCCCGCCGTCGCGGGTTTGGGTCCTGAACAAGTTGAAAACTGAGCTGCCTTAAATTGTCCCGGATGCAGTTTTGGTCACACGGACATCAGAAAAAAAGGCTACCCGGAAAAACAAATATCTGTCACAGTGTTTTTCAAATAGCAAGCAATGTAAATATATGTAAATTCCATACAGGGTTAATCTATACCGAGCCTATGTTGGATGGTATCTCTGATAGGCTAATTTAGGTCACTGCAGCAAAGAAAACGACTTCATCCAACGTTAAATTATGTTTGTTAGAATAAAGCTATAGATCTATGAATGTCTCCTCACATATGTAACATTAGAGTTTACTGGGGCTCAGTAAATTTAAACTTGCAACAAATTGTAGAGAAATCTGTTATTTATGCTGTTGTCCAATAGGCCATTTCTGGGTGACTGGCAATTCCATACTAGACGACACTGTAACAGGGCCGGTTCTAGGCAGGGGCGGAGGCAATGGCCCACCAAATGCTCCGCATGCCCCAGTAAAGCCGAAGATGCGACCCACCAACATCTCTTTTTGCCCCCCCCCCCCCATTTGATACAGTCTGGAACCGGGCCTGCGCTGTAATATTGTATGTCGGCCAGTGTCATCCGAAATGTTTAGCATATTAAATCACGCCTAATGCCTGATCAAGTATGGCTGGATAAGCTTAAGAGTTGAGACCTTTTGCTGGCAATTTGGTACACACCCCCACCTTCAAAAATGTCTCCTATGCCCTTGATGTTTCGCTTAGTTGACTTTTCATCTGAAAGGGATAATCCGCACCGTGCGCGGAAAAGAATCCACTTCTTGGACACTAAAATAGACGAGGTTACTCGCCAGGTTGTTACAGCAAAATAATTTAAAGAAAATGTACATTTAAATGTCATTTTCTGATTATTTCTTTTTCGGCAAAGCAGGAAAACCATCGGAACCCAAGCAGAGCATAAATCCGGACGGAAGAACAAAGAGACCTCATGAAAGCCTGATCAAAACAATATATAGTTAATCCACCAAACAGCTTGCGTTAAGACCTGCCACCGGAGGCTCAGGGGAAGAGCTGATGTTAACAGCGCTGATCATTGTTTTTTAGTATCTGTGGATGGATCGTTAGTTATGGTTAATTATTATTGAAAACATGGCACTCTAAAACAATACTTAACAAACTTTTTATACCGCATACCACATGATGATAAAGTATTACGGTCTACGCCTGCCACCATTACTGCACTGTGTCTGATCGATCCTGGTATTTCCACTGCGCGAAGTTTGTCGTTAGACATTTTCACTCTCCGTGCCTGCGTTTTCTGCACGCTGTGTTCCCTGTGATGATAATTTCGCGATACTCTTTATGTTTAGGCATAGTTTCTAGATGTTAGATACCGATACTAGGTACTATAGGTTTGCAGTCCTTAAAATAATAAGTAGGCTAGTTAATTTGCTAGGTCGCGATTTTTAATAGCGTAAATTAGTTTATAAGGCACTAGTCTGAGTGCTACAATTATAATCTTTACAAATAGGCCTTCAATTTTATTGCCAAAAACCCCGTTTCGTGTTTTAAATTACAGACACCCCTACTTAACGGCCTACCTGTTTACCGACCGCCCGGACATAGGACCAGCTCGAGATATGTATATTAAAACAAAGTTATCAAGTCGGAGTTTCTTTTAGGCCATTTCTTTATACAGAATAAATAAAAACGATTACCTGTATTTACAGTATGCAAACCTAAGTAATGTATTAGAGTTGATTTCCTCTGTTCTGTTTATTACAGTATAAAGAACATTACTGTACAAACATTTATAAGTATACTAAAAATATTATAAATGGGGCAAAGGTGAACATTAAAAATATCTAAATATGGCTGGCACAAACCCAGTACCAGTATAGTATGTATGAAGTATCAGTCAAGCGATCAATTCGCTTAACGACGTCGTAGTAGGAATGGAACTCGGTCGTTAAGTGAGGAGTGTCCGTATAAATTGTACAGCAAAAGTGTATTACTCTAGGAATCCCACACGATGGCGTGCTCCAGTCATTTTATCACGAACCTGCCAAAAGCTTTTTCATGAAGGAAACGTTATCCGGACAGTCATGTATGTCATTTGTATCGCCGTTGTTTTCACTCGCACCTTCTTTACTATGTGTGTAAATGTCTTTGCAAAAATGTTATTCGACAATTCCCTAATTCATGTTCTATATAGAGTGCTTATAGTTTAGTGCAGCCAACAAGGTTTTTTTGCAAACTAGATCAGCAGTAAAACATGTTCTACATGAACATCTCTTATGATCATGTCTTATTTAATATATATGATATATTTATGGATCTTAGAAAATGTTTGAAACATTCTCCCCTTCCCATTTTCAGGCTGATATAGCAATATACAGCGGTTACCTGAAAAGCTCTACATGTCCATCAGGTAAGGATAGGCCTTAAGTTTTTTCATTCAAAACTGTAGCGCTTTACAGGTTTTTCTTTAAATTAATGGTAAATATGTGTTGAATTAAACATGAAACATGCATTGGTTTTATTCGGCTTAGCAGCAATGAAAAGTCTAATCTGTCATTAAATAATGGCTCTTGCTGATGTGGTGGAGTTTGGAATTGATTCTCCACAGAAAATAACTGCCGCACCTGGGCTTGATTGTTTGTTGACTTGACTTAACAGGGCTTGTATATCGGTGGGGGAAGTGTGCCCCATGTCCACCCAAAACGTACTGGCTGATGAAGCAAGGCGGGGCTCAGTGTGCGCGCTGTACGGAAGCTTGCTCAGGTGAAAACACTGAATGAAAATTTCTGACTAGGATTGCCGGACCTGTAAAACCCAGGGGTGCTTTGGGCCCAGTGACCACCAGAACCCCCCCACCAATCAGCTTGTCAGAATGAAGGAAAATGGCATGACACTGCACCACTGTATGGCACTGTCAGAAGTGCCACTAGAGATTTTGGGCCCCATGAAAGAGTATCACATTATGTAGTATCACATTATGCTCCACATTCATATCAATCCGGTTATTCTCCAGATTTATTAGGGAACCTTCCTAACTCCCCCCCCTTTACGGTGCCCCTGGACACTGAGGATGGCGTGGAGTTTAAGCTCTTTTTAAAAATAAAGCTCTTACATAAAATGAGCCCTCGCACCAAAAAAGTGAAAATAAATGCTCCACTGGACTGGCCCTTGCATTGACTGAGCACTTTATGGAACATTTGTACCCCTGTTTATTCATTCAAGTATCTAATCAACTAATCATGTAGCAGCAGTTTAATGCATAAAATCAGGCAGATACAGGTAAGCAGCTTCAGTTGATGTTCATGTCAAACATCAGAATGGAGAAAAACGTGATCTCAGTGATTTTGACCATGGGTCCAAGCAACTAGAGGAGGCGGGACGAAGACATCTGTTTGGTTGGTCCCGCCTCCTATAGTTGCATGGACCCACGGCTCTACAATCTGATTAGTTATCTCTCTGAATCATTCATTTTTCGTTTTGTAACGTACTGTGCTGTATTGTGTTTTATGTTTAAGTTGTGGGTGACAGTATCTTGCCTGGTGTTTGTTCTTTTAACTGCCTTGACAACATCCAGGTGAGCGTCACCTGAAGCAGGTGAGAGCCTGTACAAGCAGATCCAATCGTGAGTGCCACTGTGATGCAGGCTTCTTCTGTGCGAGTCCTGCACAGTATACCTGCAGGAGGTGCTTACCATGCCCACCTGGCACCTTCTCCAGCACCACATCACGTAACAGGTTCTGCCAGTCCCACTCAAAGTGAGTGTATGTTTTGAGCCAGTCAGCACACCTACCCTCTCAGGTGTAAAGATACAAAATTATACCTAGTGTATACCCAGGTTACCCAAATCAGTTCTGATCCTTAAATTACGGTGTATTTCAGTACTTTTTAAAAAAAATAAATAAAATTATATATTAGATGTTATCGTAATTGCCGTGTTCATAACATTGCAGGGACTTTTATGATCCACTGCATGGATTATTCTTTCCAATAATGCAATTGTCTCCATGCAAATGGCACATAACCATTAGCTGATTAACATGCAGGTTCATAAATATTTTAGTCACCTTGCTTCCATTAAAAGAGTGCACATACTTAGTTATATTACTTAGAAATCCTACTATTCCTGTAAGAGAGAAATTCCAGATAAAAGACTGAGTATTCTCAAGGGAAATTTACTTGTGTTCTTTCCCAATATATGCAGTACCCTGCAGGTGACAAATTCCAAACAACTGCGATTACATCTTTAACCTTCTTAAATTATCTCATGAAACGATACTTTTCATTTAAGTTGTCCTCACTTCCTTGGATAGAACAGAGAATTTCCTAGATTGATTACAATCAAATAGTAAAGAAAACTGACCAGCATGAAAAGTACATTGCAAACAGAAACACGTGCAGCGTACATTTTATTCTTGATCTGAAACCATAGCTCTTAGGGTAGACATAGTTATAGGCAAAAAATTACAACTGAACTGTTTAGAAGTAAATGTTTTGGTCTATTCTGTACATAGGCGAGACATAGTGCAAAATCAGGTAAAATCAACAACAGATCTGGTGCCTGGAATTTCTAGGTGTTTCTTTTCATGTGATAACTCTTTTCCAGGTGCCCCAGTCTGGACATGGCAGTGGTTATAGAGGGCACTGCAACCTATGACCAAGTCTGCGGTTATACCACAAGTAGACCTGGGGATCCTATCCAAGGCAACAGAACCAAGAATGTCAGACAGTAGTATAGAGAGAGCAAGGAGGCATAATAGCGAAAGGTGTCAAGATCAAACTGACCCTTATCTCCAAACTACTAAATAAAGATATGCTAGGTAATTATTACAATTTTGGACATTATTTCATATTGTCAATGTCAGGATCTACCCTAGCCTTGTCTATCGTTTCTTTGTTTGGCTGCTGGCCATCCTACTCTGTGTTCCTCTAGTACCCCATGATTAGCTTCTAATCTGTTCTATCAGGGTCAGTGCCCATCCAAACCTGTCCTATGTGTCTTGTCTCCTTTTGGCCAGCAGGTGTCACTGATCATCCTGCTTCCCCCTCTCTGTCTTGTAGCCCCTTAGTCCCTAGTGTTTCCCTGCTCTCCAGGCTGCGCGTCGCTCAATACATTGAGCTTGCGGCTCTGAGGCTGAACCCTCCAGTATTTTGGTTTTATTTTATCCTAAGGTTTTGGTATTTGTTTTTCTAGGTCTTTGCTTATGTCCCTGTTTAAAGTCTACCCTAAGCATCCCTTGTTGGTTTATGTTTTGCGTGTACTTGTTTCTAGTCTTTCATTGTGTAGTTAGCCCAAATGCTGGTTAATGTTCCTGTGCTTGTTAATTGAAATGTATTCCACCTGTTGCTTTATTGTCCCTTACCTTTTCTGATTGGTGGTTTTTGGTTATGTTCCACACCTGCCCCTTTTTAGCCCTTGTCATCTGTGTAGATTTAAGTTCCTGCCCTATTTCTGTTCTGTAGTCTGTCATTGTAGATGTTACTGTGTGTTTGTAGCTGTGGATTGCTCCCTGTTTTGCTCTGTTCCCTAGTTACAGTGAGGGAAATAATTATTTGACCCCCTGTTGAATTCATAAGTTGACCCATGTATAAACAAATGAGATTTCTATAATTTCACTGGTAGGTTTTTTTTTTTAACATCAGAAGATAGATTTTCAACAAAACAAACTAGAAAAAATCATTATGTAACAGGTACATATCAATTGTCATTTGTGTAGGGAAATAATTATTTGATCTCCTACAAACCAGCAAGAAATTCGGTCAAGTACATGTGCACTATAACAACACAAGTAGTATTTAATTAATTAAGTATGAACACATACCAAGCCTGCATTCACATTTAATGGCATTACTTTGTTAAATGGTATTCCTGGATCACTAACCTGTCTACATCTTCAACCTTATTACAATGGGAAAGTCTAAAGAGCTGTCTGACATCAGAGACAAGATTCTTGAATGGGTTACAAGACCATCAGCAAGCAGCTTGGTGAGAAAGTGACAACTGTTGGTGCAATTATTTGCAAAGGGAAGAAAGACAAAATAACTGTCAGTCATCCTTGGTCTGGGGTCCCAAGGAAGATCTCGTCTCATGCGGCATCAATGATCCTAAGAATGGTGACAGCTAACCCCGGAACTACACAAGAGGTCCTCAAACCAGCAGGGAACACCGTCACCAAGAAAAACTTTGGTAACACATTATGCCATTATGGTTTGAAATCGTGCGGAGCTTGCAAAATGTCAAGGTCTGTACCGTCCGACCCCACCCTCTGTGACCCTTCCACATTTGGCTAGCAGGCATGGCTGGCCATTCCGCCTTTTCCCCTATGTGTCTTACTTCCTAGTCTTCCCCAGTGTGTTTTCCCTGTTCCCTGGGCTGCTGTGTAGTGTAGTGGGCTGAGTGAGTAGCTTAGTCTGTAAACCTGGTGGCTATGGGTTTGAGGCTGGCAAATCCCAGCCTTGCCTGTTCTGGAGTTTTTGTTTGACTTTTGTCCTTAGTGTCTGTAGTTTTCGTTTTTTGTTTGCCTAGTGTTTATTTTGCCATAGTTCTCCCATCCATGGTCCACCCATATTAGGTTATGGTTTTTTACACTTGTTGAATTTTGTGTTAGCCTTGTATTTCAAGTGTTTGATTACTGTTTTCTAGTTTAACCTTCCTAGTTCTGTGATCACTCCCTGTTCATTAGATTGACCTGTTGCTTGTATTCTGTGTTCTTTTTGATTGGTTGTTATGGTAATACTTCTCTCCTGCGCCCTCATTAGGCCAATCTGGTTTGTCTATTTAAATTCTTGCCTTAGCTCATTTCCCTAATTGGGCATTGTGTTTGTTTACATCAGAATGTGTTAGTATGTGAGTCACTGTATGTTGTAAACTGTTTGGTTTTTAGTCCTGTTCCCTGTTTAGCCCAGTTCCTTTGTTGTTACTTCATGGCTTCTTTAGTTTATTCTTGTTTTCCTCATTTGCTTTTGACCCCTCATGGTCTTTTTTTGTGCTTTCCCCACTGTTTAATTCCCTAATAAACCCTTGTTGCCTCGTGAGCCACCAGTGGATCGTCACCTTTTCCCACCTGTGTCATGCCATGCCGTGAGTCATTCCTTGGATCGTCCCTCTTTTTCCATTCCTTTTGTCATGCCCCTGCTGTAAGACATTCCCCAGGCTGCCGCATGACTGAATGGGCTGAGTGGACGGCTGTGTCACCCAGTCTTCCGTTTTGTTAATTTTCTATCCACCTGCCTGTGTTTTAGATCCCTCATGGTTCCTTTTGTTTCCTGTTTAACTTTACTTGAAATAAAGTCCCTTGTTTTGTTCAAGCTGCAACCTGGATCGTCCCTTCGTCCTCCACCATGCCTATTTGTAGCAGTCAAATCATTTCTCTCAAGTCAAGTATTATCAATCAATAAAATGTAAATTTCCTTACAAATCTGTCTGAAGTAATCTATGTTGGTGGCTATAATTACTATTCAGCCCTTTCAGCTGAGCCTCCAGATTATTTCCTGGCTTGGATCCAAGTGCAGGGATTGCAAATACCAAAAAATTAGGTAAGATCAGGGTTGTATGGGTGATAGTCTTGCCTATTGAAAATAGTAGACAAAATCTAGCTACGAAAAGTCATTCAAAGTTTGAACATAATGTTGATATGTGAGAAATGCTCATAAGTGATTCTATAGGGAAGCATGAATTTGAGCAACTTCCCTTTGTGGCTACAGCCACCTAACCCCTAGATTCTGCATAAGGTCAAGAATATGTACTTGGTGAATGTTTGATACCCTGGATGCCTAAAGGCAGATGTGACATCCATCCCCACACGCAACACAATGCAAGCAGGGTTATGAAGAGCTGATTGGGCAGGACAATCCTGTAACAATCAAGGAAGGTCACTGAATGTCCCTACATCAAATAACTCTTCAAGCCCATATCATTAACATTTAGCTACATATTTAAGTACCTCACATACTCCCATGGAGGATAAGTAAGGAAACATTGAATTGGATTCAGGTTAGTGGCAGAAATTATCCAAAGTTATATATATAATATGTATATTCATCTTAGGTTAAAAGTCAATCCAGTGTGTGTGTGTGTGTGTGTGTGTGTGTGTGTTTTTTGTCTTGGTTCATCTACTTGGTTTGTCCATTCCATAGTAGAATCTCCTTTTTATAACACAAGAAGTCTTATTCAAAGTCTAACTTGATTACTCAACGATTCATATATTCCTGAAGCTGATCGTTTAAAGAATCAATCAGCAATGATTATATGACCATTAATATAACTGATGGGATACAGGCAGAGTCTGCAGTTAACCCCTCGGAAGTTCCTGAGGCTAGTTGAATAGAGTAAATGAGAAATATGGTTCTGGTATCATTCTGTTGTAGAGGCACAGTATTCCAGAGGTCAGTTCTTTCAGTGGGCAATTCCTTGACAATAAGCTATTGTAACACTGTGATGATAGAAATGCCAGGGATTATAGGAACTGGGTTTGATTCTGCAGCATATCAATAAGCTTGGCAATGCCTGAATCTCCTATAAGTTAGCAAGTAGCCTACAATTGGCTCTAAGTACTACAACAGTAAAATAGAAGGGAGTTGTAATAAATTTGCCCTTCAATGTGGCTAACTCTGATGGAGACTGGCACAGTTCAGTATATGTAGTACCGAGAAAGTACTCTACAGGTCAGTCACAAGTATATCTGAGCATTGCAAACCATTTCGACAGCAGCTAGAATAAGAAAAAAAAACAGGTATCAATTTGGGACTGTGACGTTCTTTACATGTCTATAATCTACAGAAGAAATCTTTAGGGAGTCTTTAATCTTTCTTTCATAAAAAAAACCTGAACGAGCAGGTCGGTCACAAGAGTGAACAAAACCTACTTTAAAAGCCTCCTCAAAATACAGAATATTTTTATGACAAGGGGTAAACCCCTACCTCTAGAGGGAGTCATGCCTGGGAGGAGGAGATCGATAGCATAATTGTAACAATAATAGTTACAATTAGCAATATTGTAATATTAATATTAATATTAGCAATCACATAATAATAAATGAGCAATATTAGGTTGTTAGCTGGTGTCTGTGGCCAACACAGACGTAGACACAACGCCACCTAATAACGTGGTAACTGCAGCAGGTAAGCAGGGCAATATGCGAGGTGGACAGTATGGACGCTTAAAACGTCAGACGTAAGAATGTCGTCACCTTGAAACCATGAAACCGATACATATTTCTTAAATTTACGCGTATCCCCTTCTGTTGAATTAATAAAAATCCACAATCTAAGTTTAAATTTTCCCAATTGTTAAAAAATATAAAATTCATGCACACAGTCGGAGCTTCATGACTGTAAGGTCATTACTTTTCCTGAGTGCGTTCCAGAGTCCAGATAAGAAACGATTTCCTGCGTTCCTGTGTCGACTGTAATAATGTACACACATATGATGCTGTCAATTTGCTGAAAATTAAGACGTAAAGATGGGGATGTGATGATTTCTAGAACATAAAACTAATAAGAATATAATTGTGCTGATATTAATGGAAAGCCCTGTGTGGAACGAAACGCGCCGTGGTATAAAGCTTGTTGTTACACAAGACTATATGACGAACAAGACAATTCAGGCGTGAGTTAAGCACCCCCTCTCAGCCCGCCCACTATCTTGGTTTTCACTTTAAACGATCATATGAAAATACGCCAATATCCAAGGAGAAGAATGCAATACATATGATACATGTGACATATACCGATGACTGAAATGCATAAACTCTAAACATGTTTGGAAAAATTATTTATCTGTTATTTGGGATAGTGGCGCACCACGTGGAAAATGAGGTTTGTACCTTTGATTTTATAAGAAAACCAGATTTCGTTGTTTTAGTTAGGTTCGACTTTTTATTACTTTGAATGGCTGGTTCTAAAAAGTCGTTCGTCCTGTTTCATGTGGAACAATCGACAACATTTCGGGGGCTGATACTTGCGGCATAATTACTGTGGAACTACGTGCCACTCGAAATTTTGTTGTATAAGTTAGCTGAACTGGAGCTGAACTTATATGGTGTACCCTTGTGGTGAACTCCAGATTATATCGTCAGCTGGCCTGTTCAAATGGCAGAGATACCGTCATAAAGTATGTGTATTCCAGTAAAACCATTCTTTATATGTTACAATATTTGTTTTATATTAGCTTTAATGTTCCGCATTACGCTTATGCATATACTTTCAATGCATCGTCAATGCAGATTTAAAAGGTTTTCATGGTGCGAGTTGTCAAAGCTTATCCCTCCAGTGAAGTCGCACTACGTGTAGTTAACCAGGTGTTGGGAAAGTAACCACAGTGGACGCACAGTGCTTGCAAAGGTGAAAAAACTTCCTTATGCCTTGGTGACGTCGCGCATGGCTTCTTGGAAATCAAAAGTTTAGTTATTATTATTATTATTTAGTTGTTATTATTTTTTAAAACAATAATCTGTTCGTCGATGCTTATATATATACACTTCGTCCATGCGGAAGTACGAGATTTATTTCTATTTGATAAGTAATTGAATTATGGTTTGTATACATCAAATCGGCTACATCACAAAATTTCAAGATAGGAGCTAAAATTAATTTAATGATCATGTCGCTGCAATTTGCGTGCAAATAATGGGTTTAAAACTCGTAGCAACGGAGAATTAAATCGTTCCTGGAATGTCTCTAGCACTGATAATCTTTCTTTGTCAAATTCATTTGTAAGAACAATAACAACCTACAAACTAAAATATTAAGCGTATAGTCAGCATTTTGGTTTTTGGCTTCCCTAAAAGCAGCGCAGTAATCATGTTACAACTGCTAAAAGGCAAAACTGCGTTATTTCTTCCAGTCTGCTCCGGAGAAATGCCCAGTTCCTTAAATTATTTGTAGTAGCGCGATAGTCACGTGATTACATTGATTCGTGAAATTTTTTTGGTCACTGGCAATGTGATGTGTATTTAACTCAGCAGCTAGCGGTTTTAATACAATAATTCGATGTTTTATATATTACAATGCATTTAGAACAAAACAGCATTCACCTGTAAGAGAAATGATTTGTATACTGCGGCCCTAACACCCGTGAATGGTGCACAGAAAGTGTAACTAAAAACACAAGTATAGATGTATGCTCGGATTGTTTTCTTATATCGTAGAAATTAAAAAAGAGTTAATAGTTAAATTAAATAAGAGTTATTACAGGCCAGGGTATCAGCTATAACTTGGCAGATCTGATGTCGTTAGATGCTGTTCTTTGGTTATTTAAAAATATTGGCACTTGCAAAACAAAGGCAATTGTTTTCACACTATTAAATATGCATGTAATGAGTTAATACATAAGCTGTATAAAGTTTGAACCACTCGAGATTTTTATAATCAGTGCCGGCTGACATGTTTAAATGTTAAAATTGGTGTATCCAGAGGTGGGTAGTTCAGGTCCAGAAAGAATAAATCCAGACCAGGATTTTGTTTCAACAAACCAGTTGAGTACTCTGTGACTGTGACTCTTTATACTGAATTGGTTGGTTGAAACAAAATCTTGGTCTGGACTTTTATTTTTCGGACATGAACTATCTACCTCTGATCTGAGTAAAGACCTGGGTGCTTTTCGATCTCTGGTTGAATAACAGTGTGACTACCCATCTTTGCCTTTTAGGTGTCTGCCCTGCCTCTGTCATCTAATTTCAACAGGACTTGTGTCAAAGCCAACCAGTACTTGGACGTGGACTTGAATCTCTGCTGCGAAATGTGTGCACCAGGTAGGAATGGGCCTCATTCCCTTGATTGCACCCCATAGTTTATGTTCACAGGTTTGAAAGAGAGCTTGTCTAAGTATAGACAAGCACAAGTGACTGCTAGGCCTGTGTATCTCCCCAGACTAATAGAAGAGAATAAAAACAATCCAAAATTCCTCTTTGAATCCGTGTCTAGGTTAACAGGATTCTTCAGTGTTAAACACACCAGTCCCACAAGTTCTTAGGGGTGATGGCTTTATTGCATGTTTTAATGGTAAAATAATTAAGATTACACAGACCATCCAGAGCACATCTGTAGCTATATACAGCTACCAGCCTTCTGCTAGTCCTATTTGTACAGATAGTGACACCTTTGAATCCTGATTTCCTGTAAAACAATCAGAACTTTTGAGCTTAATTTCCTCCTGCAAATCATCTACTAGCCTTGTAGACCCAATTCCCATGAAACTCCTTAAGGAGATTGCATCACTGATTAGCAGAATCCTGTTAAACTTGATCAACTCATTTCTTAGGCTTGGATATGTTCCAAAACCTTTTAAAATAGCTGTTATTAGACCTGTTCTAAAGAAAACAAATCTTCAATCTAGTGATTTAGGATATTATACACCTCTTTCAAATCTTCCTTTCATTTCAAAGATCCTGGAAAAAGTTGTTGTTCATCAGCTGTGTTCTTTCCTACAGAAAAATAATGCTGATGAATTAATGAAGTCTGGCTTTAAACCAAATCATAGCACAGAAATGGCTTTAATCAAAGTAATGAACGATTTGCTTATGGCTTCTGACCGTGGCTGCATATATTTGTTGGCGTTACTAGATCTAACTGCAGCATTTGATACTATGGACCATAAACTAGAATCTGTGGTTGACGTTAAGGGGACAGCTCTCTCTTGGTTTCGCTCTTTAACTGATCGTTATCTGTTTGTCCATGTGAACAATGAATTTTCAAAGCCCACTAAAGTCAAATATGGTGTCCCACAGGGATCAGTGCTGGGCCCGCTACTATTCACTTTTACTATGCTTCCTTCACTGGCTTCCAGTTAAGTCTCGGATTGACTACAAAATACTACTATTAACTTAGAAAGCACTGAATGGCCTTGCACCAGAATACCTTAGAGATCTACTGGTCTCTTACAAGCCTCCTTGCTTGCTTTGAACTCAAGGAGCAGGATATCTGTTAGTACCTGGAGTAAAAAGAACTACGGCAGGCTGCAGAACATTCTTTTATAGAGCTCCTCAGCTGCGGAGTAGTCTTCCAGCGGATGTGCAAAATTCAGGCTCACTCTCAGTATTCAAGTCTAGACTAAAAACACGCTTGTTTAGTCTAGTTTATAGGGACTCTAGTTCTAGCTCTAGCTAACTGCTCACTCCCAGTTAGACCTATAGTGTGAGGTGTAGACCTGGGTGGAGATCGGTGCCATTGGCTTTGGATGAACTGAACAATGACAATATAATCAGCAATATCAGACAAGTATCTTGTCTCAATATCTGACAGTGTTTCACTGGCGATTATTACCTTTGTCAGGAAAGTAGGCTTAGGCTGCATGCAAGGCAAGCTTATAGAGGAATTAAGATTTAGCTTTCAGTTCTGCAGCTATTTTTGCAAATCGTTTCACAAGCATTGCCCGTTGAAGCAATTGTATGGTCTCGATTGGCTTGTAAGTTGGGAAGTTTGATGTCACATCACCAACTTGTATCTTCCAACCAGCAGGTAAAGTGTCAGCCGTTCAAGTGCAGCTTTTATCATGGGGGAACTGACGTTACGACCCATCACATTTGCACATTCTGTTTGCATGAAAAAAATAGAAATGCCTAAATTTAGGTAGACCTGTGTCTTTTGATCTAAAAGTACTATGGGCCATGCGTACTTCTGTTGTTGTGTGGAGGTTGTTGTGATACTATCAACTTGACACGATCATTTATCCCAATATATTTAAGTTACATTTTGGGGACAGGATGTGACTCAGTATGCTAAGCCTCTGTGTCTTTGATCAGAAGGTTGCCGGTTAGAGCCCTGCTGTCCCCAGAATAGTCACATGTCTATGAGCCCTTGAACAAGGTCCTTAGTACTGAGAGTACTGCACGCAGGCTAACCCTGTGCTGTGACCCCAAAGCTTGATGTCCTGTAGAGTGTGTGTCTCCTGGAGAGCAAGATGGGATAGGCAAAAAGAGAATTTCACCAGGTGGGATTAATAAAGTATCACTACAGTTTTTTAGATATTGCTCAGCCATAGATGTGTGGCCATGTTACAGTGTTGCGTTTGAGTGAAAGTATGTCTCAGCTGCTCCAGCAATGCGCGGATTGCAGTTATATCCATGGGCATCACAATTAATCCATGGACTGTGTGAGAAGAGTTGTAAAAATTAACATTCTGATTAATAGTGGATAGGTTGCGGGTGGGTGATATATATCAGAAATGAGGAAAATATTAATTACATTTGTAAGCTTCATTTTATATCAGGTATGAATTAGCTGACTAGACTCTCATTGCGGGGTCCATCTGTCTTAAGCAGCAATAGAGGAAACAAAGATCCATCCATCCATCCCCTGTAACTGCTTATCCTATACAGGGTTGTGGGGGGTCTGGAGCCCATTCCGGAGGCTATAGGCGTGAGGCAGAGGCATCAAAGACCTGAGTGAAAAATCAAATAAGGAGAAATAAAAGCAACAAAAAAGGAAAGGCGGAAGTTATATGTGGGAGTGATTTAGTGAAATAGTTAACCATGATGAGCCAAGTGCTGGTTATATCATATGTAACGTGGGTGTTAGTATTCTTAATTGTTTATATTTCAGAAATTGCAGTGACATGAAGAATTATATTTTAAAGAGATAATAGATTAGCCTCAATATTCCAGCCTTTGTTTGGGCAGCATTATGTTTTATTACTTATTTACTTTGTGCAGCAAACAGTTAAACGTTCTTAGCTTTTAAACTGTTTGTGTTCAGGAAGTTGCAGTGAAATTCAGAATTTCTGGACCTGAACTTTCCACCTCTGGGGGTGGGTGGATGATTTATTCATACGTGCGGATTCGAATGACGTCAGAGCTGGTCCGTTCATCAGTACTGCTCAGTGGGTAGACTGATGGTGAAGACTAGGGTTTGGGTTCTGTGCATGTGCACATTCTTCCTGTGTTCCTGTAGATTTCCTCTGGGTGCCCCAGTTTCCTTCTGAGCCCAAAGCATGTGGATCAGTGAAGTGGCACCTTTAAATTGTCCTTAGTGTGTGATGCTGTGGGTCTGTGCCCTGTGATGGACTGGCATTTCATGCAGGGTGTCCCCAGCCCCATATCCTCTACTTCTAGACTCCAGTCTAACCACAATCCTGTACTGCATAATCAGTTCTGGAAAACTTCAGGGCTCCAGTAAACCTGCCCTGTTGCTTGTCACACGTTAATTTGAATTCCGCTGTGCACAGTGCACATTTTCAAAGGAGCAAGATCAGCCCCACAGAAAAGCCACGTACAGGATAAGAAAGCAGCTTTCCTCGACAGAAAGAAATGGCAGGTGTGGTGGCATCGCTGTGCTTGCGTTCGGGTTCCTCGTCTCGTCTCGCCCAGGCCCGGGCCCCTCCTGAACCGCAACGGCTGCGCTTTCTGAAAATCGGCTGTACCCTGACGGGAAGTGAGCAATGTGCTGTGCCGCCAGTTGATGTCAGAGTCGACATCATGCATCCGGTGAGCGTCACTGTCACCTTTGCACTCTGAGCTGATTGTTCACAGGAAGCCTTTAACCGTGAACCACAGTGCGACCGCCACCTCTTCTGTGAATTTCTGAATGTGCTGGCACAGTCGTGTTTGGGTTCCTCAGACTCTCCCGTGCATTCTGAACTACACCATGAGGCCGGCTTCTAAAACAATCAAACCTTTTATCTGGTCTTATGTGATTTCAGAACTTGCTTTGGAATCGAATGCATCACAGGGAATCCAGCATCAGCCTTTTAGAACCTTGCGTTGCTGTTATTACAGGGACACGCCTAAAGCTGAAGTGTAGCCGTGAGTCTGGCACAGTCTGCGAAGCCTGCCAGCCGGGCTTCTACAGTGAGAGGATGAATTACTACCCTAACTGCTTCAGGTGTCCACGGTGCCGAGAAGGTGGGTGTTCCGAGGTGATTCTGAGCTGATGTGAAATTGTTCAGCCCTTAGAGCAGTATTCCCCAACCCGGTCCACACTTTTGCTCTCTCCCAGCTCCCTGCCAGACAGTCCACATTTTGGCAAAAAAATGTGGACTGTCTGTGTTTCCCCGAGGACTAGATTGGGAATCACTGCCTCAAAGCACTTTGACTCAGTGTGTGGTGCGTGCTCTTGCAGATCGAGGCCTGCGGTACGACAAGGCGTGCACTGCGTCCTCCTCGGCAGTGTGCGTGTGCAAGGAGGGCATGTTCTGCACATTCCGAGGCCATGATCACCAGTGCAAAGAGTGCAGGCGTTACACATCCTGTCCACCAGGACATGGGGTCGCTGAGGCAGGTAATTCAGAAGACCGCCGATTGTTACGCCACAGCCAGGTCAATGGGATTTAAGCTCATTGACCAGATTAACGTCAGAGATCGTGCGGCCAGAACATCACAGATGTTTGTGGTGAAGATGGAGCGTTTCACAGCTGAAAATGCCTTTGTGTACAGAAGTGTTTGTTAAATGTATCATTTGAATGCCTGGGGGTGGAGGGGGGGGTCTGAAAAGCATGTATTGTGTCACTAGGTGGTGATGCTTATCTTACACTTTGTGTGACAGGGGCGGCTGACTCAGACGTCCGCTGCATGACCTGTCCTGCTGGAACGTTCTCCGACATTACATCGTACACTCAGAGATGTCAACTGCATACAGAGTGAGTGCTGTCACTGACTTCTATAAACTGTGAGGCAGGGGTGATCTGACATTGGCTGCCTTAGTGATGTGATTATTTGAGCCACTTATGGCAACACCAAAATCTTGAGAAAAAAACAGCCCTCGAGGAACCAGGGGAAGCTTATTTAGTCTGAAGTGTAAATCTATCAAGGTTCCCATCGACAAGGGAATTTCAATATGCTTCATCGTCTGGGAATTTGATCTGTCTATATGTAATCTTTTCTTTGCATACTAAGGAGGCCTTACGGATTATTGAATTATTGCATTTCCTCTCTGTAAGTTCTGCAGCCTCCTCCAGGGGTCTGGAGTCATTAGTGCTCCCAGGTTCTGAATTTGCAGCCAGTCAGCTAACAAGCATGATGCTGTAATCGCTCCACCTTCTGTCTCCATCATACCGGGATAGATCGGTGGTTATAACCAGCCTCTTTCACCGTAACCCTTCACCCCCCTAGCTGCAGCTCTCAAGGGAGGGATTTTCTGCAGCTCGGCAATGCGGAGTCAGACACCAAATGTGGACCCATTGTGAACCCCCCCCCAACCCGTGACCCCAGCCCCACTTATACCTATATTGCTGTCACTAACACGCCATCTGTTACCTACTATGCCGGATCAAGTCTCACTAATGCCAGTGAAACAATATCCAGCACGCACATCACAAACTCCCAGAGCATCCCATGGGTTATAGGTAAGGAACCCAAAATACATATGCATAGTTGGACATACTTGCGAAATCATTCAAATAACACTATGTAACACAAATTTTGTTCCTGGACAATACATGTTATTTCTTAATTGCTTATGTTGTAAAAGTAT
>JAAGVU020000103.1:3395118-3426439 GCA_011763525.2 Mormyrus iriodes
AAAGAATATAAGTGTGTCTTAAGTAATGACTTAAAAATTTCAACACTCTGAGCAGACTTTATGTGAGCAGGTAAATCGACTACTAAAACTACTAAAGGTACACATCAATGACGTATATTGTATTTTCAAGGAGACGAGCAAAGCACCATTTATATATATTTTATTGCTAATTCTGTAATACTGCTGCAGTATCTTCTATATTCTAGCCCCTGTGCCTCTTCATAGTGCTGCTGTGCTCTGCCACGTATCACTATACTACCTGATGTTGAATTACATGTTGCTAGAGATCTCATAGTATTTCATACTAATACAATTCAATTATATTCAATACTATTTCTTGTATTGTAACATTGTACCTATTAATTGTCTGTAGTCTGTGGAGAAGGCATTCAAGGATGAATTTCACAGTACTTTGCACACTGTATTTTGTACATATGACAATAAAACTTTGAATCTTGAAAACCATCCAACAAGCTGGAAAAGGACTGCAAATTCTATGCATCATCAGATATATACAACTAGGAAGGTAAGAAAATGACTCAAGCTAACTTAGCTAAGACTAGCAGCACTCTAGATGCCTAACAATCAGAGAAACCACAAGTCAATGATGTGTGAAACGAAAACAATTCTCATGACTGGTATTCAGTTTATATATCTAACTTGTCATGGTGGATGTTTTTGAGCCATCCCCTTCTTAGTTCATCAACTGGGAAAAAGTGAAAGTGCAACATCCTGTTAAATTTCCACGATGCTGTTGGTATTGATCGATCACGCTTTTAAAAACTTCTTGGCGCGTACTATTCCTCATTCCTCACTATTCCTGTATACCCCACCCTCTTTATAGTTGATCACAGAGATGACTGGAAATGCTTGAGTGGTTATATTTTAGATGGAAATATGTCACCTCGCTAGCTTGAGTAGCCCGTTAAGTGTCCCATTCCTGGCTGCCACAGCGGGGCCCTACTTGACGGTTCTGGAACAGTCAGCAAAATCAGGATCACTGTGTGCCATAAGAACCACATAAGCCTCTCAGTACACATACAAATGACCTCATCTGCCAAACGTGAGAGCTATGGAAAGGTGTCCATCAACTGCCTCAAAGGACATAGAATGACAACAATACAACTGTTTGGCTTTAAGTATTGAGAACATTATTAAAAAAGATATATGTTGTATCATTATGAACTAGATTTATAAAGCGATTATATACTGTATAATATAATAAATGAAGCTAACTTTGCTTATCATTTACTTCACTGAGATTAACGTTAAATTTGACCCAAAGCGCGATCAGACTCAATGGGATGAACAGAGAGCACTTAAACTTCTTCAAACAGTTTGAAGTTATCCTTCTCAAAATTCTGGGTTTTTTTTTGCAGGATTTCCAGCCTATTTGCTTCAAATGGATATATGTTTATAGAGCAATCCAGCGGAGTACAGTAAAGAAACTAAAGAAGCCGTTATTACTGCACTTAAGTCTCCCTGCAAATACACGTGTAATTGAATGGAAGCTGTCCTCAAAGTGTGATATTTTCTGCTTTTTGCCGATAAGGTATATTTAACGTTACTTTGACAAACACGTCCAGGAAATCAAGAAGAATTTGTGTTGTCATTGGCTGCTCAAACAGTAGTGGAAAACTCAGATTTGGAGAAAGAGTGAGTGCAAAACACACAAGCCTTTACCACAGAGTTATTTAACCATTCTCTAATAGGTCTGGGTGGCATTTCGAATATTTAAGGTATATCAATTTATTTTCAAAATGAGATATGTGATGACAGAAAACCTTTTATATTGATAGACTTTTATTGCGTGTCAAAATTAGGACTCAAAGATTTTTAATAAATACAAGTTTTCTTTCTTGGTTGTAAACTTGAGAGCTTCGATCGTGACATTCCACAGAATCCCAGAATTCACAGTTACTTCAAAATTATGATGGTTGGTCATCTGGCGCAATGTGCAATAGTTGACCGACCCATCCGGAGCTCAGGTAATTTTAACGCTCTATGACTGACTTAAAGTTGGCATTTTGTTGCTTATCGCAGGCCAGACAGTTAATGAAATAATCTTGAATATCTATAAAAACTTAAATTTGTATTTTTATTTCTTTACTGAAGTAATTGGTCTGTAATAGTTAAATGCCACTCGCTAGTGCAGTATATGGCGGAAGGTAAAGCGATTTTTTTTTCCGTTTACGGGTATTGTCCTGACCGATGTCTAACTAATACGTAAAATTTGAGTAATGTGAAGCTCGCTAACCATATATGGTACCAGAAATGTGAAAAAATTCAGTGCCACTAGCTAACTTCACAATCTGCCTCCTTTGACAGCAATGACATTGTTGGACCATTTCTTATACAAGTCTATCAATGTCTTACGTCAGTTAGTAGATAATGGTTCTCGCTCTTAATTACAGAATTTTTTGAGAGCTCGATTACATGTACAGCCCTCAAGGGAATAGATTGTTTGATACTGGAGGGGACTCAACTTATTAATTTAAATGTAAAGGTCTATTTTTTTGGGGGGGGGGGGGGCGGGAATAAAGTTAAATTAAATATTGGGGGAAACATGTTCCCTCAGTCCCCCCTGATTCCTATACCCCTGCCCCACAGAACTTCTACAGGATTAAGACATAGGCTTTGACTTGGCCATTACATAATTCCTTTTTCAGCAATTTTTTTGGGGGCGTGCTTAAGTGTTTCAGGTCATCATATAGCAAGATCCACTTATGGTTCAGCTTCAGCTTTCTCACAGATAACCATACGTTCTCAAGTATTCCGTTCAGGGCCAGATTAAATCCCACATAACACTAGGCAGACGATATTTTTTGGGCCCGCATCGACATACTCAACATACTGCTCATTCATATTAAGCATTATTAGCTAGAAAAGATGAATAGTACAACACTGAGGAATATAGATCCAGATCACTGTGCCAAGGACATGCTGTTTCTTTTTTTCTGCCTGTTCATAAACATTTTGCTACATTTTAGGGCTGGCACAGTGGTTAGCACTCGTGCCTTACACCTCTAGGACCAAGGTTCGAGTCTCCACCATGGCTCCATGTCATTATGGGGTTTCCTCTGGGTACTCTGGTTTCCCCCCTGGCACAGTCCCAAAACATGCTGCAAAATTAAAATACAGTAAAATACAAAATTGTCCATTGGTGTAAATAGTTTGTTCTCTGCCTTGCTGCGGGATAGGCTCCGGACCTCCCATATTCTTATTTAAAAATTATATCCTTGTGCCGACCAGGCTCCAGGCAGCTGCCTAGCTTGCCTATGCCTAGATACAGTCCCAACATGGTTACAACATGGAATCCGTGGACAATACTTGCTGGCAAGCTGGCTAGGCCTTGAAACAGTAAATTAGCTCCAAACCACAATGCTTCACAGCTGGTATAAAGGTCTTCTATAGCAGTTTTTCAGTTCTCACCAAGCATCACTAAACAGTCGTACTTGACTCATCCAGAGTACATTATTGCTGTTGCACTGTTGTTGT
Organism: Mormyrus iriodes; assembly: GCA_011763525.2. Taxonomy (NCBI): domain Eukaryota; kingdom Metazoa; phylum Chordata; class Actinopteri; order Osteoglossiformes; family Mormyridae; genus Mormyrus; species Mormyrus iriodes. The sequence goes on from JAAGVU020000103.1 coordinate 3,398,617, forward strand.
CGCATTGTTGATAAGTCATATTCTCTGCTTTGGTGTTATCTGCAAACTGCAGTCGTGTTTTGAGAGCAGTGGCCGACCAGCCAGAGCAGTCTATTTCTGAGAGCTGACTTATACACATTGATATAAACTCTGGCCGGAGTTGCCTGTAAATTCCCTTCATCAAGGAGCAGCATGGGGTGGTGTGGGGCAGTGTGTCACTCTGGAGGTTAGGACCATGATTTTCCCCTTCTGTAAGTAATTTTTTGGTCTGTATAACAACTGATGTGAAACGGTGTAGAAATGGCTTTGAAACCATCCCACCCTAACAACCTGCATCAAGCGTCTTCTGAGGGGCATAGAGATATATTTTGAGCTTGGCATTTTACTTTAAACCTCAATGGCTACGCCGAACCAGTCCAGGTTAATGCAAGGCAGAATCCTTTAACTTACTCTTGAATGATGTTTTAATCATTTGTACCTGCTTATATACTTTCACACATTTGATACAATAATTATGGTGTAAATTGGGTGTATCTACATTTTTGCAACACTGTAATTGTTGAAAAGTCATGATATAGGAAATGAACTATTTTTTGTTACACAGATGTCTTGAATGGGGAAACAATGTCACAATACTGTGTAAGAAACTGGACAAAAATTATTATTACAGTAAAATATTTCTGCATAATGAGATTGCACTTAAAAGAATACTATTTTCATATATATATATATATATATATATATATATATATATATATATATATAAATTCAATGTTTCCGGCTGTTGTCACCGCACTAAGCATTTATGATTAAACTGTTCATTTTCACTTCGTGTTTTTCAGTGGAAGAAAACGGTCCAGCTATCGCAACCAAGTGAGATAAAATATAACAACCTTTTCATAAACTGGAGTTATAATGTTGACATATACAACGACATGTAGCTTTCTTCCGGCAAGACGAAACAAGAAACTTTCGGGAACCATTGCGATAAACAAAAAATAAATAATACTTAGATTATATGTACAGCATCTTAATGTATCGAATATCTCCAAAACGCGGGGAAAAAGGGTAATAAGTATATCTCAGAATCTGGTGCTACTGAACCTCATGACACCATGACACCAAAATAGAGGACTGATCTTGGACGGACCACCTGACAGTAAAACGCGAACCAAAAACCGACTTACGGACAACTCGTACTTACAAACAAACTGCCATAAAGCCGATTATGTTAAAAATTCGAGTTAAATACAATGTTTCGTAATAACGAGCGCACGAACTACTTTGTGACGCTCGTGAAAACATCACGCGGCTTAAGTGGTTCGTCAGCCCGAGGTACAGTAGCCTACAGTACCATATGTAATTACTTTTATTATTATTTATTATTGTTAGTAGCAGTAGTAGTAGTAGTAGTAGTACTATATACTGTGTTATTATTGTTGCGAATTACCTACAAATTCGACTTGAAGAAAAATTCGAAGACAGACTTAAGGACCGGATCTTGTTCGTAACCTGGGCACTGCCTGTAACATCCAAACTAAACTACAGCTTAGACCAAGACTAGTTAATACCTATTGCTAATACGTAGGGCCTACTATTCGTGTTTAAGAAACGAATATTATCAATATCAATATTTTTCATATCAGACGCCTTAAGTAAGCATGCCTCACCAAAGCGATTCTTAAATAATAATGGAATTTCTCCCGTTAAAGTAAGGTAAATAAGAATACCAAGCACGAGCACTGTATCTTTCAGTAATATTACTAACGCGATATATAGTATTAACAACACAAATAATGATATACTTACCCACAAAAAGAACAAAATTGTGAGGTTCATGTCTAGTTTTTTAACATTCAGATCTCATATAGTCAGTTACAGTATTTCATGTTTAGGGTTCAAGGTGAAAAATTAAAATGATAAACCGTCCACCGTTATCCGTGACTTGTATCAATGTAACTGTCTACATGAGGTGTCTTAGAAGCACTAAATATACGACAGCATAAGAGGAAGTACATATTCGGAAACCTTCAAACGTTACTTTCATCGCTGAACGGCTGAGATGAGCTCATGATGTGGCTACAGGAGATTTCTCTGATAATTTAACCTATTTCTCTGTAGTGCAGTACTGTTTCATATAAACGCTTGTAAATGCCAACGCATTTCGAGCAGAAATATGTCATCTAAAAATAACTTGCCACTTAAGGTAAGGGGAAAATGCAATTGGAGAATAGTGGGAGCAGGGTCATGACTTAATGAAAGTCTGACTTAGGAAAAATTAGCAAAACTTTCCCATGAGTGTTCAGTAGAAGTGCTGCAAGCTGCAGGCATGGAAATCTCAAGCCAACGGCCAGAGAGTTCACTATGCTGATTACTACACAATAATATAACAGGAAATACAAATAGTAAGAAAATTTGAAACAGTTTTCACGTTAAACTTAGAATAATTTGAAAGAAAAAACAGAAAACAAAACCATATATTTTTGACTGAAACTGAAACGGACAACTAATAATATGGGTAAAACCTACGTCCTTAGCTATTTTTATAATCATATGGCGCCCTCTACTGAGATTTATATGGTATTTCCGTTTGCTTTTTCACTAAAGCTTTTCTAAATGCATTTTAAATCACCGGTTCTCCGGTGTCCCTAATACACAGGTAACAAAAGGCAGTATTTTTTAACAAAACGAACTGTAATATAACAATGATGATGATGGTGATTATTATTGCTATTACTGTAAGTCGTTGTTGTCCTTTATGCTGCCTAACCTTATTAGACTTTACGCTATCTTTGCCATCGAATAGGCCTATACAGGAAGCAGGACAAAGCGATTAAAACATATGATAGAAATACACGCAGGGACAGAGTCGGACTGTTTTTCAACCCTGGAGCGACATGGAGCTTAAAATTTATTCTAGTTTCAAAAAATGTGAGTCGATATACTACATAAGCCCTGAGATTCCTGTAGGTAGCAAACTGTTAATGGAAACTGTCGGCAACAGTATCCAACTGCGTGCAATCACAAAATTTCTAAATCAACTGAAAATTTACTCCACTTACTAAAATGATAATTAGTAGTGCTATTGTGCTATCTAAAAGCTTAAGAATATCAGACTTAGCTGTTTGAGTTGGCCACATTAACAGTGGTGGCAGGTGAAGCACAACACATCAGTGTCAGCTTTGGAACAGGATACATGCATAGGCATAATCCCACTTTGCTTTTTATTTACTTCAGTAAGGAACAGCATGTATATAATGCTAGAAACCCAGTGTATTTTAGGATATATGACATACTGTAGGGCAGGGGTATTCAAACTGTGTGTCGGGATCGATCCTTGTCCTGCCCAGGCCCAAGTGTCATTTCCCTGCTTGGCCAGCAGATGTCGCTAGTCATCCCATCTTCCATTATTTCCCAGGTTTATTTTAGATCCTAGGGTGTGCTCTTGTTCCCTGGGCTGCTACATGACTCAGTGGGCTGAGCACGTGGCTATGAGAGAGGCATCCCTACAGTCCGGGGCCACAGGACAGCCTCAACTATTTATAATTTAACATTTGTTTTTTGTTGCATACCCCTACTTAGGTTATGTTGGTGTATTTCTGTTAGTTCCTTGTTTTTGCTCCTTATCTCCTGCTTGTAGTTATGTTCTGTACCCATGTTTCTAGTCTTTCCTAGTGTTTGTGTCTGTGGTGATTCTTGATGATGCTCACCTGTTTCTTGTTAGTCGTAGTCCTCAGTGTTCTGTAACAGCTCATACCTGTCCCTTATTGAAGCCCTTGCTATGTGTGCCTGCCCATGGCCCATTTCCTCAGTTGGTCATTGTGTGTTTGTAGCTGTTGTTACTCTGTGTTTGCTACTGTTATACTATGTTTGTTCCTGTTTTGCTCCCAGCCTTAGTTTTTGTGTTTTACCTACTTCGTTTTTGATACCTAGAGGTCCGTTTGTTTCTTATGTTCTTTTTGAGATGATAAAGTCCGGTTTTTATGATCCACAATGTGTTTTGTCCATCCTTCGCCATGCCCAGTCATAACATAGTGGGATTTACTACAAGCATGTAGATTTATTTATGAGAATTTAAAGGGTGTGCATGGCAGCTCGACCGGTCTAGAAACATCATTGGCCCACTGGGAAATCTCCAGGTGTTCCCGGTGACGAAATAGAGGTCTGACAATCAACACTTTGATAGCAAAGCAACATGAGGCAGCATTTCAAAGATGCTAAAAAAACATTTACATCGGTTATAAAAGCTGAAAAATATTTTAACAATCTGGAAAAATCATGACAGTAGATCCAAAACTCGGAAACACTTCACTGGCAAAGAGTAACGACGGTAGTGTAGTTGGTACTGTGGCATAATGGTTAACAGGCCGGATTTTGATTTAAAGGGTCCTACTTGAAATCTCGGTAGAACCTCGTGATTTTGGAAATGGTGTGTGGCTCAGTGGGTTAAAACTGTGACTGGAAGGTTATACTGCGGTTGGCAGAATAACCACATCACATTGATCTTGAGCACGGCCCTTAACCAGAAAAATGCTCCAGGAGGCCACATAAGCGACTGACCCTGTGCTCCAATTACACTTTCAAATGTATATGTCTCAAAGGAGAGCAAGATGGGATATGTGAAAATGAAAAAAATTCAATCTACCTATACATACCATACATCACTGTTGGACTCAAGGGGGGGGCAATGACCCCCCTGGTGCCCCCATGGTTGAAAAACCACTATTAAGGTGCCCTTTATAGTGAAGAAAATGCTGCTATCGGCTGCCCGTCACATGAGTGCTTTCTAGGGTGCCACATTCCTGTGCGATGTGCGATTCCCTTGCTGTTATGAAGTGCCGTCTGTGCCCCCCCCCACATCATTAAGTGGCCTTACGGGTGCCCTTTCCAGTAGAGAAAATGGGATGCAGTACTGTAAAGGTTACTCCTAAGCGGCACAAAAACATAAAGAAGTGCCCAAATAGGTGCCCTTGTGTTGGATAAAAATTAGATTTAATGTCCTGCTACAACATCTCAATAGGGTGCAAATCAGGACTTTGACTAGGCCACTCTAAAACTTTGATGTTTTTTGTTCAGCCACACAGAGTTGGATTTGTTGTGATGCTTCGGATTGTTGTTCTGCTGCATAATCCAATTGCACTTGAGCGTCAGATCATGGACTGATGACAGACATTGTCCTTCTGTACTTTCTGGTAGACCACTGAATTCATGTGTCTCTCAATTACGGAAAGTCACGAGACCCCGAAACAGACAAGCATCCCCATACCATCGAATGACCTCCACCATGGTTTGACTTTGGGCATGATCTTTATTATATGGAAAGCTGTGTTAGCTTTACGCCAGATGTACTAGGACCCATGGCTTCCAAATAGTTCCACTTTTGACTCATCAGTCCACAGAATATTCTCCAAAATGTACTTGGGGTAATCGATGTGTTTTTCGGTAATTGTTAGATGAGACGCCATGCTCCTCTTGATTGGCGGTGAATATTCCCTTGCAACTCTCCTATGGACACCATTTTTGCCCAGTGTCTTTCTAATCGTGGAATCATGAATGCAGTAAATATTAATTGACCTGAGAGAGGTCTGCGGTTCCTTGGATGCTCGTCTGTGGTCCGCTGTGACTTCCCTGATGAGTTTTCTACACACTCTAGAAGTAATTCTGCTAGGCCGGCCGCTCCTGGGCAGATTTTCCAGTGTTCCAAGTTTTTTTCATTTGGAGATGATAGCCGTCACAGTAGTTCACTGGAGTCCAAGGGTTTTAGAAAGTGCTTTTTACCCCTTTCCCAACTGACATATTTCAAATAACTATCTTTCTCAGGTCTTCAGGAAGTTCTTTTGATCGATGCATGGTGTGTTGTTTCTTGCGACCCCTTACCAGACTTCACATTGTTGGAATGGTTCTATTTAAGTAATGTGTAGATTCAAAAGGACATGGCAGCAATCAAACTTGGGTGTGTCTAGTTTAATTTAACCCATTATTATTTAGATTTGGTTCATTGGTTGATTGAGTGATTAAAGGGACAATTACTCTGTCACATGGGTTATATGGATGCTGGTGATTTTTTTCCTTCAATGAATCAAATGGTTGTTTAAAAACTATATGTTGTGTTTACTAAGGATGTAATAGAATCCAGTTTTAGACGCATAAAAAAATAGATACTGAGATACCAAGTCATAATTTTGAGATCCTTAGTCATAACTATGAGATACTAATTCATAATTTTGAAATATAAAGTCAAAATTATGAGATATCTATCCATCCATACATCTTCTGTAACCACTTGTCCCATTCAGGGTTGCGGAGGGTCCGGAGCCTATCCCAGAGGCTATGGGCACAAGACAGGGAACAACCCAGGATGGGGCACCAACCCATTGCAGGGCACACTCGCACACCATTCACTCACACATGCAGACCTATGGGCAATTCCAATTCAGCTTAATAACTCCAATTCAGCTTAGCGCGTCTTTGGATTGTGGGCTTTCATAGAAATGGGCTTCCATAGCTTTAACACAGCGAGCATGGGTATATGAAGGAATGTTATTGGTCTAGGTTATCTCATAATTTTCAGTTAGTATCTCATCATTTCAACTCAGTATCTCATAATTATGAGTTATTATCTCATAATTTCGACTTAACATCTCAAAATTAAAACTTAGTTTCTCGTAAGTTTGACTTAGTATCTCATAATTATGACTTGGCTCATAATTTCAACATACTATCTCATAATTATTGATTAGTACCTCATAATTAAAACTTAGTTTCTGTCATGGGACTATAGATGTCCTTTTCATTTTTTTGCCCCTGCTCTTCAAACAGCCACTACCACACACACAGGGTTTAAGGAGCTAAGCTTGGATCCAAAAGAACTCAGCAATCACAGACCCGTGTTCAGCACACAACATGCTTGATAGATTCCAGTCTGGCTTCCGTCAGAGACACAGCACTGAAACTGCTTTATCTAGAGTTGTAACAATAGCAAATGATGCTGGCTCATGCTATTTGACTTTAGTGCGGTTTTTGAGACTGTTGACTATTGCACTCTGTTACATAGACTTGAATTTGATTTTGGTTTGTGTGGAGCAGTGTTGAAGTGGTTTAAGTCCTAAGTGACTTACTTAATCTCACTATGTTTAAGTGTCCAATAGCAGGACTCTTTCGTCAATGTCTCAATGTCACCGGTCCATAGTAGGGGTACCACAGGGATCAGTGCTCAGATCTATATCGTTCTTTCTCTATATGCTGTGACTAGGTAATATTATAGGAAAACATAATGTTAATTATCACTCCCAATGACCTAATGTTTTTGAACATATTATTATTATTATTATTATTATTATTATTATTATTATTATTATTATCTATTGTTGCTTTAGCTAACTTCTTTAATGAAGTCATGACTTGGATGGATGAAAACGTTTTGTCACTCAATACAGAAAAAAAATAAGGTTATTTTGTTCAGAAGCATGAGCACAGACAGGACTGCTATAACCTTCAAACTTTGTTCTTGTGGCACTGAACTTAACCCAGAGGGATTTTTATGTTTATTACTGTATATTTATTATTGTCTGTTTATTACTGTTTGTATGATGTTTGTGGACACTGCTGACTGTATATTAAATTGCTCCCCGGGGATAATAAAGATATCCTCGATTTTTAAGGCAAGAGCTTAGACAGGACTACTATAATCTCTGCACTTCACCCTGAAGGACTGAACTTCTGCCTCAACATTTCATCAAATCTCATATGGATGTAGTATCAAAGGAATGCTTCCTATAGCTACGTAACATTGCCAAACTACAATATCTTCTTACTATTGAAGACACTGAGAAACCTATAATAATACAGTATTACACTACTGTAATACTCTACTATCTTTCGGCACACAATTTTCATTCACAATTCATGACAAATATATTTCTATCTTTATTATAAATAACGATAATAATTACATACTGTCTTTATGAAGATATAATGAACAATATGTAGGGAAGCACAATATATTGGTTAACATATTGGTATTAGCTGAAATTTGTTAAAAATCAATATATCGCCACCTGCCCAATGTTTCAGTCTTGGTTGATATTGCCGGTGGATATTTGAATTTTATTAATATTCAAGTTCAGCAGTACCAGAGCTAAAGACACAATGACTGCATTGGCCGATTAGCTATTTTCCATTGCAGAACACGAGGGATTTTGACGGCTCATTCATCAGGTCTAAAAGTACCAGCCCGTGACATGTTTATCATTCATTATTATATCTGGCCTGTAGATCAGTGTTTCATTTTCCATAGGATAAAAAATGATGAAACGTCATTCCGCTAATGTGCACCAGCAAATTTGACAGGTTTAACTATTGCAGCACCCCTCCCCCCTCCTGACACACACACTCAACAAATGGCTCAGAGATTTGTCAGTTTAGTATCTGCGATATTTAGCATCGGCCAAAATTTCTACATCAGCATACCACAATGTGATAATTCCTGAAATGGTACTAGCACAGGGGCGTTGAAAGGGCAGAGATACCCTGACAGGTTCAGGGGGCCCAGCACTTTACAAGGGCCCTTGAATGTGTAAAATTATAAAATTATATAAAGTAAAGGGGGCAAGGGGGGGGCAGAATGTCTAGCTACTTGCTTTACTTGCTCTCCCTGCTAAAGCAAACACAGACTGTAAAAATGAGAACGCATAGGGCTATGAATTGTGATTTAAAAACAATCAATCCTGCAGTCCTACCTTACAGCATATTCAAAACACAGCAGCTAGAATTGTCACCAGGAGCAGGAAGTAGAAACTCATAACCTCTGCTCTTATTTCTCTGCACTCGCTTTCTGTTAGGTTCTTCTATTTGCATATAAGTCAGTCAAAGGTCAAGTACCAACCTAGGTAACAGAACTTATTCATGTTTACAAGTCACATTGAACACTCAAAACATATAACGCAGGTTGTCTTGTCGTTTCACATATAAATAAAGTGACAGTTGGCGCTACAGCCTTCCACTACAGGGCCCCTATATTGTGGAACGGTCTGCAGGTCAGAGATATTGAATCAGACTCAGTTTTTAAATGTCTACTGAAGACCTATTACTTTAGTCTTGTTTACTCACACCTTAACACATAACACACTGTAACTATGGCTGGCGGTGCTGCTGTACATGCCCTTTTGGTCTACTGTGTTTGTCCATCAATGTGTTTATGTATGTTTTGATCACCCATGTCCTTTGCTTTCCTCCCCTCGTCTCCATCTGAGCCGCTGCACTGATTCAGCCCCATGAAAGAGTGACATTGTGAGTGTGACCTATGATCTGCTGGCTGTACCCAGACCTGCTCGGAGAACTGACTCATTGGTGGACCTAGACCATGACCATATGAAAGCTGGCTGATTTTCTCAGCTTTCCACAATGTTAGCATGCCTGGGGAGGCAGGGCAGCCAGTCAACCTTGGACCCCCCAGAGGTTAATTCCTCCATAATCGGGAGTTTTTGCTTCCTCTCCAACGTTATCTTCTGGCTTGGCTTTCATGCACTATTCTGTATTAGTAAAAATGGCCTGCTATCTTGTGGGAGTCATTAGGCACGGTGATTGCATTGCATGGTCATATAACAGCCATTTAACCCTATGGTCATCTAACACAAAGACCACGATTACATTTTACATATTTGGCAGATGCTTTTGTCCAAAGTGAAGTACAAGTCAGACTAATAGCACATTGTAGACATACAGAACCAGTCAAAAGTTTGGACATGCCTATACATAGTAAGGATTATCAATATAATACTTTAGTAATATTTTCTACATTTTACATAAATATAAAGACATCAACACTACAAAATAACATTTATGGAATTATGCATTGAGCAAAAAAATATTAAACAAAAAAAATTTGGGGGGGAGCAGCTCTGTGGGTTGGGACTCAGAAGGTTGTCAGTTCAAATCCTTGGATCGGCAGAGTGATCCCACCATTGGGCCCTTGAGCAAGGCCCTTAACCCCAATTGCTCCAGGCACTGGCAGACCCTACTTTCTCCTCTACACCAGTTTCATGAGGTGGCCTCCTGGGATGCTTTTCCAGCTGTCCTGAAGGAGCTCCCACATGTATGCTGAGCTCTCATTGGCCACTTACCCCCACTGTCTGGTTAAACTCCAAAACTATTTCAGTTGTATTTAGGTCAGGTGACCAGGTCATGTGATGCGATACTATCACTTTCCTTTGTAGGCAGTTTGGCGTGTCCAAACCTTTGACTGGTACCGTACATGCTGTTAACAGGCATGTAGCCACGTAGTAAAATAACAGGTTTGAACCCCCCCAAGCCAGCAAAATCTACCAAGAGGGACTAACTGCCCCCCAAACACACACACACACACATACACACTTTGCTTGGCAAAATTTACAGAAATGACTATGGGCCTGCCTGATAAGGAGTCAACTAGGCATAAGTGCTTCCAGGTAATTCCCAGGGACATTGGTGCAAGAGTTACTCAACAAATTCTAACAAAGCAAGAACCTAATAAGACTATTCAAAGAAATGAAGTGCAACATGACATTCAGGGTATGTAAAGAAGCATTAGGTTAGCTGAGGAACTCATGGAACAGTCAGGGTCTTTAGGGGTTTCTTGAAGATGGGGAGGGAGTCTGCTGACCAGGTGTAGATAAGCAGCTCATTCCACCATTGAGGAACCAGGTAGAACTGCCTGGACTAACACTTTTCAGGTAGTGGATGGAGCTCCAAGCAGTGTTGGTTTGCTGACCGAAGGGGGTGAGATGGGACATAGATCTTCAGGAGCCTTTTGATAGAGATGGGTGCCTTTCCACTGAGGGACCTCTAAACCAGTACCAAGGACTTGAACTTGATGCAAATGCCAATAGGGAGTCTGTGAAGAAAGACAAGGAGGGGTGTGGCATGTGAATGTTTAGGCTAAGTGAATATCAGATGTGCTGTTTTGAATCATATGCAGTGGTCTGACAGCACAGACTGGTAGACCTGCTAGTAGAGAAATGCAGTGGATTAATTGTGAGGTAACAAGTGCCTAAAGTAGTAGATGAGATACATATTCATACAGAAAAGGCCTGATATTCTTGAGGTTATACAGAGTAAAGCTGCAAGATCAGGAGGGTGCTGTTATGTGGTCAGCAAAGGGCAGTTAGTCATGTATCCTTTCCCCAAGGATCCTGGCAGACCTTGATAGAGGATGAAGTCAAATACCTTTCATTGCTTCCCCAGTGACTTGACATGAACATTGGTTAACTTTAGCAAGTTCAGGAGCACAAACTGTGCAGAGTTCCACTTCTTTCATCTCTCACAAAGTTAAGGCATTTCGTCTTGAAGAATGGTACAAACTCTCATTACACACTATTCAGGACTTGTATGACATGATTCCACAAAGGAATGAGACAGTTCTGACAGTAAAAGGTGCCCCTGCTCCTTACTGGCACCTCCAGATTAATTTTTTGTTAAGTGATTCCATTATTTTGTTTATCATCTGGATAGATATTTTAATGTTAAGCAAGACTACAAAGCGATTTATTTACTAGAAACAAGGCAGCAAATTACAGCTAATTACACCCAATGTCACATTATTACACCCAATAAATGAGTCTTTCTAAATTGTCTTCATGTGTGTTCATTTGATAGAAAAACATCTTTTGGAAAATGGTCACCAGACGGGCAGTTCAAAAGTGAATTAGCTGATGCAAAATCCATTCTTCTAACCATCTATCCTGGTCAGGGTTGCAGGGTGGCCTGGAGCCCATCCAAAGCAGCATAGAGCTCAAGGCTAGGGTACAGAATGGAAGGGATTCCAGTCAGTATATATTTTTGTTTAATAAAATGTAAAACCTGGTGGTTCCTTTTGCATTTACATTTCCGGCATTTGGCAGAGGCTGAACAACTTTCAAAAGAAGAATTCAGGTTTTATCTACGAAAGAAATATGACACTTTTCACCTCAAGATTTTCCTTTTTTAGAGACAACGGACGATGAACTTTGCTCGATAATACAGGTCCGCGCGTGCTTAGTGTCGTCACGTGATACTCTAGGCATTGCAACTCTGCCTGTTAACGAGTATCACGTTACCACATCTAGTTACATATTATTTTCTGTCATACAAACATGACGAGCTTTTAACGTTTTCCGGAAAAAAAATGTAGCGCCGACTGTCCTAATACACTGTTGCAATTTGAGCTATATCAAATGTTCAGTCGTCGTCTCTTAATTCTCCTTTTCAGTGCAATGCGGTCTGAGGGTAACACGGGTGGGTTATAATATAATATTATTATAAGGATGCCCGCTTTGTTATAATTAGAATATTCAACTGAAACACGTTGGTTTGTAAGTAGATTATGGTATAATATATAATAATATGCTCATCATAAGAGAAGACAGTTCACGTTGACGTCACTTAATCCGCCCTATTACCTGAGGCGCAGTTCGTCTACTGAGATTTGTCATATATGTCTTAATAAATCTATCAGTCCCACTTTGCTTAATAGATTCTAATAACAACAGGTTGAAATGTTTGAATACGTATATAAGAAAGTATATACCCCGCAAATGTGCTCATTGAAATAGACTGATCATATTCTTGATCAATCGATCGAATGGTATTATGTGTTCCTTAACATGTTGTTAGCTGCATCACCATCGTCTACATAGACGGCTTTTGATTTTAGGTTAATAATATTCCTCGGCTATAAAATAAATAGGCATTTATGGAACAATCCGGTTATTAATATCGAGTTCAAAAAGAAATACTTTATTCTTTTATCTATTATGTATGAATTTGCTTTTACTTAAAAGAATGAATTTTAATTTATAACATGCCCGTGCGGTTTTATAATGTGCATTAATCCCCGCGCCACCGGCCAGCCTTTGTACTGGGAAGAGAAAGTAAGAATATGACATCGAGATGATAATCAAATTTTAAATATGTGAAGATGGCGTGACACCATCGAGTCCCTGACACATTATTAGAAATATGATTGCGTTCATTCGCAGCTCTTAACCTATAACACCGGGCAGTTGTTGAAATATAACCTTTTTTTCTATTATTGCTGCGTCTGTCTTAAAACAGCCGAGTTATTAAGTGGCAGGTTAATGTTTTCTAGATCATTTCATTTTTCTGTCGACTTACTGTCAACAATACAGCACTTCACGCGTTTCGGAGCTTGCAGCACCCAGAAGTGAACAGCAGGCGACCCGGAAGGTCTGAACTCCGATTGAAGGCAGGCAGAAAGAACATCTCAACCTTTTATAATATTCATTTCCAAGAGGAGAAATCTGCGGCAGAGTTGCCAGGTCGGTATGCAGATACGTTATTTGTTCTCTATACGGCAAGTTCTGCGTGGATGGGGGAGATTGTATTGCATTTCCAGGCAAGTTCTTTCGGTCCTTTTAGTCGCCAAAAAGTTGGAAATTGCAAAAATTACACATGCAAGCGCATGTTTGCAAAAGACACCGTTGATGTGCATTTTTAAGAATAATGACAACGTGTGCTGTTCGTAATACAAGCATAAAAGGTTCAGCGATGGCCTCCTTATGAAATCAAAGCGCAAATAACCGATCTCCTTTTGAATGCAGTTTATTTTTTGCAAGGCATGATTGTTGTAGGAAGTGTCTTTTTTTTTTTTTTAAACCGGGCTATTCAAACCCGTATTTCTCCGTAAACAATCATTGACGCACTTAATGCAAATATCCTGGTGGCACGTAGACATGCTTATATTTAGTATGACTAGTGTCGTTTTATAAAGGCAATTTTGTAATTTTTTGATCTGCAGAATATGGCGTCCTATCCCTATAAAATAAGACGGGCTGCCATTTTTGTTTTTCTTTTGTCTGAAAATTTTAATAAAACTGTCTGAGAATGCGGTATAGGTGCTGGAGGCGATTCGAGTTTTCTTTGTCAGGACAATCGTTGCGTTTCTATGCTTTATACAAATAGTCTTTTAATGTAAAACAAAGAAGGGAACTTATAGTTAGCCTAGCTAGGTAAAATAAAAGTTTGATAACTTTTATTGTAGTTGTAATGCGTATGCCTTTATATTATTTAACCGTTAGACAAATTCAACGCAAATTTTTACTTGTGTTTTCAAATGTTAAGCATCAGGTACCTTTATTATATATTGTTTCAATCGATTAAAGAAACGTTGAGCTAGTTAATATAACGTTGGCTTTAGCCAAATAGTTTCATATTTCTGAAATATTGGCGAAGCTTTTTTAACGTTGTCTGTAAAAGATGATAAACTGCCCTGGCTAATATTTGACCATAATGAAATCTTTTACTGAATTCCGTAATAAATATGATGTAAATGTTTTAAAAATGAGAAAACAATATCTGATAGTTATTAAATGTACAGGCTATGATTGTACTGTGTCGAATCAGTTTTCACTAAAGAAAGTGAGATAACATTTATGGTCCCAGGTTTAAGATTATTTTAAAACAGTTAATCTGTAGCCTTCTCTTTTTTATTTAAGATATATAGTTTTTGTAATGGGCTACTATGTACAATCGTATATAATCACAAAAAAAGCAATTTTAAGCAGCCAGAAACTAGCGTATTTAGACTAACGAAATATTGAAACGTTCCTTCAACTATGTATTTTTAAAATTCAAATTATTTTATGGCATATTAACCGGGATACTACGCTTATCTACTCTGTGACTTCTTATTTAGTGTCTATTCTGAATGTTAACTACTGTTCATATTTAATACAACTAATGTTTATCTCAATGTATTTTGTTGATTTTTTTTTTAACCAGGCAATGTAACTTTAATGCATGCAATAACAAATTTATTATGAAAAAATCAGTTAAATTAGTAAACGCATTACATGCAAAGGCTTTTAACATAAGAGCGAAGTACTTGGTGTTAATTCCAAGTGGGTCTTTTCTTTCACCCTTAGCAATACAGGTGTCAGTGAGATGTTGGAAAGTTTCCTTTCTGATATCAATAAAATTATTGTTGCATACCGCTCTTCAGTTCCGACATAATCGAAACTTGTTTTACCACAAGCGATTTTGCTTCAGTAGTTACACATTTTGACCTGCAAATTAAGTTTTTTTCAAGCAGTTCAACCTAATTCCCAAAAAATAGCCTAGTTACAGTTTGCCACAGATCTAAGAAATGCCGTTTTAAATCCTATTCATGAGTCTGTTTTGAGTCCTTAGTCTTGCCAGTCATTGATTTAGTTTTTCCTCTCAATTATTGTAAGTATATTTTTAGATTTTAAATCATTTGTAATATCTCAGTGATTGTTTCTTCAAGGTATTCCTCCTGCATTATTTATTGGAACTTGAAGTAAATGAATTGGTTAATTAAATCATCTTCATTCAGTGACTGTGTCTCAGGGCAGTGCTGTAATAGGTCTGTGTCTCCCTCCAGAGAAGACTGTTATAATCTTGCATTTTATTGGTGGAGTATATTATTGTGCTTTTTTTATCCTGAGTAAGACGGCTATATCTAGATACCTGTACGGTTTTGAGAAATTTTTAATTTATTCAGCAGGTGCTTTTATCCAGTGTGATGTACAATTGAGAAAACTGTGTCAGACAGATGGTCCCTGGAGCATTTGGGGGGGGGGTTTAAGGGCCTTGTTCAGCGCCCTAACAGTGATATCACTCTGCCAACCCTGGGATTTGAACCAGCAACCTTCCGATCATGGGTGCAGTGTCCTCTCCTGTTGTGCCACACACTACCTCTGAAATTAAATGACATGATATGATATAAGAAAGGGGTGTCGGTTCCAGTTTCCACAATGGTTATGTATAGGTCCAAATTGAGAGTTTTCCCCCAGCCACCTTGCTGACTTGCAACATTGTTGATATTTATTTTAAAAGGTTGTAAGGGTTTTAATCAGTGTTCCATGTCTGCTGTATACTGCAATATTTTAAGGGAGAAATACAGTAAAATATCAACTCTCAGATGCTGCTTTTTACCAAACTGAGTAGAGAACGCGTTCTTGACTAGAACGTACGATGCGTTTTGGAACGTAGTCGGTGGGAGACATCCAAGAGTGCATTGAGTATTTTGGGATGGGTAACCCATTTCAGTGGAGAAGCACAGTGTTTTAGAGCTGCCTTTGTTAGTCACTCATTTACACCTGAAGTGTCATGTGCATCCTATATTAACAATATCTTCACTATAGGCATTAAAAACTTAAACGAGGACAAAAACCAGCACTCTGTTGCCCTTTATGAACTGGGGTTCCCAACCACTGCATTTCAACCTGAGAGCTGAAGGGGGTGGAGAGGATTTGGCCCCAGCCAGCTCTCCGTTTGCCTCTTGGTAAAAACATCGCTCTAGTACGCCGCCTTTCCGCGACAACTAGGTGGCGGTTTGGCCTGAGCAGATGCTGCCACGCCCATCATGCAATTGTTGTAGTGTCAGCCAGTGAATCCTCTTTATTCGCCTTATAAAGCGGGCTGCTTAGCCACTCTTTGAACGTGATTGGGTTTTCCTGTGGCCTGCTCCCCCTCCAAGTGGTACTACAACCCCCTCTCCCCATCCCCTCCCCCTGCTGGAGAGAATTTGGAAAGAAAAACAAAGAACAGTCTCCACTGGAGTCTCTCCTCCAAAGCCTGCTGTTACCAGATGCGTACAACAAAGTTTGTTCTGCATTGTCCAATATCTGCCCCAGTACTCCAGTTGTACCTCTAGTATAACACACTCTTCAACTTATGTAAATATCTTTGGTCCAGTTCAGCTAGGATCCCAATTGTTTTAACTGGCCCTATATGAAAAAATGTGTGCAAAACTGTCCTTTGAGTAATTATGCATTTTTTCCCCCTGCTTTTCAAAAATGTTATTCACATTTATTGTAAGGAAAAATGGAAGGCTTTTATGTTTTAAAGAGACCGCCAGTCATTTAATAGTCATTTTCGGCTTACTGCTGTCTGAGATTAAATGAGGGGAGACAATGTTCTGTGACACAAAATGGTTCAATGTGTTTTCATCTCAGAAATCGGGATTCTTATGAAGCAAAAGCTTGAGTAGTAGGGAAGGGGCGAATCTATTTATGTATGTATGTATTTTATTTATTTATCGTGAAACTCTTGTGGACGGGTAAGTTTCTGAGCATTTCTGAAATAAGAGTGAGGCGTGAAGGAGCATAATCAGGGCCTCTGGAGGCCCCGCAGCTCTCAAGTTTTGTCTTTGAAAGATTCAAACGTCGAGCAAGAGTCGGGCGAACGGGACTCTGGGAGCACCTTTTATGCTGCCTCCGTGCAGGGGTCCCCAGGGCTGTCCCACATGCATGTGCTCAGTATCTAGCAAGAGTGTGACTGCATCTAATTAGAGTACTCTTAAGGCTGCACTTTTGCGTAGAATCTACACCATAGGTAGCTGCGTAGCTGCATACCGTACGCTGTATCCCACACCATAACTTGACTTACATCTCCTCAGAAAAGTAGCTACAGGCATCAGGCTACAGCATAGGGTACGCAGCTAACTGCAGCATAGATTCTGTGCAAAAGTATAAATCGGCCATTAGTCTGCGTCAGTATTTCCCAACCCAGTCCTCGGGGGCCCCCAGACGGTCCACGTTTTTCTTCCCTGCCAGACAGTCCACATGTTTGCTCCCTCCCAGCAAAAATGTGGACTGTCTGGGGGTCCCGAGGACCGGCTTGGGAAACACTGGTCTGTGTGATGCGAAGGACCTGCTCATGCACTAAATGTTTGGCTTTTTTTGTAAATAAAGGTAAGGTTGGGAGAGTAGAACCTGTGCCTGAACTACTGAATAACAAAGGCTGACCAAATAATTATTTATAATGTTTTATTTATTTTTTTTGGTTGAAATGTGGGGGAGAATCGGCACAGGAAGGTTCAGGCATTGCTGTCCTGCTAAGTACACATGTTCTCAGTCCTCTTGTCTGAAAAATTCTTGTCTCCTATGTCCCAGGATGGCGGAGCCTCGATTTAATAACCCCTATTTCTGGCCGCCACCTCCCTCTATGCCTGGCCAGGTGAGAATTTCCGTCTCCTGCTGCACAACTAAATTTTTAAAAGCTTTTTTATTATTGCAGATACTGTGATGGTGGTAGTCTGTTGATTTCTTTCTTTCGATGCCGTGTTTGACCCCCAAGGATCCTTTTGCACGATGCCTTGGGGTCAGCCTCAATAGCGCTAAGCAGTGGTTATGCCCTGAATCGGCAGGGCTGGACTCTGGGGCACTGAATACCAGACATCGCTGACATTTGGATTAATGTAACACCTCACGTTGTGGAGGGTAGGGAAGGTGCACAAAGTGAAAATAATGTGCATTTAGATGTGCAGTAATTACAATAAGGATTTTAATTTATAATTACATTTATTGTATTATTTAAATACAATAAGGATTGTAATTTCTAAAAAGTTAAAACATTTTTCTTAAGACCTAGGCACCAT
This sequence comes from Mormyrus iriodes, assembly GCA_011763525.2. Lineage (NCBI taxonomy): Eukaryota > Metazoa > Chordata > Actinopteri > Osteoglossiformes > Mormyridae > Mormyrus > Mormyrus iriodes. The sequence goes on from JAAGVU020000103.1 coordinate 3,416,972, forward strand.
AAAAAAAAGTTTATTTGTAATAATAAAAAATATATATTTTCATGATTGAAAGGTAAGTTAGGTTTAGCTAATCAGTAATGGGGAAATACTGGATCATTTTATAATACATTTTTTTAATTAATATTTAAATATCAATAAACGCCACCTTAGCCATACTGTGGTTTTAATTTTCATTTGCCTGTTGTGGGATTATGTTGGTAGGTTCTTAATGGGCGTTTTTTTCCTAAAGTAACGCTTTATGACTAGTCTGTCAGTTAAACAATAAATCACCACATTAAATCCCAACCAGGGGCCTGTATGCATTTTGCATGCGTTTTTAATATGCATGTTTCTAAAAACATTAGGAATGGGAATCAAGAGATTATGGTTATGGTATTCTCTATCCATCCCGATTTACTTGGTACAAAGGTTTTTGGTTATCTTTTAGGCCTGGCTGCCTCACTGTTGCATGATTTGGGATCATTGTTTAATCACCACTCTCTGTTTTACAGGAATGATGGAGTGCTGACATAAATCATCTGTTACATTGTATTTGTCATGAAATGCTACCTTGATTTTGTGAAGTGAATGTTGTACTGAGTCAGTGTGTGATCCTATTATTTACTGGCAGAGATGTTTCCGGTTTTTATAACATTTTGTAATAACTGTCAGTGTGAATTGCTAAGGACACTTTTTCACTGCACCATGTACCAAACTTTTGGTACCGTACTTGCCCTTTTCCGTTGACTTCCAGATGAGTATCAGTGCCAAAAGTTCCAGTAGCCAAAGTACCAAACCAGCTGGGGTACTGTTTTGGTACTTTGGGGTGGGACTTGCAAATGCTTTCTTTATCGATTTGTTTAGGCAGATAGCCTGTTTCTGAAACAATACAACCGTCGTCTTTAAAAAGTTACGATAAAAGAAGTTTTTTTAAAAAAAAAAGTAAAGGGAAGAACAGATACAAGATCAGGATGGCATGACAAGAGGCTAAAAAGTATTTTATTTAATATACTATTGCAGAACGGTATTGGAAAATGATCAAATCGCAACATGATTTTGTTGTAATAAATATATTGTGTAATGTAATAAATAATGGGATATTTATAAAGAAAAAAAGGAGTCAACAAATTTTTCACAAACCTCTCTAGACGTGATTTAAACAGCACGGATGAAAGTGATTAGGATTGTCTCGGAGAATGCATGCAGTGTTCATGCAAAAGTAGAAAAGATAAACTTTAAACTGATTTTTTATTAATCGTATACGTACTGTATAATCTTGAAAAGAAACGGTCAATAAAATGGCAATGCTTACTAAGTTTTGTTTCCTATGACAGAGTAAAAATGCTATAATGAAGGTATGAAAAAACTTGATCTCAACCCAGCTGATTATCACGGTCGTTGCGTTGTAATAATTGCGTGTGCACAACATGTGACGTTGGTATTAATATCTTCTAGCCCTATAATAAACTATAGACTTTTATCTGATTCAGTAGCCTACAAAATACCCTGCCTGGAGTTAAGTTATTCAGCGCCAGTACCAATTTCAATGCCACTGCAAAATCAACACTTTGAAGTACCATACTTTTAGTACTTTACCAAAAGTATGGTACCTGGTGCAGGGGGAAAGTGCCCTAAAACACAGCGATCAAATTACAAAACAGCTATGAGTTTATACGTCTAAGATGCCTTATTATGAAGCGGTTTTCTGTGATGTTATAATTATTTTGTTTTGCTACACTTATTGCTATTTATATTAATGTCTGTACTTTATTTTTCTGCTGTTTGTTGCCCCGCAGCTGGATAACATTGTGTTGATCAATAAGATAAAAGAGCAGCTCATGGCTGAGAAAATCAGGCCCCCCCACCTGCCACCCACTTCAGTTCCTTCCCAGGAACCTTTGCTGGTCCCAGGTTCACCCTCAGAGGGCGGCCAGCACGTGATGTCCGTGCCCAAGCTACAACAGGGTTCGTCGCTCCATTCTCACAGTCCGTCGCAGCCCGACATCGCCTTGCACGCACGGCCCGCCTCCAGCACTGTGACAGGTATGATATGGAGTCATATTACTTTGTCACATAATATAATATGACTGCTGTCTTGTAGGATTTCCTTGTACTTTAGCATCTCTGAATACTTTGTATTACAAGGGTTACTTACAAGGATTTGACTGCTGAAATGCTCAGTCTGCCATGATATCTTTGACCAGGTGCTCTTCTCAGCTCTTAAGTGTCTGCTTTAAGTAAATTTCCCACTTTTTTACCTTAGGCCTTATTCTTGGTGATGTAAACTTGAACCTGGACGACAAGTCAGCTGTGAAAGCCAAAGGTCTGAGGGAGGATTGGCATCTGCGGCAGATTGTAGACCAACCCACTAGAGTCAATCATCTGTCAGGTAACCTCTGGAGTTTGAGGACTTCTGCATCCAACTTTGAAGCAAGTGTCTTTCTAAGATGCAAACAGTAAATAGGTGGACTAGAAATAATAATTCTGTGTATACTGGGATATTTCTTTTTTTAAATAGTTTATGGCAGTCTGGGCGGAGTGGTGGCTCTGAGGCTAGGGCTCTGTGCCAGCAATCTGAAGGTTGTTGGTTTGAATCCCGTGAATGCCAGGAGTGATCCTATTGAGTTGGGCCCCTGAATAAGGCCCTTAAGCTGCAATTGCTTCATCCTGGGTATGACGTTAATCTACATCCAGCCCTGCAAGAAGGTCCTCCAACTTACAGGGAAATTTGGGAATTGGTGGCAGGGTTGGCACTCCAGCCTCCGGAAAAAACTCGGACTAGTTTGTTGCTAAGGTATCACTCGCCGCCTGGCTGCACACAGGTTCTCAGCCCTGAGGTGGTTTGTCCTGTGGTGGGTGCAGCAACGTGCTGTAATCAGCACGCACTCCTTACCTTACGGCAGTCAGAGAGGTAATTGAGCAGAGCAAAAAAATGTAATGCAATAAACCAGGTTTGCTCAACCATTCCAGCCATACTGTCCTGCTATTCATTTTGTCATGTCTGTGTCCTGGGGGGGTGGGGGTGATGTGGCAAATTGTTTTATCATGATCATTTTTTTTCTTCTTCATATCAGTCAGTCGTCAAACCGTCGATCACTGTCACGGTATATTTTAGGTCACTATTTCTTTACTTCAAGTCTTCATTTTTTTCTTAAAATTGCCTTAGAATTGGACGGGTGCAAATTGAATAGACTGCATACTGCAATCTAATTTAATAATTAAATTTTAATTTGATAACTCATACAAAAATGTTTTTTTCTTGTAGGGCGTAATTGGTTAATTAAATCATCTTAAAACGCTGTAAAACGCTGACAGTATGGTTCATTGCCTGGTATTTTCTCTGACTTTCGTGTTGCTCATTCCAGCGGATGGGTTTGACGTTGCTAGCAGAGTCATCACCCATAAAAAGTAAAATGCTCTGTCCCATTTTTAACTAAATGTGATACAATTTGTCCCGTATTTCTTCAGATTGAAAGTGGAATAATAATATTAATAACTGATGTTTGTGACATTCTGTAAGTTCTACTGGAAAGCAGTGCTTGAAGTGGTGAAATTAGTTTGCAGTATTTCCAGTTTAGTTTTTAGCAGAGTACAGTCTTGCTGCAATGCGTGATATCACACTGCAAATCTGTTCTAACACATTTTGGTATATTAGTATCCAAGTCCAATATAACATGGAATCACATTTTTATTTGCAGGATTTTCAGTCAGTGAAAAGCATTCCGCAGATTACAGCGCGGTGTGGTCTTGGTGAGAAACATTACCTGCACACAAAAACAGCTGTCAGAGTGAACGATAGTGATGTCTGATTAGTGAACAAATCGTTATTTTAGATTGGTTCCTTTTAGTGAATTGGTCGAACCGGTTTTCAAATCTAAAAGAATCAAACTCTTTTTTTTTTACATCCACGCATTGCACAGGTTAAAGTCTTCCATTCTAAAAATCTGAAAATATTTGGCAAATTATCGTACAAAAACACACAGCAACCTTTTTTAATTCAGTTACATTTGCTGTTCGTAGACTGTAGCCATGTTGCCTTCAGTGCCCCTCCGCATGCCGTAGTCCGTTGTTTGTGCTGTGTTCATGCCCAGCCGTGTGGTGGCTATGGCTCACTAACTCCCGACTCTCAGCAAACGGCAAGTTAGCAAGTTCGGCACGTTCGGTTGAAGTTACTAGGCAATTCTCGTTACCCATTTGAGATGTTTATGACATAATTTATTAATGTATTATTATTTATTTTAAAATTACGTTATTGGCCACTGGCATCACTATTTTTATTATTTAATTCATTTTGTTTGGTGTTTGGAGGTTGAAAAAAAAAACATATTTTTCGCATTGGGGACTTCAGTGAATGTGAGGTTTTTCAGAAACAAATTAGTCGCATTGTAGCAGGACTGATTGTATATAGCACCAGTCTGTTGCATGTCGGACTTTAAACTGCAAAAAGTACCGCCTCACCACCGACTCCTTTTTACCTTGTTTAACCACAGTATCTACTTTTTAAATAGATGTTACGGCTGCTGAGCTGTCGCTTCCATCTCCGACACTTAGTTTCTCCTGAGAGTGTGCTTATCTCTTCCATGATATTACCAAAACGGTAGCATGTGGGATGCTCCGCTAATTCAGTCAATCTTGCTGGGCGTTTGTTGAGCATAATTTGTCTGTTAAAAGACTACTGTATCATAGGCTGGAATTGCGTTAATTTTTCTGATGCGATTGGCTGATGTGCGCTATGATCGTGAGTGAAGGTCCATGTGATTAACCGGTGGATCTCGGGCTTCTTGTTATTGCATCACATTCGAATGATGAGGGGCTGTATTGTGTAGCCTTGAATTCTAACAGCTCAAAGCCGGCTTCATAAAGACATCTGTTTTGGCCAGTGGGTGGAGCTGGCTGAAACCCTTGTGGAGCCCTGGGCAAGCTTCACCGCCAGTGCTGGGTAGTAGTGGTGGTGGGGGGCGGGGGGGGTCGCTAACTTGGCACCCGCTCAGAGAACGGTGACCCAGACAGCTGTCTTATGTCGCCTAATGGGTTGACTGGCTCTACTAATGAGCCTTATAAGAAAACCAACTATATAAAGTATCAATATAACCCAGGGGTGTAGCTAGGGTCTTAAGACATCATGGGCTTAGCCCAGACACATAATCTGTCCAAGGGCATCGTATTGAATTCTCTCTCTCTGAAGTTACAATGATCGAAGCAGTACGAATGTTTAGGGAAACGCAGTCCTGGACTAGGACTGTTGTGATGTATGGAATTCTCAAACTGAGAGCATCGCTGTTAAAATATCTGAGCTAAAAGAATCATTTGGCGCTTCTACAAATTCATTCGGCACTTGGGGGATCATGATGCATCTGCTATTTCCATGCCGATATAGTGACAATGTAGTGATTTGAGGATTTTGATTGCTGTGAGTTTATTTGCTTAACTTTAATTTGAGGAAGTACAGCTTACAGATTGTCATATTTATATAGGTGAATATTTTACTGGTGATATTTATCATTATAATATTTATTACGTAGTGCGTCTAGGATTATTAGGTGTATTGGCATTTCTAGATTATAGTCATATGAAAAAAGGTACTTTCAGTGATTATTTACATAGAGCCGGACCTATAGAATGAGAAGCTGGTATCCTGTCCAAGGGGTCCTCTTTCTCATGGCCTGAGCTTGCTGGCATAGGGTTCAGCCTCACTCAATGAAGCAGTTGTCTGTATGTTACTGTAGCATGCCTTGAGCCATTTTGTAACTAATTAATTACCAACTGATTAGGAATTTGGTAAACACAGACATTTTAATTACCTTGCCTGAAATAGTAAGTCTTGTCCTACATAGCATTTCCTATTTTTTGTTGCTGGAATTAAGTTCGTCAAGTGCGGCCTTTCTCAGTGTAGTTCACTGACATCAAGAGTGAGACAACATAAAAAACAGATAGAGACTGGAGACTCGAGTTGAATCGCTCATTGGTGAAGGGATTACTCTGAAGAGGGAAGCTGCAAGTGTAGACGTCAGCCACCGGTTTGGATTTTAAGGTAACACATTTGCGGTTAAGACTCTGCGATTCTTTGATATTTTTTTTAAGACAGTATATGGTGCCAACAGTACTATGAGAGTATATAAAACTATTTTGTCTGTTGTGTATTAATTTGCCTGTTATGGATTAATTTAGGTAAGGGTTGATATGTGAACTAAATCCTTAGTAAACCATTCGGGCCAAAAAAAGAGCATGATGAACATGACTTGAATGACATCTGCAGGTGATAAATATTTTTACAATATGGTTTTACGTATTTTTGTGACATCCCTTCTGTTCTGTCATTGCGGATGAAATGATACAATAATGATTGCTTAGGGGTCGTAATAATACTCATTAATAATTTTTATTTACTTTTGGTTTCCTATATAAAAATGCATAAGCCTTTACCAGAACAGGATTCTTCTGCAATTCAACCTTTTGTTTTTTTCGGGCGATGGGGGGGTGACTATGCTCCGGAAGGGTGTTAAGAACGGGAACCATTAAAGACACACAGGTAGCTGGAACCCAGTTGTCAGGCTGTAGGTTTCGACTGTAATCGGGGGAATATTTCTTACTGTTGTGTTTGAGTGATTTGTTTCCTAAACTACCCCTCATGCAAGCGGCCATGGCTATTTCCCATCCGGTGCAACCAGGGGGGCATTCCACAAAGCAGGATTTCTTCATTAGCTAGATAACTTAAGCCAAATGTAAGGATTATCTAATAGGAATGTTACTTACCTCTCTTCCTATTGGACAGTTTTCATGTTTGGCTTAATTTATCTGTTTAACTAATTAGGAATCCTGCTTTGTGGATTGCTCCCCAGGTCAGAGGGTTCAGCAAACCCAGAAATGCTTTTGTTTGCTGACATGAATTATTGATTAGAGGGATGCACCGGTTCCACTTTTTCTGTCCCGATACCTGGTTTTGGGTATCAGCTGATACCGAGTACTGATCCGATACTAGTGTTTAATTAATAAGCACTGTTTGGTTTTCTATATTAGTGAACAAAGCGCACACCCAGGTGTACTTATATTGGTTTTTGAAACTGAATTATTTATATCTAATGTTAAATATGTTTAGTTGTTTAATGTTAGATATAAATAACGCTTCATTTTTATTTTGTCTCGCTTCTCCAGAATTTGCACTAAAGTTCATACATTTTCATACATGTAAGCGGTTGATCACTTTTAAGCGATTTACCTTAGTTGAAACCAGAATTTTCAGCTCAATCATTTATATCAGGCTTCTCAATTCTCAGCTTGAAAGGTCTTTACAGAGGAACAAAACCTTGACTGTAAATGCTTATTTATACTTCTACGTCGAATCTCCTTGATAAGTAGGGCGTAGCCGCGCACCCTCCGCCATAGCCTGACGCGGACCTCCCCAGAAATGTAACTGCACGTCGTGGCGACGCAGACCGCGGGACTGTGACTGGTACGCTTGGCCATTATCATTTTTTCCTTTTTATATTAGTGAACAGAGCGTATACCCGGGTGTACTTATATTGGTGATTGAAACTGAAGCGTTATTTATATCTAACATTAAATATGTTTAGTTATTTAATGTTAGATATAAATAACCCATTGGTTTCATTTTCTCTCACTTCTCCAATATTTGTGCTCAGGCTTGTTGTTGCGGTCGTTCTCTGCTAGCATTAGCAAAATCCGTGTTCTCTGCGCTACGGGGCGTCTTTAGATGTTTGATCTAATTGCTTGTGTTAAATGGTGTGCTGTCCCTTCTTCCTCTTGACACTTTAGCAGAACAGACCGTATAGTCTGACAAAATTCCGCGGCTTTGAATTTTAACCTAATGTAGCAATAAAGTGGTATCGGGCAATTTTTACGAGTATGAGTATCTGACCGCAGTATCAGCCCGATATCGGTATTGGTGCATCCCTGCTTGATTATATGATTTCTGTTTTTGAGCTTCAGCTACATTTTAAGGTTGGTTCTTTTGGTAATAATAGTTTGTCAGTGTTTCCCAGTCCGGTCCTCAAGGACTCGCAGATGGTCCACTTTTTTTGCTCCCTCCCAGCTCCCTAGGAGCAAAAATGTAGACTGTCTGGCAGGGAGCTGGGGCCGTCTGTGGGTCCCCGAGGACTGTGTTGGGAAACACTGGTTTAGGTGATCAGACCCATAATTGTTCAAGTCAGTCCTTACTATGTTGCTGCAGTCAGTGCGCTAATATGTAAAAATGCGTTTTCTTGATGTCTGACAGGTGTGGCTCCATCCTCTCGTGCTGGGAGCCATAGCATCTCAGAACCAATCAGCCCCACCACGCCCACCTCCAGCAGCCAGAGCAGGATGGGCGGGGCTCCAACTCCAAATATAATTTCTGGATTGGCCAGCGGCCCCGGCATGGAACCAATGAAGAATGGTGGCCTGGCAGGGTTACTGGGGCCGCCACCGAAAATGGAACGTGGGCGAAAGAAGATCAAGGCGGAGAACCCTACTGGCCCCCTACTGGTGGTGCCCTACCCCATCCTCGCCTCAGGCACTGACCAATCAACAGTCACCATTGCTGCTAAGGAAGGAAAAACATACAGGTTAGGATGCAGTGGGTCCTGCCAGTATCACCTCATGTATACCATAAATACCAACAAAAATACATTTTATACATTTTATACTAGGAGTACAGTAGAGTTGCTTGTTTTCCACCACATTACTTGTTTACACTACTATATTGATGAATCTGCTGTATAGTTTTGGGGGCAGAAGAAGAGTTTTAAAAACTGGGTCCGTGGTATGTGACCATTTAATCTGCAGAGTCTCTTTTCAGTCCTTCATCAAATGCCACATGAGGTAATTGCTTGATTGGCTTCCTGGTGTACCTCCCTTTTATTGTGCACAAAGAGAACGTGAACATTCAGTTGTGTATTGGCAGCTCGATCCATCATTGTACTGCAATGCGGGAAGATGATTACGTTAGAAAAGTGCATTCTTGAAGGCTTGGACCGTTCCCTGATCTGCCTTTGCTAAGCCAGGTAGCATCGTTAGGATATATGGGATGTTAATGTCTAGTAGGCACTGAAATCATAGAAAAAAGTTAAAGTTGACACTGTGACAGACTGGATCAGGCTTTGTCATGGACTGATTTCGAGAGTCCCACCTGGTGATTTAACTTGCAGCGGCATGGGTGCCTTTCTGACCCCTTGTGGGGTCTTGCAGGTGCAAGGTATGCCCGCTGACCTTCTTCACAAAGTCGGACATGCAGATCCACTCCAAGTCGCACACCGAGGCCAAGCCACACAAGTGTCCCCACTGCACGCGCTCCTTCGCCAACGCGTCATACCTGGCCCAGCATCTGCGCATACACCTGGGCGTCAAGCCCTATCACTGCTCCTACTGTGAGAACTCCTTCCGTCAGCTCTCCCACCTGCAGCAGCACACAAGGTGAGAGACCCCTACCCCCCCCACCCCCTCCCCCCCTCTCTCTCTACCCCCCGCTGCGTATTGCCATCCCCCCATCGTACA
>JAAGVU020000103.1:3436749-3451191 GCA_011763525.2 Mormyrus iriodes
TCCACTCAGATCACAGAATGCAGGTTTCCTTGTAGTTCCACATATAAATAAAGTGACAGTTGGCGGTAAAGCATTCTATATTGTGGAATGGTTTACCAAGCTATGTTCGGGATGTTAAATCGGTTTCTGTCTTCAAATCTTGACTGAAGACCTATTACTTCAGTTTAGCTTACCCACAACTTAACTTATAACACACCGTAACTATGGCTGCTGATGCTGTGGTACATGCCATTTTTATCTACTCTGCCCCACAATGTGTCAATGCATGTTCTAACCATGCCTTCCCACATGTCTGAATGGTGCCCGGCGTGGGCACCATCTGAGCTGGAGTCCTGGTTCAGTCCCAAAGATAGGTGACATCGTGGATATGACTTACGAATTGCAACTTTGTGGGTGCAGCCTTCAATCTGCCACCCAACACAGGCCAGCGTGGAGAACAGACTCATCGATGGACTTTGGCTTGACCTTAATCACAGCTTACACCTTACTTTTAGCATGCAAGTCCACTCATTTCTGCTTTCAATAATGTTAGCATGCCCAGGGGGCTTGGGCAGCCAGTTGACCCAGAGGTTTTTTTTCTCCTTACTTCTGAGTTTTTGCCTCCTCTCCTCCATTGTCATCTGGCTTTCTTTAATTTCTTTGTCTTTCCTTTTCCCTTTCTTGTATTACTCTCTCTCATTGATATTATAATGTATCACAAGACACCAATGTAAATGCAGTGTATGGAGAAAATTGTGTTAGGTTCATATGAACTATGAATTTGAGAGGGTACAATGTAGTACAATTTTAATGAGTTTCATACATCAGCCTTTAGTTAAAATAGTTTGTCCCTGTTTGCAATGAGTTGGTTTAGCTCATATTTAATTGACAAGCAAGCACGCTACAAGACCTTGACTGCGAAGTACGTAATATGTGCTTATGGTGTCACAGTTTTTTAACAAAAAAAATACCTTTATAAAGCTGTGAACAGACTAATCCAGCCTACTCCAGAGTTGTAATTTTACAACCAATCGAATTATAGAGGAGGTGGGTCAAAGCAACTAGAGGAGGCAGGACCAAGACATCTGATTGGTTGGTCCCACCTCCTCTAGTCGCTTGGACCCACCTCCTCTACAATATGATTGGTTATCACTCTGAGCCAATCATTGTTCTTTCTGCCCTCAGAACATGTTTGTGTAAGTAAAACTCCCATGAGCTACATAAGATCCTGGAGGACGAGCCTCTCAAAAATCATTGTAATATGAGCTGTGCCACTGGTCTCAAGGTACTGCAGTGCTCCTTGCTGGGCATAGGGACTATACATCAGCTTTCCATGGGGAGCTCATTTTGTAGTCATGGGGACAGGTTGAACAGACCTACTCCCAGCTGAAACAATTAAAAATATTTTTATTAAAATATATTTCTTACATATGACTAGCAAATCTTTGTTAGTACACAAACTATATTAACAGATTATTTACTGTAGCTAAATCGACACTATGCTTTATTCATTGCGTATGATTTTCCCCAGAGAGTGATAAACATAAAACAAGTTTACGTCATATTTTAAGTGCATTACATATTTTTGCGTGAATTATTTTTAGAATTGAATGGAATGGCTGCACATCTAAAAATGCAATGTTGCAACTGCATGTAATAAAATATAAAAGATTTCCTTAATGGGTAATAGATTAGAGCACAGCAATTAACATTTCCTTATAAATAGATATATTCACATCTATTGGACAAAAGATAAATTTTTTTTGCCATTCTCATGTTGGGAATGTTAGGTGACCTAAAGGGGGGGGGTGGCACGGTGGTGCTGTGGCTAGCACGGTCACATCACACCTCTGGGGAGTTTGCATGTTCTCCCCGTGTCATCATGGGGTTTCCTCCAGGTACTCCACTTCCCCCCCCACCCACAGTCCAAAAACATGCTGAGGTTAGAGTTATCAAATTGTCCATAGGTGTGTGTGTGCACCCAGCGATGGGTGGTCCTTGCCTGCCTACCCGCTGTGACCCTAAATAGGAAAGCAGTTACAGAAAATGAATGGATGGAGGAAACGTAAAGTGATGGGCCTTTGTTTAGTTGTTTTTCCTCTTTCTCCTGCGCCCTGTTTCAAACCCACACCTGTTGCGTCCCTGAAAATTGCAGCATGTTCTTCTATGTAAGGGGAAAGTGTCCCTTCTACAGATGGCAAAATTTCTGCCTGGATATTTGCCAGGTTCTGATTGTCCTAGAAAATCGCAAGAGGATGAGTTGCTGCCTCTGCCCCAGTGCCTCCACCCTAATACCCCATACTAACCTTATGGCCAATTACCTGCTCCCTACAGTATCATTTCTTTTTGTGAACAATAGGTTATAGGACTTGAACTAAGCAAGAACTTAGGGGATTGTCCTACAATGATATAGGTCAGACCCCACACATACCTCCATGACAAATGGTAGAGTAAGGTCAGGTTGTTTGAGCACTAACATTGAGCTAAAAACATTATTGATTTGTTGGAAAGCTGTTCAAGTTGGGTCCATCCATCCATTTTGTAACCTTGTGAATGGGGGAGGTTAATGGACAACTGAGGTGAGGCTTTGGATGAATTTGTTAAAAATGTGCTTAGCCTAGGAAGCGTTGCAGGTCCTTGAGAGATCTTGGTTAAGGCTAGTGGTACACAGCGGATGCGTTGTTATCCTCCATGCAGACTTCTGTTCTTAAGCCCAGGAAGGATCGGGTAGTCATGTGAAACTCACATTTCTCCCCCTTGTGGTGAGACTGCGATCCTTGTGGGAGGCCATATTGGGGGAGTGCATGAGCAAGCAAACAGATATACACTTCCAGAAATGTATTTAGAAAATCTCAAAAAATCATTTATAAACAACTGGACCACAAAGGTGGCATTAGTAAAGTCATAAGACATAACTAGATACTTGTAATACCCTTTGATGATTGGTACTGTGGAGGTCTAACTTTGTGAAGGTGGTGGCAGTCCATACCTGTTCCAAAGTGGCGGGGATCAGTGGAAGAAGTTACCAGAACTCAACAGTTAACTTGTTTAGAGTCCAATAATTAATGCTTGGTCGAAATCTAGCATCTTTCTCCACAAAGAAAAATCCTGAAGCAGCAGGGGACACTGATGGCCAAATTATTACGGTAAAGAAGACCTCCATAAACTGGTCTATGGCTTCTTATTCAAGTAGAGGAGATGTCCTAGGGAGCAGGTTGACAGCACAGTCCCATGGAAGATGTGGTGGAAGAGCAGATGTCTGTCTTGTTCAGGATCAAGATAGCCCCCCTCACATACCAAAAAATGTTCATTGGGGCAAAACATACAATAGCTCACAAAAAAGTGCAAAGATTCTAGTACAGTACCAGTAAAACAAGTATCCCATTAAGGCGGAGCATTCTCAGCCTAGCCGAATGCAGGTTGTTTTTTTATGTGTGACTTTTTCAAATATTACTTTCCCTAGGACTGGGATTTAAGCTCCATTAAAAACTGTGAGTTATGGGAAAGTATTGTGAAAAATCTTATCTAAGGTAAATACGATATTGTTAAGAAACGATCGAAGTTGTAACGTGATATCGCATTGTGTCATTTTGGCTCAATCCATTGCAAAAATGTTGTGGTTGAATGTTAACTGTCTAAATCAATAAAGGATTGGCATATTAGAGTCATTGTTTTAATTGTGTTACTGATTATAATAGTTAAGTTTTCAGATGTGATAGCAGGCGGATACAAACTAATAAACTACAGAGATAGTTAAGGAGTATTTTCAAACACGATCGATAGGCCTAATAAAATAACCATCTACATTGTTTGGATATTATTAAACCCACAAAACCACGTTTCAGCGGATAGTTTGTTTGAATACTGAATTAATTACAAGGCACACTCACAAATAACATCAACCAAAAGAAGAACGTTTCTGGGTTACTGAAAAAAAACATGCAGAGAGGACTTGCAAACTAGGATCCGATAAAGGCTCTATCAAATCAATGCACATGAATATAAGTTGGTTTTCCCCTAGCAGAAAAGTAAAACAGTTACGTGTGTATTATTATACGCCGTCCTGTATCACCCTCCTTCAGCAGCACTTGCTCGTGTTGTAACTTTGTTTTCTGTGCCTGGGGTGAGTCATTTCTCGGAAACTTGTTACAGGGGTTCTGCAAGTTCTGGATCATGATTGTTGCGTGGACTTCGTCCACTCCTTTTCCGACATTTTTCACTTTAAGAGCAACAGAAGTTCAACTAAAGCCGCCCATTCTGCGCAATATCCATGAGGTTATTTCATGACAAACGCCGGTCGGGAAGTAGTGTGTCCTGATACCCTGCACGTGAAATAACAGATTTACGCGTAAGGTGAAATATAATTTATTTGGGATTTGCTTAAGACAGCTACAAGATGGAACCTGTATTTGCTATTTTAATAACTAGTCCCTTCAAACTTCGGCCGGCTGACATATACTAAACGTAGCCTTGGATGGATGTTACATATACATCAGTGTGTTTAGTTTAGTTTAGATACGATCAATACGGTTTGGGGCTAAAGTTTTAAACTCCTGTTTCTGTCCGCAAAAGACACGCCCTACAATATATACGTTTGGGTTTCATACATTATAACGTTGCACAAAGGCGGAACGAAAACCGGTATTGTTCTGCGCTGCATTAGAGTAAGTAATGCGATTTATCTTGTTTTAAAATGGTTTAAAATTTTATATGCTGTTTTCATTTGTTTTCTTCTCTAAGAAACAGCTGTGATATAAATAGCAGCATTAGGCTGCTGTGTTAAGTTGTTTTTAACAAATGTTTGGTAAGGACAGTAGTATAATAGTAACTTTTGTTTTATTGTTTATTTGGTTAACTAGGTTTTACACACTATGTAATTACAACGTGTGCAAGTTGGAACGGGAAAGAATTTAAAAAATAAGTAATTTTAGTACCTTACCTGTGATATTCTGTTACGACCGATACGTGACCCTTAATTTCCATGAAATTTGTCAGGTGTGTACTGTAAAAGGAGCTGTTAGTCCTTTGTTTTATTGTCTGGAAAGCTATAGTATATCGGCCGAGTGAACATATCTGTCCGAAGTTAAAGTTTAGGACGCGCTGCCGGTGATCGGGGAGTCGCCGGGTCCACCCTCTGGGTCGGGGAGAGATTTTACCGTTGGGCCATTCAGCAAAGCACTTAACCACCAATTACTCCAGCGACTGGATGGTTCTGCTTCATTAATCCTGCTTTAATACACAGTTTTGTGTAATAGCTTCTGTTAAAAATGTAAATGTATATACTTTTGCTTTATTTATATCTGCTTGTATTCCGTTTTCTATATTGTTGGCATGCCCGGGGTGTTGGAAAAAGCTCTAATATCGCATAAAATGTCATTTTAATGCCAGTGTATAATCGCGAACAATGATCATTACCATGTGAAACCGAAAAAAGTCTGGCTGTTCTGACTGACAAATGCCTGTAACTAAGCTACCATTTAGGACACCGAGGTCAAGTCCTACCACTATAGACCCTGTCATTTTAAACCTTTTAAAAGGCCCTGGTGCCAAGAAACTACACCCTTATGTTAATAAAAGCAGCTTCATTGAACTATTGAACCTTCTGTTAACAGACATCAAAGTATTTCTCAACACCTTATATTTAGTAGTTGATTAAAAATGCTTCGCTATCCAAACCACCTAGTGAAGCATGCTTCAACCTAGTCTTTCCAATGATGCATGCTTTTGCAGGTTCTCAACAAAAAAATGAAGAACCTTTAATCATTCAGAACGTGGCTTCAGCCATCAGGCATGATAAACTCAATTGTGTGACCGTATTCCTTCTTGGTATGTGTACAAGAAATTGGTACAAGTGAAAGAGGCAAGACTTTTAAAGTACTTTGATTTGTAAATACTTATCTTGTTTATTGTAGCTAATCCTGTGTGTGTACTGTAAATAATGTTCAGTTTATTAATGTGCAGAACGTACATGTCAGTGTGGTCATGCGGTTATGTCTTGGGAAATATTTGGTGCAAACTCACCTCCTTATTTTGTCATGGACCCAAGGAGGCGCAGGTGGGGTGGGGTGGCTTCCCGTATTTCTTCAGATTTGAAAGTGGCAACTATAGTGAGGATTAATAGTTCAGCTCAAATAAAATAATCAAATGTGCAGACAACACAGTAGCGATTGGCCTGATCTCCAGAGTCAATGAGAAGACCTACCTGGACAAGGTTGACAGTGTGCTATACTTGTGCAAATGACAGATAAATAATGTTTGTTGTTGCACTATCTGAAACCACAAGAAAACACAGGTGTCAGGTTCAGGTTTCAGATTCAGAGTCAGGTGTAGACAGGTTGTATTTCATGTTTTGTTATTGGATTTGTGCCCTACTAAAGCCGGTGTAACCCAAATGTGCATTACAGTAAACATTCCTAACATTATTACATACCAAAACTATGATCAAACTTTTTCACGGTAATGGGATTGTATAGGAAACCATGCTATTTCCTGGGAGTAATGCTGAGGTGATAGTTTGTCTAAATTATAAATGTGAAATTCATTGCTGTGGATTTTATACTCATTCTGACCCATCAGACAACCGGTCTCTTTTCCAATTTTATCTCTGTTATGAAGCTAGTCACATTGTAGCTGAGACTGATATAGAAATCTATCTGCTGTAGATGTGGTTTTCAATATTTTCATAAGAGTGGGGATGTGAAAAAAATGTAACACTTAAGGGTGATTTTCATAAGGCTACATGCCCTTCATGACAGCCGACATATCTTGACAAAAGCATTTATAAAGGTTCGTTCCAACTTTTGTAGCTGTCATAAATGCTGACTTTGGGAACTCCTGTGTCAAGCTGACATCACCTATGTTGACTGTCATAGGTTTTGCTGACTTAAAGTTATGATTAGGGCCGGGTATTGCCAATAACTTAACGATGCAATACATATCCTGATATAGAACCCACGATACAATACGTATCCACAAGAGACAGCAATACACAGACCCTTACAGTATGTATAGATTTACAGAAGTCATGACAAATGTATTAAAAACCTTTCTTTCAAACCTTGTGTGGGAAAAAAACACTATATTTTTATTTTAACTTTCTTTAGTGCAAATGACTTTCTTCATAACAAACGGACCCATCGGTCATTGTAGGAACCTGTGAATCGATATTTATATTGGCCAAGTGTTATTAAATATGTATCACTTAATCGATATTTTAAACAGCCCTAATCATGAAACTTTTTCTCATTCAACTGACATAAGTTTATAAGACTGACTCTACACTTTAGTGTCTCAGAGTGACATAAAGTGACTTTTTGTAATTAAAGCCAACTGTAAAACAGAACATGAATACCTTTTTAAAGGACGGTTACATGGCCACTACGAACAGCAGCATAATCTCAATGTCACAAAAGCATCTGGAAATTATGAATCCTGAGTTTTATCTTTATAGATGTTTATCGTTATAGATGTTACAAATGTAAAAAGAATTGTATGCCTCGTTTTAATTTGACAGAAATGGACCATACAATTGATGACCTAAAATGAATGTGGAAATTCACAACCAATAAAATCGCATGTTCATTGTTGATAAAATGAGTTACTGTTTCATTGCCTGCTTGGTCTGGACGAGGGACCGGCTGGTCAGTCTTGTATGTATTATTGTATGTATTTATAGTACATGTAGTACATATGTATTTATAGTATAGTATTTATTTATATTTCTGGTACTGAACCAGTCCGTTTTGCACATGCGCCTCACATCATGTACACAGCAGTGCAGGCAATAGCCTCACATGTAATTAGCGTGGAAGTTCTTCACTGTGAGTGAAGATGTCACAAAGCTTGCAATATGTAATACACTTAAAGCCGAAGTAAACCTTGGGGCAAACGCCACGAAAACGTGGTGAAACATCGGAGGTAAACCGTAAACTAATTATTAAACATATACTAGATTCATCTTGAAAAGGTATAATCATTCAAATTTGCAAAGGTAGCTAAGATTTTTTTTTTCCCTATGACAGAGTAAAAATGTTTTAGCGAAACTTTAGCCCCCTGAGCTATAATGTTCGTACACTATGAAGGTATGAAAAAGCCTGATCTTAATCTAGCTTACTAGCAATTTAAGAATTGTATGTGCATAACGTGCAATGTTGGTATTAATATTACCCTGCACCTATTATTATTAAGAGAACAGTACACTTCAGTTTTATTTGGAGGTTGATAACCTATGGACTTTTTTTATTTTAAGACAAGGAAAAAAAAAAAGAGAATATGGTCAATGGTCGTGTATGTAACAAAACAAAACTTGAAACAACTGTGGTGAATTTAAACATACTGGAAAATGATGTAAGTAACTGACATGTATTTAAATCTGTTGCACCTGCTCTTGTTTGGTAAAGTTAAATATGTCAGATAAAGTTGGGTGTACAGCAACTCATTTTCAGTTAATTGTTATTCCTACCTCTTCCCAGTCACTTTATTTTGAGACTTAAATGAGAGAAGATCCTGTAATTTAGTGCAGTTTGGGGGAAATTGTATGAAATTGAAATTTGAAATAACTTTTCTTTAATGCAAAATTTTGACTTTTGTTTGTATTTGCTGTCAGTTATAGTTCTTAGAAAGAATATCGGAATCGGAAGAAATCGGTAGAGGCAGGTCACACTGGCAAAAATATCGGAAATCGGAATCTGCCAAGAAAACTGCAATCGGTGCCTCTCTATTACTAATCCATGTCTTTGCAAAAAAAATTCTGTAAATACTACAGGCAACCAAAACCATGATGGTGTTACTTTGTGTCATGGGCAGATGTTGGATTCATCATTTTGTCATTACTGAGGGCGATCTACTGTAACTTTAAGTAATTCACACCCCAGTCCTCTTGGTGATGAGGCTTCATATTAATTAACTGTTGCCTGGTCTTGTCCTTGATCTCACATGCATGACCTCATTGTCTTTATAGTGATAGACTTCCTGATTGTTTGACCACACCACGCAAACTTGGAAGTTATCCAGAAGTGCAGGGAAAAGACCGTAGTAGTGGAGCGGAATTTTAGTGGGTGGAATTACTTTTGTACTTCAGTTAAATTTAACACATTAATGAATGTATTTTTGCTTATGTATCCATATTTGTGCGTGGGAAAATGCAGTCTATAACCCATATACTTATGTCTGATATCGCTGGTGCCAATGGAATAACGTCACACTGTTTTTTATTCTGTCGATAACCGAAGATCGATCTACTGGCCAGATTTAATAATATTATAAAGATGTTGCTGGTCTTATAAATTAAATATAAATAAAAGGCTGAATCCCGTTTTGATCGTCCCCCCCCCCCCCCAAAAAAAACTAACAAAACATGTTCGTCGTCCATTGTTTTGTGGTGGTGACAGTTCTCTGTGTCGTGATATTACTTAGGCATTTATGTTAATCCTTATAAACTGCAAGGTGTAACTCACTGTACATAAGGGCCAAAAAAAATGGCTAGGGATGGGTACCGAAGCCCTAGATTTCCTATTTATTATTGCTACATAAAAGTTCTCTTGCATGTTCCATCTCACCAGCTGTGTTTCTGATTGCATTTTCGCTATTCTTAACCTAGAACAGAGAGATCTCTCTCAGAGCCTGTGTGTGAAAGGTGAGGCACGGGGCAGCTCTCTCGCTCTCTTTCCCTGCTCTCTCATGTGCAGCACGCGCACACTCACACAGACCACGCTTTTAGTTAAGATGGTGGAGATGTAAACGCTCAAAAGTGTGGTAACACCTCACTAGAGTCGATACTGACAATGCTCATTTGCCACAAGTGCAACAAGTCTTTTACCTATAAAGGCGGAAATACAAGCAATCTGTTGAAACATCTAGTGCACATACAGAGGCCACGCTTTTAGTTAAGATGGTGGAGATATCTAAACGTGCAAAAGTGTGGTAACTGTAGGAAATACTAGTTCAATTAATTTGTCTCCACCAATTTGTAAGGAAATTAATATTTTATTATTAATTAATTGCCATAATTAATTATGCTTGAATGGTTGTTTATCCAACAAACAATGTTATGGAAGTCCAAATTAGTAAGTTAGTGGAAGATCTCGTTCCAGTATATGAATGGAATTTATTAATTCCAGTCTAATTACTTTACCTGGGTTAGCGCGTTCGTCCCGCGAACGTAACTCTCACCAAGTATGTTGCAGCTCTATCGGCACTCCGCTCCCGGCCGGAGAGAGAGTCTCGCGATACTTTAGGACAAGCTTAGGACTTCGAAAACTTAGGGCGGTTTGCACCAGTGAAGTGACTTAGTTAGGAAGCAATCAATCATTCAGACGGAGGTTTCAGATGTTTAAAAAGGCATGCATTTAGTCCTAACACTACAACTAACACATGACAGACAATATACTCAACATAAAGCAAACACAAAATAACAGAATAAAATAAAGTCAATGAGCAGAATGGAATATGAGAAAGCAGTAACTTAATTTAAAATAGGTACTTTTAAAGGCAATACTGTTCTGCACAGCAAGCCCTCTTGAAAGCGCGACCCAACATTATAAGACAGATGAATAAGATAGGATAGATGGCCAAATGAATGAAAGTGAGTTTACGTGGTTGCGGATGGAGTCTCTGGAAGCTTGTATGGAGGTGATAAGATCGAGAGATGGAATTCGGGGGCGAGGTGTGGAGCGGTTCTCTGCGTGCTGCGTCAGGTTCTGTCTTGCGGCTCTGCATAGTTTTGCGGTTTCTTCTCCCCCCTTTCGTGCGGCTTCGCATTCACGCAGGTCTTCAGTCTTTAAGTTGTGCTCCACACCAAGGAATTCGAGGTGTGAGATTTTGAAGTATAAAGTCCATGAATATCGATCACTGGGAATTCGACCCTCGGAACCAATGATCTGGGACATCCGACTGGCGGGCTGGTCAAAGGGGTGCTTGTTCAGACCAGTGGATATATGACCCTGGACTCAGGCAACTTTGGAGTTCACTTAAATTAAAAGTATTTAACTTTAGTTGCGTGCATTATTGTGACAATCCATGATTTAGGTTCACATTTAGTCGAATTTCTCCGTCAGTTTGATATCAAACATGACATTGCAACCTTGAGGTTTACACGTCGTATAATCCTCATTAATCGATTTATAATTTAAATTACACCGTTCGCGTTGGTCACTCACATCGGGATGTAATATGGCGCGTACGTGACACGTCACCAGATATTGACACTTTCGGATAAGTTTTACCCAAGTTACATTCCAAACTCATGAAGCAGATCTTACTGTAATTCTAGACTTATAAGTTGCCATTGGCTGCCTAGAATAACAGTTCAAATTAAGCATTTGCAATTTCAGTTTGTAGTTCACATGGGATTATTACAATAGCTTGAAATCGTTGTTTAACACATGTATTAATATATTGGTTCAGTGTATGGAGTGGAGGAGACAAAGGGAATGTAAAAATGGGCGCCATCGTTGGTTATTTATGACTGCAATGGCATGCAGGGAAAAAGGGGGTGTCTGAATTAGTTCAAACAAAAAGTACTCTTATAACAGGCCTTATAAAAGGCAAAGTGATAACTATGATACCTAGGTACATTTCATTAAATGTTTCCTGATTTCTCTACGGTAGACTTGAGAACATGTAGATGCCCATATATATTTATGTATATAATTCTTTAAGTGAGGAAGATAGAATAGGCGATAATATGTGAGATATCACTAACAAAATTATTCATGTCATTTAAAGGAACATACAGATGTAATGTCTAGATATTTATAGAGACAAAAAGGAAAACGCTTAGACACACACAACAAGCAAATCATTGAACAAGTCCTTTTCTGAGGTACTGTGTGTGAGGAGGGGGGGGTGGTGCATGTTGGATTTTTAAAACACCAGCACTCTTTGTTTCACCCCTATCAGTCCCTAAGTGTCCATCCCCCCTTAGACTAGACCAAAAGGGGTACCAGGCTGCACCAGGCCAGATCTCATCTTAAGGCCTAGGTTGTTATTCTTAGGGTCACAAATTCAAACCATAAAACTTGGACTGCTGGTTTATCCTTTTACCGTGTTATCTGAATGATGTTGAGTGTGTGTGCATGCGTGTGTGTGTGTGTGTGTGTGTGTGTGTGATCCTACATAACACTTCACTAGAGTCGATGCTGACAATGCTCATTTGCCACAAGTGCAACAAGTCTTTTACCTATAAGGGCGGAGACACAAGCAATCTCTAGTGAAAGTCTGTCAGATGCATATGGAGAAATGCACAGTTTTAGACTGCCTAGCTTTAGCTAAACCTAGTTTACTTGTCGTTGCCCCAGGTATGTTATCTATGCTTAGCGGCCTGGAGTCCACACACGGCGCTAACTAAATTTGATACAAATATGGATTAATGGTTAAAGGTAACCATCGTCCAACTGATTGCTATGGGCGTGTTCATATATTCAATCTGAAATGTTCAGAGAATCAGGTCATTCTGAAATTCAGTTTGTTTCAGATCAGGGATTTAGTGATTTGGACAAACTAAGGTTACCACACAGTAAAATTATTGTCAAAGGAAAAATCCTGCATTCAGTTTTTCACTTAAAAATAAACACGGTTTACTACATTTTGTTTTACAGTTCCATCATAACAAAATCAGTTTATAACGGTGAATTGTTCAAAACATTGCAGTTTCTTTTGCTGTAAAAGTTTATTTTGCATTTAAATAATCACATTATATTCCGCAACCATTATAATATATTGATTTGTTCAAAACAATGTTGTTGCATTTTGCAACTCAAGAATTTTCATTTATATACAGTACGTATGAGAAAATAAAGCAATGTTAATTCTGTTCTTAATTTGGTTGTTTTTCTCTCTTAAATAAAATGTACCGATTTAGTGTACCATTAAAGTACCAGATTGATGAGCAGTATCTTTTGATGTGTATACATGCATCACGTGGGTGACAGTCTGGGGAAAAGTTCTGGGTTGCTGCCCAGAACACAGCAATAAGCACAGTATACTCAATCTTCAATAATTTATCATTGCTGATTCTTTATAATCTTGTCCATGAGAAGAAACAAGCAACCTTCCGGTGAGGAAACTCGCCGTAGTCACAGGAAGAACATGTAAGTTCTGCGTACACAGAATCAGAGACAGGATATAAACCAGCAGCCTCTGGAGGTGTGAAGCTACGCTGCTGTTCATTGTGTCTATGTGTAACCCTCCTTTAAAAAGAATTCACCTTCTGTTTTATGGCTGGCTTTACATGGCAGATTACGGCACACTAATACGTCAGACTTATAACTGTCACCTGAATGAAAAAGCGTCAGTACAAACTTTGTAAGCAGAAACCTGTGACCTTTGACAGGAAATATGTTGCCAGTGTCAACGTTTATGGCCGCTACAAAAGTTAGAATTAATCTTTGTAAAAACTTGACAAAAGCCATGTTGGCTGTCTTGAAGGGCTCATGTTGGTGTCCTGCAACCTTATGAAGAGCACCCTTAAGTAATGTTACCAGGTGTCTTCAAACGACGACTAAAAAGCTACATCTTTCGGTAGTACTTGGATTAACACTTCCAGGATTATACTTTTTCTTATATAAAAAAAGAGTTTTTTACAGTGATAGTATTCTTAGCCTGGGTTCTGTGGAACTGGTGTCAAAATGTATTCACTCATAAGACTTCTAAGCACTTATGCAAGTCATTCTGGCTAAGGGCGTCTGCCATATGCCGTAAATGTAAAAAATATTAAGCTTCCAGACCCACGATAGTCTTACTAATCTCATCTCAGAACACTGTCGTTTTTCATAACTAAAAAGCTGTAGAATAAAACATTTTAGGTACAATGTGTTTTGTTTTATATACATCTATATATGGTACGGATTCACTGAGACTTACTGCTTAGGTATGTCTGTCTGGAGAAAGCAAATGGCTGTGTTGGGTTACTTACTTGGTAGTGCTGGAAAAGCTGTTGTTTGAAGAATGATACCATTGATGCTTAATGTCAGGTAAAATAAAGTATTTTAGCCTTCTCTGCTACAAGTGCTGTGAACTTTGGATGGGTGGAGTATGGCTCAGTAGTTTAGGACTGTGTACTTTTAATTGGAAGGTTATTATCCCAGATGGCTGGTCAAGTGATGTCATTGTTGGGGCCTTGCTAGATAAATGTATACTTTATGTAAATGAATTAAGCAGTTTATCCAGTTTGTGTCGCACACCTTTTTTAAAAATGTAATATTTCTATAAAATACATATTGTAATTGGTTTCTATAAAGGAATTTGCCTGTTGGTCCTTTTGCAATCCTAATTTTCTTTTATTTTGTAACCTTCTTTTGAGACCATGGAATCCTTTTTTCGGAGGTTTGGAAAGTCATACCAAAAATGCACGACTGTCTTAAGAGTGTGGGAGAAAAATGTCGTTTTAATAGATTACACTATGTAACACAAATTTTGTTCCTGGACAATACATGTTATTTCTTAATTGCTTATGTTGTAAAAGTA
>JAAGVU020000103.1:3475720-3488806 GCA_011763525.2 Mormyrus iriodes
AAAGTGACACAACAGGATGTGTGAGGTTTATGCTAAATTAGTATGGGAAACGCAAAAAGCTCGTAGGATAGACTTCACAGGTTTACACAAGACCACACCGCCACCCCGAAACAATTGCAGTAGAACAAGTCATTCTGTTACTTATTGGAGGGATTAATCTCACAGTCCAAATATACTTGAAAAATAGTGTCCTGTATTGGTTCAAAAGGTGACACAGCGTTTTATTTATATTTAAATTATATGGCCCACAACATGTGAACAAACTGAATTATTAAATCTGGCCAAGAGATTGATCTTTGGTTTTCCACAGAATAGAAAAATATACATTATTTCACTAATAAGCAGTGGCAAGTTTCACTGCTGGCACCAGCCACATTAGACAGAAATACAGTGCTTACCGACTGAATTTTCCCAAAAACGGTATTCATTAATGCGTTTAATGTGACTGAGATACAAAAATGATTCCATTTGCAGATTTTTGCTCCACTATTTCTATCCCTTTTGCCCATACTTCTGCATAACTTCCAAGTTAATGTCAGTGCTTGTAGTCAACCAGTCAGCAAAGTTTATCACTATAAGCCCCACCCAGTACTTCCTGGTCGAGCGAAAAGTACAAACTCAGGAGTAGGGACTAAAAAAGGTTCAGAAACTCCCAGGAACCATAATTGGGCCAAGGTCCTGTGGTGGGAACGGAATAGAAATTCTCGGTTCGTAAAAAAAAAAAAAGTTCCTGTGGTGGGAATGGGCCTAGTGAGGTTATCAGTTCATCCAGCCTTTGAAGAAACCAGACTAAGAAAAACTGCATAAAATTACGGTAACATACAATAATAGGTTCTAAGTCAGGAGTGTCTCTGGTTGGTGTAATCATTACAGTCTCAGGGAACAAGAGGGGTACTGAGAAGCTTCACCTCTTTGGTAAACCTTCTCTGAGACACTGAAGGCCTCTTTTGGCTCACCTGTGAGAGGCACACTTCTGATTCCTGGCCAGAATTACTGTTTTTCTCTGGAGACTCTTTGGAAGCAGCCTTAGCCAGCTGGACCTCCAGACATTTGATCTGCAGGGAGCAGGCCGTATTTCTTAATTGATGTTGACACAGTGCTACACAGACGCTCATTAGAGGCTCAAACTGTATCTGCACACATGGGCTTGGACTGAACATGTCACTTAATGTTTAAAATTAATCTTAATTTACACATTGATGCAATGACTGTCAACATTCTTATAATATCTCCTAGTAATTAACTGGACAGTCAATTAATCATCACATCCAGGAAAATACCGGTCTCCATCACGGGGTGGTGCTCTCTCCTGGGGCCCTGCCCACCTTTTTGTGGAGCCCCTCAGCCTCGCACTCATGCCGCTCGCGCTCCGCCTTGCTCTGGTTCTGGGCCTCGCCCAACAGCGCCTCCAGCTCCTCATTTCTCTCCACCAGCTCCTCCTGCTCATCAAGCTGCTTCTGCAGGCGCCGCTGCAGCTCACGCAGTTGGCAGTTCTTGTCCTCCAGCTCGTGAAGGCATCTGTGCAGACACAGCCAGCAGTCGAGTCAAACCACATGCGCCTTGCAGCTGATAGATCACTTCTGCAAAGCTAATCTTACTGCTTTCAGTTAACGAACACCATAGGTATAACAGTAAGAAAACTACTGGAATTAACTAGTAACTAAGATACTTATATGGGTGCTAAAGGGTAACTCAGTTGGTCACTTACCTGCGGCTATTATTCAAAAAGTGACTTGAATTTTACCCATTTACACAGATGGATATTTTAACATGAGCAGTTCATCTCAGGTACCTTGCCTAATGGTAAAACAGCAAAGGCCCTCCTGGGATCTGAACTGACAGCTGACACCATATACAGGCAAAATTCTGTAACTGCATCCTTTATCGAAACTCTCTAAGGCTCCTTTTTATCTCATGACAAAATATCTTAGTTCAGCTATGCTCAGTTTTGAACAAAACACTATAACTTACTTACATACTACTAATAATGGACAAAACGAAGCTTCATGAACCATTTGCTGTATTCTTTGACCCCACTAGATGGCGCTCTTGGTGTGCTTTGGGGCATGCGTTGTGCCCTTTTTAAACAGAGCACCATCTAGTGGGCTCAAAAATTACAGCAAATGGTTCATGAAGCATTGATGTTGTCCATCACTACCTATTACACATGTGGGTGGACAGTCAAAAAAAAAATAAATCTCTTTTTCTCAGTTTCGGTGCCAACACAGACACTGTGTTTCGCCTTTGTGGGGCAGTACAGGTCACCTTGTCTTTATTTGCTAGGCTTCTGTCCTGGACATAGATCAGCATAGGTAAATGCTACCTTTTATGCAGCAGCTTCTCATCCACAGCTAATGGGGTCGCCCCGGGCACAGAAAGCGGTTCGGCCAAGCCCACGGCACTCTCCCCCTGTGGGGGGGGGGGGGGGGGGGGGGGCACAGATTCAATGATGAGCTGCGGTGTGAGTAACAGGGGACACCCCACTGACAGGCCGGCCAGACCCACCTTATGCAGGCCGGCCACCGGTTCCTCTCTCACCACTTTCTTCGGGTCGTCAATGATGTTCTCAACCTACAGGGGTGTGGATCACAGTGACTTTTAGCAACAGCAACACCAGTGAAGCACCTAGCTGACAGATCGCAACTTTCACTTGGGGAGCAAGATCTGTAAACACATTCATAAGGCAGCGCATGCCACACGACTGTGGTAAGCAGCAACGAGCACATGCAAGCCAGCGCCACATGCACAAACCCACTGTGCGTCGTGCTAAAAGCTATGATCAGATAAGGCTCGGCCCAATGCATTAACTTCCTTTCCTGTGGTTGGGCCTCTTTGGGGCATGAAACAGAGCTGAACTGGATCACAATACATTTTGCCAAGTCGGGGTGGGTCTCCCACGCACCCAACAGCCAGCCGGAAAAAAGCTCATTATGTCAAATGGCCAGTCTAGGTCTGGTTTGAAAGTCATCAAGGTTAATTAGATCCAGCAATCCACCAAATGGCCATGATGTATAGAGAAAACACTGATATACACCTACAACTACATGAGCTTCAGGTTAGAATTCAGCAGCTTAACCACTGCTTTTAATCCCAAAAGCTTGTTGATTTTCACAGCTGAACATCTAATGAGCTATTCAGGCTGCGTAAGCAGAGCCTGAAGAATAGACCGTCCTTCGGATGACAAATTTTAAGGCCTTTACCACTCTTTTACCTCCCCACACACATGATTTTACCGGGGGTGCAATTGCGCCCTCTACTGGGCAGATGAAAATGCTACGTGAACATCAAAAAGGTACATAGCAAAGTCAAATTTGAAGATGTGGCTTATGTTGGTCATATCAATGTGCAATAATAATTTATGGTAAATGTATACATTTTTTGAGCAGATTTATTTATGTGGATGAAAAGCCTAGAATCGCCTATGTGTCCATCCCTCCCTTCACTTAATAGGTCTGACTACATACCATATCGAAAAGAATGTTTTTCTCGGAGTCCAGAGTGCGCATCCTCATCGTCAGGGCTTTGTTTTCCAGCTGCAGACTCTCGTTCTGCTCCTTGACCTTCGCCAGCTCCATGTCGCCTGGGTGTAACAGAGGGGCGGGGCATCGGCGCCAAGCTTATAGTGTGCAGTGTTCTGGGGAAGTTGGACTCGATGGATTTGACTCAGTCACCGATGTTACTCACCGCTCTCTCTCAGCTGCTCCAGCTCCAGCTGAAGTCGCTCTGCTTCACGGGTGGCCCACAGAAGCTCAGGTTCTGAGGAGATGGGTATATGGAAAAGTGGGACAATCTTAGTTACAGAAACGCCGTTGGTTGACTGCTCGCTGGGTGCCCTCTCAACGCTACCAGGTGCCAGGCGTAGCAGTAGGAAGGTTTACAGTAAAGAGCCACCAGGGACCAGGCGAAGCTAGTGCATTTTTGACGACGTGCAAGTGAGGCAAACAGCACAATACAAACAAAGAGCCTGGGCATAGGTGCAGCTACACTGTGCTACTAATGAATGCCCACGTACAAGAGTAAGCAGTATTGGAGCAGGAGCTACACAGTATCTTCCAAAAAAAGCTAGTACCTAAGAAGCTGTCTATTCAGTGACTAGAAAGTGTAACATTAAGATCATTCAGGGAACCTAGAATGGAATCAGGCTAGTAGAGGATTCATTGAGGCGTTTCTTGAAGATTGGAGAGGGAATCTGATGAATGCATGTGAATCAGCAGCTCAGTCCACCACCAGGGAACCACGCGATGGTTTTAGGTTGAACGGCTCCAGTGTGGCTTTCGTAAGTGACAGGACACTACGGCCTGTGTGCAGAGCTCACCTTGTTGGTCCTGCGTCTTCCTGGCGGAGTCCAGTTCGTCGGTGAGCCGCCGGATCTCCTGGTGTGCCATGGCCAATCTGCAGGATGCCTCGTCCAGGTCTCGCCGCAGCCGCCGTAGCTCAACACGCTCCCCTTCCCGCGGGTCCTCGGCCCCGGCCTGCGGGTAAGGGCCGGGAAAGCAGCTGTGGGTGACGCTCAGACCGGGAGCAGGTGGGCCAGCTGAGAAGCAGGTGTGGGCCCGGCTGATGGAACGCAACCGCCATGCCCCAGAGAATCGACGTGGGGGAAGCATGAATGGAATTGCAGCACCAAGGAACTAGGAAACCGGATGGGATGCTCACATTCTTAGTCCCCTCACTTGTATCAGAACAGCGGTGCCCCACACTGGTCACATGATGTGATCATGTGGCATCCTCTACATATGCCGGCATACTTTGGGAGTGACCTTCATTCCCCCAGTAGAGGTTGGAACTCCCCCTGAAATCCCAGCGTGCCCGAGAAAGGTGGGGGTTCAAACAGCTGGGCTCCACAAGCACCTCCCAGTGGGTGTTTCTCAGTATGCGTCATCGTCCATTGCTGAAGACCAGATCCAATACTCAAGAACAGATCTAGAAGTAAAGGGCGGTAAAAATCCCCGGAAGTCATTCTTGCCCCACCCCAAATATCAAGGATACATCGGTTGCATCCCTTCCAAATGAGAGCACTCCCATGATTCATTGCGCCCCAAGTTTGTTCTTGGGAGGCAAGTTACCAAGACCGGTCTTGCTAAGTACGAGCCACGAGTAGGATCTTTGTGTTCTTGATATTGAGAAACACCCACTGTTTCCATGGGATTTGTCAAAAGGGTTAATAGTGGGTGGCATGTCCCTATCGGAAGTTAAACTGAGCTTCATCGTTAAAGGGTGGCTCATCTTCATGAGACAAACCTCATAAAATCTGTATAGGCAAATGTTTCTTTGTGGGGGAGGGGTGGGGGAGGTAGTTGTAATGCTAAATGCAAAAATGACAGTCACACTCACCACACCCAGTACCCAGTACATTACCACTGCTAAACTGGCGCAACTCTTAAGTCCCAGTTATAAATAAAATAAAATACTACAGACAACATTGTTGCAGAAGGCAAAAACATCTGGAGATGGAACACTGTCTCACTGTAACGGTGAAGGGTCAAGCTGCCTTCATTACCCTCCTTCTGTGAGTGACCTGCTTGCAAGCTCAGGCATAATGTCCTCAACATGAGGAGATAGGACATGCATGGTGGCCTTGAAGGGAAACGGTTATCTGTACCAGCAGACTGACATCAGCGCAACAGATCACATGCTTTAAATGTGACGATACACAGGGCGACTTTTTGAGCAATATTGCTGCCCAGTATTTTGCTCGGGCACTTTTCCCACTTATATCGGACACCAAATTTCCATTTGAAAAGCTTTGATCGGCAGTGAGCAACCTTTTACGATCATCCAGATCCAGATCAGTTGCCCTTTGTCCCACCTGGTTAGCAATTGGGCGGCAACGTTGCTCAAGAAGTTGGCATGTGTATCATCACCTTAAGGGTGGAAGTTTCAGAAAAATCCCAGCATGCCGTGTTGTCTTCCACACACCCATGCAGAGGGGGTTATATAGAAAATGCGATCAGTCGGGGGCCGGGTCGGGGGTGGGGGACGGACATACGGAGGCACGCATTTTTGGGCCTTTGGAAGTCTTGCGAACTCCAAAGAGCTTCTTCCAGGGACTCTGATCTGAGGGCAGCTTCTCCTTGTGGAAAAGACAATGTGGAGAGGATCACACCACCGGGCTCAACACCACGACACTGGCACCAGCCCTCCGGGACGGGACAGACCTGAGACAGAATCTCCCCACCTTATTCTCACTGTGCTTGGGGTCCTGGGAATCCCCCTGCTGCCTGAGCTGCGTCTTCGAAAGCTGCAATTCACACACAGGTCCAAAAGAACTGCATGAGTCAGTCAAAAAAAATTATGATAATAAAAAGAAAATGTCTGCGTGGAAGATATGTGCAGATATGTTTAACACTGCTTGTCAATGGACCTTTGTTACGAAACCAGTAAATTTGCAACATTATTACAGAATTAAGCAAACATCCCCGGACTTTCTGTAAGTGCTGCATGTGACAAGTGCTGTTGGTAACTGATAGCTCGATGTTCCACTACTTAGTGAATGATGGGCATTTATTTAAGGAACCCCAGCAAACTTGCCTGGCAGCCAGGAGTGTCTTGAGGCCGGTCTTGTACCTCCTGCAGGCTGTCAGTCAGGCTCAGGGTGTCCAGCTTCTTCTCGCAGGCCTCCAGCTTCTCCAGCAGTGTGGCTCTTTCCACCAGCAAGTAGGCCACCTGCTCGCTAGGGCTGCTGTGGCTGATCTCAGCCAAGCCCTCCTGCTCCAGCATCTCCGCTAGTTCCTTCAGCTGAATGTCTGCATGCAGAGCACAGTCACTTATTACCCATGACCAGAGAACTGCTCTCATGGTGAGCAGGCACTGCCTCCATGGGGGCCAAAGCTTCTGCAACCCACCCCAGCCCTGGCACTCACCCTGCTGGACCACGACCTCCCGTAAATGGGCACGGAGCTGCTCATTCTCCTGCTCGTAGACGGCGGCCAGTGACTCCCGGTCATCCAGCATGTTCCGGATGTGCGCAACATAGTTCTCCACCTGCGAGAAGATGCGGGGGTCAAACCCCAGGGTGTCTTTCATTTTCCACTGCTTTTACTTTTTAGGACCAGAGGATAGGCTATGGATTTCTATATACTGGGGAAAAAATAACAATTACAAAAAAAAAAAATTTCCAAGACCCCAAGATAAAACTGGAAAAACTCCATTTTTAAACATCAAAAAGACACCAAATTTTCTCTTTTGATCACTGCCCTTAAACCAGCCCCAAAGCCTCCCACATCACCTTGCTCTACCCACACAGATCCGCACCTCCTCCATTTCATCAGCCCGCTGTGCTTGGAGGCTCTGTAATTCCCTGACAGAGAACAACCGGTCCCCCTCGCTGCGCTGGAGGAGTCTCCACAGGTGGCTCTGGCGCTCCTCTGCGGACGCCTCGGCAGACAGTCCATCCTCCAGCAGGCACCGATCAATCTCGTCCATTTCTTTCTTTTCCTGGGCAAACAGAAACTCTGACCAAAATTTTGCAAGATTCTAATCCCTTGCCAAGCTTCTTGCTAGAAACCTGTCGTCAAAGTTCCACATGGGGGCGACAATGAGTAGAAAAAGACACATATAGACAAAGTGTTAGGCTGACTGACTGACAGATAGAAGACAAATTTTCTCAGCACTGTAGAAACAGGCGAAATGACTCCGGATCCAAACTACACTGACATCACACCATTTTTGCTCTAATCCTCAAGGGGTATGGGTGGCACATCCTTACCTTACTCATGCTCTCCTCAGTGTCCTGCAAGTGCCCCTCTGGCACCTCTGTAACACGGCAGCCATGATGCACCTCCTCCTGAATGGGAGGGGTAGCATTAATCCCAAGAGGGGCACTTAATATTTTTTAAGAAAAAATCCAAGCATTACACTTATTCCGCCAGAAAGCCACACAGCGTCCACAGTACAATATGCATTAAATTCATTCTCCAGCAGATAATACTGGACTACATGACATATTAACTACCTAATATTATACATTTAATCTCAGGATCAGGTTAGTCCTGAACACACTATAGCTTAGTGTGATTTGGGTGCATTTTCTGTCAGCTTCTATAACAAGAAAAGAGTGGTAATGATTAAGCAAAACGACTTCCCAGATTGTTAAATGACAAACACTCAGGTGGAGCTGCTGGTATCCTACACCTTCCACATGACAGATCAGGATGCTCTCCTTCTGAGGGAACCCACACAGCACCGCTTCTCTTCACTTAATCCCTCCTCGACATCCTGGAATCCCTGTCCAGCGCTCCTATCACACAGCAGCTGTCAGACACCTCCTCTCGATGGGGAGGGGCCACAGGTGAGGCCCAGTCTACCATGTACACCGACACCCGCGTGGCCACCACCATCCAGGGCTTCCCCCACTGTGCCTAGCAGACCATCGACAACTGCTATTCAATCCACCCATCATGCTGTCTAGACACCCATGTTACACCTCAGGGAAGGATGCATTATAAAAACAAAATTAAGCCCTTGCTTTAACTAATTATTTCCTAATTTAACTAATTCGATTACCCAGCACCCAGACTGTTAGCAATGTAAAAACCACACCTCCCTGTGCCCCCATTTCATCTTGCAGTGCAAAGGGGGGGGGCTGGCACGTCGTTATTCTAATCATTTACACCTGAGGAGCATCTGGTTAAATAAAAGTGATATCGTGGCTCCTTGCTTTGGTGCTTATTTTGCATCCCTGTGTGGACAGAGGAGCTGGACCCATTGGGTTTAGGTTCCTTAGCTGATGTTTCTTTAGAGTCAGTGTTTATCTTTGGGTTTTCCTTAATGAATATCAGTTGTGTTGAAGTTTTCATGCTTTGTCCCTTTATGTTACGGTTCATACAAGCCAAGCCGTAGTGAAAATAAATGGTTTTATATCCAGGCATCCACCTGCTGTGAAAATCCCATCGTCCTTCGTTAGCGTGAGGACAGCAGCACCCTTAACACAGCAGTACCCTCCTGCACCTCAGTGACATGTTTCACGTGCATGTAGCACAGCTCCTGCTTGGATAACAGCAGGGGCATCTCCCTGCACTGGGCATGGTGCCACAGGGTGCCCTGGCACTGCGTGGGGAGCACCTCAGAGATAAACCCTTCTTCTAGCTCTTTTCTTCTCCTGAACAAACCAAGACATGTGGACCATAAAGCAGGAGACTGAACCTTTTGGATTTGTGTGTTCACCAGTGCATTGTAAACAAAAAAAATGTGTCCAGATGGGGGCAGCAGTGAGTAACAGGTAATTCTCAGGTCTTTTCTGTATTTCTTGAATTTTTATATATATGTGTGTGTATGTATATATGCTGTAGAACTGACCTCTATAATTCAAAGTAAAATATGTATATTTATTTTGCAATGAAATATGCTCATTACCAGATGCCAACCCCCATATCTATTTTGCTTAAACAATTCCATCCAAGTATGTTTATTTAAGGCTACAACACTATATCTCACCCAAAGAGTTTTTTAAATTATACCATTCTTGCCACAATTCCTTAGCCGCTACCCCACCATCGGTTTCACAAACTACCATTTGGTCAGTTAAGTGGTCATCAACAAATGTTAAAATCTATAATGGAAGCTGGCCTGAAGTTGAGGAATTGTACTTAATCTTAACAGACCGATACATAGGAACACCCTGGATGTTGTGGATACAAATTCTGAAACTGAGGACAGGCCTGAATGAATTCATTAACTGCCTAGTTAACCTGGTTAGCATCCTATTTTCACACATGTTCAACTGCCCAAAGGGTGTGAGATTACAAAAAGGCTGTTTGGGGAACTGCTGTTTGATCTACAAACAGAAAAAAAGCCCAGCCCCAGATGAGTTTCTATGGCAACATGCCCTTAGCCCCTCAATACGGGGAGGGACTGTTGCCTGTGCGGGCATGTGCACATTCTCTGAGTTTCACTTTACCGCGAACTTAATTAGTGCAACATTCAGAGGTCAGAATTAACGTGAGCACAGCTGAACTATAGAATGAAAAGTATTTCATGCATTGCCCACCTGCTTTGGCCAACAGCTGCTTGAAACCACAAACCCCTCTTTAATACTTGATATGGTGTGAGCCCTACCAGCACTAACCCACTAATACTTGACAGCTGGCGCACAAATGCAACACACTGTTGCCTGAAACAAATGACGTTACGAGCCAAGCATTGCATACATTGTTTCGAGGTGTGAAGACCTCACAACCTACTGGGGATGGATTAAACATGAGAACAATATGAAAGTTATATTGTTCGGAATCCATTCCACGTTTTAGGGTAGCGGGTCAGATCCCAACCTTTGCCTATTCAGTAAAACATTTTCAAAAAAGTTTTTACTCTAATTAAAAAAAATGCGACTTTGATCCTACATATCTGATGCACATTAGAACTCAAAATTATAGGAAAAAAATGTTTTCATACATGCAGTAAAATGTCAGTTGGTTTTATTTGGTTTGAGCTGTAATTTTATTATGTCTTAACTAAAACAATCGAAAAGTACAGCAAAGAGCATAAATGGAGCTCGACGGTGGCGGCGGCGCGCCTGTTTACCTCCCGGCTCTCCATGCCCCTCGCCTCGGCCTGGGGACAGCCTAAACTCCGGGGTGCATTTGGGCTTTTCTCGCTCGCCAAAATGTTACAATGTCGCCGTCAACGACGATGTGGCGTTAAAAACCGCACCGACAAATCCACTGAGAGATCTCTTTGCCAGAGCCCACTGGCGCTTTCCGCTTTCACCGACGGCGTGTGGATCAGAACCCTCGGTCCGAACCCGCCTGCTCGGCCGATCGATGGGATCCATTCTCCTCCGAAACCGCGTCGGCGTCACGGACACGGCGTCCCCCGAACGGGATGCGCTTCCTCGCCCGGGGAGTGCACAGACGGCATCTGGATTTACGCGTCCGAGGTCCAGTTGCCCAAAAAGGTTCGGGAAATCGCTCTCATTCCGGGTTTACCCTAATCTAATTGCATGTGCAGCCTGCGTCTTCACACAGAAAGTCTTCGAGATGTTGGTTTAAGCCGCAGATTCCCATTCCCATTCAAGGAGACCGAGTTCTGTCTCAAAATAAAACACCTCGGTTTTCTTCAAAATGTCCGACCCAGAACAAATCCTATATCCCGGACCGAGCATTCCAGCCGGTCCAAAAAGGATTACCTAACGTTATAGGGATCCCAGACGGCAGTCTCGCTACCCAGACAGCAAAGTACAGAACTATGCGATTATTAATTGTCAGCAAATCCGGCGTTCTTCTTACTTAGATCCAGCTAATTGCATGTTTTACTAATTTCGGTTCCGAAGTCACTACATAAAAGTGCACGATAGTCTTGGAATGCAATTGTTTAGTTACAGTTAGAAAACACTTTTTGCGAATAATCACGGAAAACTGCTGTCACCGCCTCCAAGAAAACAAGTTTTAATAAACAAAACTTTCACAGGCGTGCTTGTGGGACCGCTCATTGTTAGATCGTTTTGACTAACAGATAAAACGCAGTACAGCTTGTTTAAACGCCATTTGGCTATTAAAGTTTAAAATGAACTTTAAAAACTCATGCAACACCCGAAAAACTTCTGCTCTTCAGTGCTTGATCCACCATATATTGCACGTGGCTATATGATCAACAGCGACATTATAATACAGCCGAATAATTCCGAAAAGAAACCGTTATCGGGCAGCTAACAGCTAAAGCTAGGATTAACGATAGTATAGTATAGTAACGATAATGCCATCATCAGCTAGGCAACGACTCAACTGGTGGCGTTTCTGTATCAAAAACTCCAGTAACGTCTTGTGGCGAAATGCACTATGTATTTTTTCCCAAATTACTTCTTACGGAACAGTTACTATCCATATGATAAGTATCCATTTGTCCTTAGTATTAATTACAGATGCACTACAGCACGATCCCTTGAAGAGCCGGAAAATGGCTCGCAGAAGCCATAAGCTACCTTGGCAACGGGAGAAACCATTTGTGTGGGGGTGTGTACGAGTCAGTAGGTGGGCTGGACAAGTTAAAAAAGATGTACAGTATTAATCCTGTTTCCATTTTTACTCTGATTAGTTGACCTGCTGTATTAATTCTCTCAGCATTAATAACTAATCTGTAGCTATTTCTGAAACATAGGTTTTCTCCTGACATAGGGTTATGGACTTGGCCTCCCACCCAGGGTGTAACATAGCCTTGTGTCTTATTCTGCCTCGAATAAGCTTTAGACTCCCCCTGAACCCTCACCAGGATAAGTGGTGAAAGGTGGAAGCTTGGATGGATGAATAGTGTTGTAGGTTTTTGCCAAAAATTCAATAGTTGCCTCATTAGAACCAAATATCCCGAGGTTCACAAACATTTTCTAGCATAGATCATGAATGTTTGAACAATTAATTAAAAATAAATATAAAAATGTACCCCAGTTTGTGTGTTTTCTGTGTGATTTGTTTAATTGCATCATGCTTATCTATTTCCGACGATTTAGATAAAGTTCGCCCTGTTAGGATCACTGTTACCTTATACCCCCATGGTTGTGTGTAGGGAGTTCTTGCACTCTTAGCATGAGTTTCCTTTGGGTGCCCTTTTATTGCTGACATTTCCTTCATCACTTGAAATCTGATCTGTCTAGGTCCTTCCTGCTCATGCTTGCCACCCAAATGTGACCCCCACCTATCACTTTTCTGGTGGTGAACCCCCAAGATGGCTCCATGTAGCCATTTTGGAGTAAGGTCACCCAGCTTACATGTGTGGCCTGGCCATTAGGTGCTCGCCCAAGAACACCACCCTCACACCTGGCTCCAGTGATGGGTCCTGGTAACCCTACTCCTGTCAGGGTACTCTGCTTTTGTTGGTACGTTTCATGAGGACGCTCTCGGCCTCCCTGTGAAAGCCCATTCCAGGGTACTGAAGAGAAGACTCCACCAGATGGTCAAACGTAGGTTTCAGGAGTAACGATGCCAGCCTAGCTCTGGAGCAGTGAAGCAGCTCTTCTCCCTCGCACAGCTGTGTGATGGTTAATGGCAGCATGCTAACACAGTTTACATGTTCATTGTGGATTTGCAGAATACGTATGACCGCATGCCCAGCACATTCTGTGGGAAGTGTTGCAGGAGTATTGGGTATTGGGGCTGG
>JAAGVU020000103.1:3488906-3551567 GCA_011763525.2 Mormyrus iriodes
ATTTGCAGAATACGTATGACCGCATGCCCAGCACATTCTGTGGGAAGTGTTGCAGGAGTATTGGGTATTGGGGCTGGAACTTCTGATTTTCATGTATCCCCCAGATTTTAGGTAAGGGAGTTCTGATCTGACCTTCTTACTATGTTGCCACCACAATCCTCACCAGGAAAACAGTGTAAGAAGATGATGACTTGATTCAGCAATAGTACTTTTATACATCCGTTGTGTTTACGTTTTCATAGTTTCCATAGTGATAGTTTCCAGTCATTGCAGAGGCACAAAAAGGCCACTAGGTGGCTACAAATGTTTCATTCTGTATACGGAATATTCAGGGTATGCGTATTTGGCAGAACAACATTTGTGTCTCAGCGGTTTGTCTCTAAGTTGGCAGTTGAGTCAGAAACAAAGGAACATTTAAAAGTGCAAATTTTCGATCCGACTTTTTTTTAAAATTTTCTGCAAATAAATATAAGTCAAAGATCCTTGTGTTTTTACGAATGAAATGATATGTAATGCAACGCAAGTAATACTATCATATAGATTTATACAGTGGCATATGATAGTCATTACCTCACTAGGTAATACAGGATAAGCAGTTGGAATATGTATTTTGATAAATTAATAAAAATTATAAATCATCAGATCAGTTTCTAGAGAACTTGAAAAACGGAACATTAATATGAGTAATAAATCTCAATAAAGATTGTAAAGTAAATTAGACTTAATTCTGAAGTAAATTAAACCACTTGAATTGCCATGATGCAGACAGTTAGCTGGCTGTTCTGACAGACTAAACTAACCTTTATAGGTATTTGCTCTTTTGACTTGAAGTGTTAATTTGATATTTGATTTATTTATATAACATCAAGCCATGTGTTATGTTATATAACATGTTACATAAACATGTCAATCCATCCATCCATCCATCCATCCATCCATCCATTTTCTAATCACTTATCTTGATTAGGGAAACAAGCTTGTTTGCAGGTAGTATATAACTGTGTAAGTGTGTGTAAGCATGTATGTGTATGTAGGTAACAATGTAACCAAATGACCCCATAATGCTATAAAACCTGTCATTTTCACCTTATGGGAATAATTTTTTCAGTCCCCACAACAGGAAACTCAGTTGTATAAAATATGGCTCATGCCGTCTGCAATCAAAACCCCAAAAGTGCCAAAAGTCTTCTATTTTGGTTACTTATGGTTAAGGTTAGGGCTGGGTAGGGGGTAAGGTTGTCATTGTCGGGATTACGGTTTTCCCCATAGGAATGAATGGAGAGTCCCTGCAAAGATATGAGTA
Organism: Mormyrus iriodes; assembly: GCA_011763525.2. Classification (NCBI taxonomy): domain Eukaryota; kingdom Metazoa; phylum Chordata; class Actinopteri; order Osteoglossiformes; family Mormyridae; genus Mormyrus; species Mormyrus iriodes. The sequence goes on from JAAGVU020000103.1 coordinate 3,490,210, forward strand.
CAGGTCTCTGTGTGTGTGTGTGTGTGTGTGTGTGTGTGTGTGTGTACCCTGTGATATACTGGCATCCTGTCCAAGGTTTACCCCAGCCTTACACCCTGTAGTATCCGAGAGGCGATACAAACATGTTCCCTTTGCTATAATAAATGTCTAGTGTCTTTTATTTTTGAATGTCACTGAAAACTACACATAAATATTAATTCTGAAACTCTCACCTTTTGGTTGTGGGTGGTCAAGCTTTACAAAGCCAAGGGGAGCAAAATTGGCCACTAATGGGCAGAAATTGGATGAATTTAAAAGATTCGCTAGATGATATACGATAGCATAAGTAATTACCCAACTACAAAGTCTATACTCCCACATCGTTTGTTAAGTCGTTTTTATGTTTTTCCATTGTATATATTTCAGTTCATACATTTTTGATTTAATCACATAAATAACAATTTAATTTAGAAGATTTATTAAACTTTGGAACTAGGCCTTTTGAACTAATTTGCTTCTTTTTCCACTGTAAAGTTTACACACTGTAACAAATAAGCTTTCAGTCACAGCACTTATGCTGATTATTATACTGTTTGAGGGACTTAATCTCTTCCTGTCTTGATAACTGGTGACCATCATATTCATACTTATGCTGTATTTATATTTAAAGGGCTGTAGTTTGTCGATTGAATAAAAGCCAAGGCTTGTGGCCAGAGGGTGATTAAAATAATGTAAGTAATATGAGAAGACGCTGAGTAATAACAGCAAGCTGTGTGAGAGGGAATAGCAAGGCTTCTGGGCTGGAAGTTTTTTGGTCAAGTCCCAGGAGATACCTTGCTGTTTTACCCATGATAAAAAGTTCTTAACTTGAAGAGGATGAAAAATGATATGATGTATGATATATTTTATCCTCTAAATACCACTCCCTTGTTAGTAGAGGGGTCTCTATATTTTGGGTTTATACTGCATAGGACAAGTGGGTATAGAAAATAGATAGATGGATAAATGGATGGATGCCCCTAAGGGAAGTGGAGAATCAACTTGCAATTGGTTGTTTTGCCATGAAATAGTAACAATATTGACTTCAATGGCACGATGGGGGAAGGAATCAAAAAACTAGATGTCACAAAGTAACATTTTATATTACTATGTTTCAAATTTTGCTATTTCATACAAGGGCACAGCTCATTTTAATGACAAGCACATTTATCTTCACATAAAGACGACATTTTCAGCTGTCTTTGATACGAGCTAGAGTTTAGTTTAAGGGACTTGGAGATTTGAGCGTGATGTTGTTTGGAAAGCAGCAGCTTTTTTCACATGTGGAATTTTAAAGTTCTTGGGCGGATCCAGCTTGAGTCATTTTGAGACAGTGAATCTAGACCAAAGGAAAGCAAAGAGGGAACTGACTGAAAAGGAAATGGGCGGGAAGAGTTTCCCCTAAAAATATTCTGCATTCCTCTCCTTCTCTGTACCTCTTTTTCTATGCTGGACATTTGACTGGGGGGGTGGAAGGAAAGAGGGGAGTGTCTTGATTGCAAGAAGGACCACCAAAGGAAAGAGGCAGAGAGTGTTACTCAGAGATTTATCGTCTTGGAGCTGAAATCAGTAACGTGAGGTGAGCTGCTATTTTTTGAATATTTTGTTGCATTGCCTCTGTTTTTTAATATGCTATGATGCTTATTTACACAGGACGGCATGCGTTGCATGGTTTGCTCTTTATGATTCATTTTTCTATGTGTTTGCTGATTATTCTATTTTTAAACTATGTTTATTATGGAAACTTGATAATAGTGTTGGTTTCAGTGTTAGTGCGATGTACGGTGTCATGATATTCTAGCAGTAAAATACTTCAGAAACTGTGGTGTAATATTGTGGCCACTTAACATCCTAAAAGTTCCCGTTTTTGGTCACTGATGCACAGTCACGTGATAAGATTTTTCCATACCGGGTTATGAGTACTCCCTCTTAAAGCAAAAACTAATTGGAACCATGCGTTGACAAAATTACTAGCAGAACGGTACACTCATTCTCTTTACTGTAAGCAACAATTTTTCATTTCTCACTGTGAAACTTCATAGGTCATGTAGTAAATCATTTAAGTTAAGTTATAATACACTATAAGTCGGCTAATTTAGGATTTGTATTATCATTCCAAACAGAGCTTCTCTCTGTGACTTCGTCCAGTGAACACACCAGGTCCTCGGTTTTACAAAAGCATCACAGCCGTTTTGTTTTCGGCACAGGTGCAGCGGACAGAGCTGCTGAGTACAATGGGCTTTTTGCTTGTGTTCGTGACCCTCCTGCACCTGATAACACTTACCATATTGTTTATTGCCACCACTGAAAAGGTGAGTCATTACCAACATTTACTCCAGGAGATAAAGCCAACGTTTGTGTTTTGAATTTCTGAATATTCTTAATCATTCTAAAGGCACAGTCTACATGTCAGCAGGTGACCATTAACGACGCTGTTGTGCAAAGGCAAAACACTGTAACTACCTATCTTACCAAAACTGAGTTATGAGCGACATAGGGTCCCTTTGGCTCTGTAGTACAGCTATGCTCGGTTTTGAAGAGAACACTATCGTTTACCTCCCTACTACATTTAGAAGCCCCCCTTTCTCAGTTTTATTGTCAGCATAATCACTGTATTTTGCTTTTTGGGCCCAGTAGGGGCCTCAGAGACTCCTGCAATGTGCTAGTCTCTTAGGGGTAGAGTTAGGGGTTAATTTACTAGCCCACCTCCAACACCCCCTCACCCCCACCTCTTCTCCAAACAGTCCTGGTGGGTATGGAGTGGTGAGGAGAACTCAGACCTCTGGTATCACTGCATGCTCGACAACAACACAGGAACCTGGCTGTGCACATCTTCCAAGGAAAGTGGTAAGAGCTTCATTCATCAAAGACCCTTGGATCTTTTGCCATGAAACTATTGTCCCACACTTTTGGTGGCAAGGAGCAGCTAAGGGATCTTACCTGATGGAATCTTGTCCCTGTCATTTCTCCTTACTCAGAGTGGCTCCACGCCGTGCAGGCCCTCATGGTCCTCTCCGTCATCTTCAGTTCTATTGCTTTTTTGATCTTTCTTGCCCAGCTCTTCAAAATGTCCAAAGGAGGCCTCTTTTACATCACTGGACTGTGCCAGATCTTTGCAGGTATTAGACAAAAAAATTGTCTGTTAGACAGTACCTTCTGCATCATTATATTTTAATCTATGTGCAATACTGCGTGCCTTTGCTTAAAGAAAACATCCATCTTTTACATGACTCTGTTAAGTTTCAATGAATTAAAAACCCGAACAGTTTTTTTTTTTACCATAATAGAGCTGAACCATTATATGCCCAGTTCATTTATGACATTACTCAAATGAAAACAAAGTTTCCCATTGTTTACATGTAAACAATCATCATTTGTTTACATGTAAACAAAATCAGTTATCTGGCAAAAAGGATGCTCTATTTATTAAAGTCATTACCTTATCCATAGTGACTCAAGTTTTAACACTTTCATATTGCCAGAGAATTTCTTGCAGAGATTCAGGGTCAGTTATTCAAAAGTCCGTCTTCTTTTCAGCGTCCTTAATGACTTCACTACCTGCTGGCCTAATTAAAAATGTAATTCATTGCCCCCTTTTTGTGTCACTTTCATGTGCTCCTCTCAGGTCTCACAGATTTTTCGGCTATGATCATCTACACACTGCACCACACCGAAATCCTCCAGGATCCCAGTAAGCGAAGTTCAGGCTTCTATGGCTACTGTTTTGTTTTAGGCTGGCTGTGTGTCCCCCTGCTCCTGTGCAGCGGCATCATCTATATCCACCTGCGCAAGAAAGAATAGCACAGGATTCCATCTCTGCATGACTGGTGTATTTTTCTAATGCCTGAGCTTTCATGGGGTCGCCCTAGTTCATGACTGAAGGAGAACTGAATTTCAGATTGCTGTATACATCTAAATGTGTAACAGAGTGGACCAAAATCCCAACCTGCTTCGATTTCAAATAAAGTTTCCAAAGAAACTCTTCTACCAAGTAAAATGAAATTTTATGCTGAAATCTAAAACATTATTAATGATCAACAACAATGAAATAAATGATTAGATTTTTCTATCAACGTATTAAGATAATAGCACTTTCTCAGTTATCTCCTTTAGGAACCCCAACCATTCCATATGGTGGTTATATCTTGCCTTTGGCATAACTAATTCAGTGAATTATGAGCTTGAAGTGTAGATTAACTAGATTATCTTCTTGGATATCAGCGAGTAATTAATCAATATTTGGGAATCACTGCTTTAAACTGATGTAATTATACATATTTAGGTTACCGGAAACACACACATCTGTCTTGTTTTCATCTTAGCTGAGCTCTCATAATTACATTACAGCTTATAACTAAAGGTATTTTACAGCTGCACATTTTGGACACTCACGGCACAGAATGTTTGCTACTTAAACATATAATTATAATATTCCCCATATTAAAACAAGCTTAAACTGCAAAAAGATGGGTAACAATATGATTAAATGTTTCCAAATATTATTTGTATGTCAATAGCTTTTATTGTTTGCATTTTCGTATATCAATAGCTTGTACATGTTATTGTTGCATAAGGTGTATCTATCAGATTATTTTGAAAAATTAAATCTATTACCAGAGATATAAATGACAATGGTAAATCATAAGCAGATGACCCGACACTTATTTTTCATACATCTGCTACACAAAGACATCCGGTAGATTAAAGAACCAGCAATAATCAATCAGATAAGCAAATCTTACTCTAATATTGGAATATTGCATGGAAAAAAACTGCAAATATACAATTTTCTTTTCTTTTTTTACTGTTTTCAAAATATTTTTTGTGGGATATTTGTGTGGTGGTGTGTCAAACGTGTCATGTCTAGTTCGCGGGATTCCCTTTGTTTATCGTTAATGGACCAGCGGTATTCTACAACCAAGTGAGTTTGGATAAATTATTTGACCCTGTCAATACACTAACTCACCAGAGCACTGACCTGGTCCATCTCCAAAATCTGTCCCTTGGTTATGGTCTTTTGGAAACGTTGCATGGTCTTGCGTTTCACACTTGTCTAGTGGAGACCTTGTCCTCATACTGTTTTGATATGAATGTTCTTACTGTGTTTTATAATATATTGTGTAGCTCATGCTTTGTCGCTAACTTGCCCATGTCATTCATTAGAAGCTCAGCCTAATTATAGCCAAGTTGGCTCCTTGAGAGCTGTATGCTTCTCATGTATTATCTGCAACACTCGTATGCCGCTTTCGATAAAATGTAAATCTACACATTTATGGGGACATATTTAGCAGATGCTGTTGTCCAGTGAGACACACAGATGAGGAAAACTTGGGGAGAAAGAGCTTCCATTGCCCATGGGGCAACTGGGGTTGAGGGCCAGCAGTCAAAGGCCCTAATGATAGGGTGACTCTGCTGAACACAGCCAGAATAAATGTGGAAGTTTTTAAAACTATGTAGCACACACACTGCTTGTTATGTTGTCTTGTGGTTTGAATATGATCATAAATGAATAATAATAATTATGATTCTTTTTCTTAAATTGTTTAATTAAATTGTGAGTCAGTAGTGACCTGTCTGTTGTAATTCTGATATTTCCATTATAGGTGGCTCCCCAGAGTGTGGGCTAAGCAGAAAGAAAATTACGGAAATAGATTTCTGTGGGCAAAAAAAAGAAAGCGAATGAAGAATATTTCTCGTTAGATCTACAGGGATTTTGCTAATTAAAGATGAGGACGATCTTGCACTAACCCTGCCCATTATCCAGATACCTTTGTTGATATCAGAGAACCACCTTTCTGCCTGTGACAGTTTTAATACGTAATTTCAGATTATTTTCCTTTTTTTAGATTTCCCCCATTAGCGTGTATGATTGCTTATTTCAGCTTGATGAATTTAATCTGGGCCTACATGCTGACGGTGACATAGTGTCTCTGTTATTTTATTAATATACAGCTGGCACATAATCAAACAAAATTACTTCTGAAAAGCAATGTTTAAAATTGTTCATAGGTTTTTATCAAATATGTTATCGTTAGAACCTAAATATTTTTAACAGCAGCGGTCGTTTCCATGGGAACGCTCCCACGCTTTGGTAACATTTTAACAGTTGGCTGCGTACGAAACTCTCCGGTGAGCTTTCGCATTTTTCATGGAGATGTTGTTGCAATCGCTACAAAATAACAATAATTCAAAACATTAGTGTCAATTTCAGACATCGGCTTTACTGACGTGCTGCTCATACAGCTCAGGTAGCTTTCACTGTTTGGAAACATGTCATCGGCGATTAATCCCCTCGCTAACCCAAAAGGAACAACGAAAGTGTGCGAGCTGTGTCAGAAACCAGCGCACATTCAATGCACTGAGTGCCGGGTGACCTTTTACTGGTGAGTAGATTCATGCAAATCCATGCGAATTTAATATTTTAGTTTCCTGATTATCTAGTCTACGCATTTTCATCTTTACATCTGGTTTTGCGGCTGTTTTTTTCAGTTATGATAATAGTTAAAAAATAGTTTAAAAGCTATTTTGAGATTAGATGAAAATTAAATGGAATAATGAAATGTCAGTGTGTTAAATTACTAAAACAATAGTAATAAAACTTAAGCCAGCGGGTAGGGCGCCGTTCAGTTTAAAATTCAAAATGGACATGTATCATTTACCAGAGATACATCATTACTATTTCTGCTATGTAGTTTCATAGAAAGAGTAATTTGTGGTTAGTTATAAAGGTATTTCAAGATTCTTGCGACGCTTAACTGGATATTTCGTGAGACGCCAGCAGATGGCGATATTTAAAAAGGCAGAGCGTTCCAAATGGTCAGGAAAACGGAGGAAGCCAAAATAAGTCTAGCTTCGGGAGGGAGGGTTCGCTGAGTTCAAACAGCTGGAGAGCAATTTATCAAGAAGGAAAGTTTGAGTTATACTGTGGAACTGTTTTTTTAAGAAACACGCGGCGTTATTAACCTAAACTTATTTTGAGGCATCGAATTATTGAGAAGTAGGAGTACATTGGTCACTAAGGTTGACCAGCTTGAGCCAAGCAAATATGCAGCAGTTTTATTGGTTCCCTTTTCCGTAGGGTTCAGGCTAAAACCAGTCTCTAGTGGTAATCCCGTGGTCCTACACCATGCTTACAAAGACATCCCTACTAAGGCAAATGAAATGGTAAAATCTGCTTAATATATGTATATATGGCGATTTTTTTTTTTACTTGTAAACAATGTATTCTATGCTGAAATGAAATATTGCAATACTTGATATATATGAAAACGGATTTTCAGAAGGTAAGCATAATCGTCGTCTCTGGTTTAGTGACCGCAGTCCGCGTTCGCAGAGCAGAAACTGCGGGCAAGCCAGCTCGCTGCGCGTGCCCGCACTGCGCCGGCTCGCTGCCGCCCGGATCTCGTGAGCGAGCCTCGCTCGAGACGTGGCTGCCGTGCTTTGGCGGCGACCCAGACCGCGGCGCCGCGAGCCTGCAGGAGCAAGTGCGCGAGCTTCCGTGGACTGCGGCGGCTGGGAAACGCGCAACCGGCGAACCGATGCAGGGCCGCCACTATATGCAATTTATACTCCTATTTCTTTTTTCAATCGTTAAGAAAAGTTTGAGAGAATGATATGTTTCTTTCTCTGATTCAGCAGAAATCGCAGCTTTCTGCAGGAATTTACCTGAATATTTGGGAACTGTTCAACTGAATAATTGTTGGAAACTTCCTGAAATTCCTACGTGGTGTATGCACCACTAATTATTTACTGTTAAAACACTTAAATACTTAACTGTTTGGTTATATGATCAGTCACTACTTTATACAAGCTACGGAAGTGGCATACGTGACAAAGAGTCACTTGTACTATGTTGTGTTCATCCCTTTTGCTTGGGGGTAATAAGAAAACAAGCTGTAGGTAGTGATTTATATTCCCTCTGTGTTTTTATGTGGTCTGCCGAATGATTTCCTTAATGCTTTTTTAAGGACCTTCTTTCAATATTTTATGAATGTTTTAGGAATATATGTACCTCAGAAACGGGTGTGTCTATTTTAATATTTAAAATCTGTTAAAGTATTTTTGTTAACACTTAATAAAAAAGTCTGAAACTAGTCATGGCATAAATGAAATTTCAGTCAATGATTGTTTCAACACTTTCAGCGGGTTAAACCAGGCAATAACTGACAGTTTGTGGTAATCCATTCTACACCATTGTGGATTTTGAAACCACACTCCTGTATTTGATACTTGCTACGTATCTTTGAGATTTGAGGACCCCAGAGTTTCAAACACACATCTGCCATTTTTACATTTTGTTTGTAGCAAAGCTGGATTTGGCTCTGACTTCCTGCCCTCTTGCCACAGTGATGTGGAGCACCAGCAGGCTGACTGGGCTGGGATCCACCAGAGGGTGTGTCAGCTACTGGTCCCCCTGCGCACCCCCATCCCTTTCCATGTCCTGAAGGTGGAAAGGGAGCACCACAATGCCCAGATGCTGCAGAGACAGGTAGCCTAGGCTGATACACACACGCAGAGTGACCGTGCACAGTCACAGGTGCTGATTCTGCCTCACCTTACACTCCGAGAAGCCACACTTAGGAGGCACCTGCCGTCACACGTGCACTCATGTGATGGAATATTTTTTTTTAAGTCTATCGCCTGATTCCTGCTAAGGCAGAAACACAAACATTAAGACATCAGGCTAATTTCATGTGTTTGTTTATCATCTATCATCTCCTGTCGGATCAGACGATGTTAAGTATATCGCATAAGGTACTTTTCATGGTGTCTCTGGGACAGTGGGCATACGGGGTACATTGTGAGATGCATACTTGTGTTCCGTTTGAGTAGTTGTATGCGGAAGGCCGCTGTCTTTATATGATGCCTGGCTTTGTGTTGCCGGTGGGAGTGACAGGAGCAGCTGATTGAAATCTCGCGCGCCATGGCTCAAAGGAAGCTCTTTGAGAAGAACCATCGGGAAGCTTTGCCGGCTGCCCAGCTGTGCCTGTCCTCTGCCACGGATGTTTACGGCCCTGGTGCCATGCAGCTCATCCCTGCTTACCTGCTATTGGCGGAGGCTAACATCGGTCAGTCCGCACCCTTAAAACTCGTAGCGGGGGTAGCTGGGTGGTTAAGGATAGGGGAAGATTCTGCTCTTGTATCATTGACTTAAGTTCTTCAAGAAAGAAAAAATGTGTCAATGAAATATGACAAAAACAAAAACTCACACATATGATCATAATTATTAAGATAATGCAAGGTAAAGGGTATGTTCTTAACTTGTTTCAAAATCTGAGAACAACAGATGTCTGTCATATTTGTGGCGATTTAAAAACAAAAGATTTTAAATGTGTTCTAAGGTTTTTTGGTAGCTAATGAAAATAGATAATACATTTATTTTTGTTATTGTATGAAGGTCAAGATGATGACTGTAAGTATGTGGCACAAGGAATGGGCAGAGTATAACTGTTTATTCTGGGATGCTTTTTGCATTTGCAGACTTCACAGATTTAGATGGAACTGGGTTTAATAAAACACAAAGAAATAAACATGAAAAAGCCAAGAAATGTGAGAAAACAAATGAAAAAATCTTGGGTGTAGCAAAACTATGGCCTGGCATTGAAATTGTGACTGGAGTTACTGCGGGCAGAAAAATTCATACAGCTGTTCTTATATTTTGTGAGAATGTGGGACAGGTGGAGCAAATTAACTGCGTAGTCACCAGACTAGGGTCAAACATGAACCACAGCTTTCTCTGTCCTATTTAGCACACCTACAAATCATTATGTAAACTTCTCTGTGAATGCTTTTAGGAGACTCATGATAACAGCTGTCATCTATAATGCACTATAAATACCTGCATAATGCATTTATAATGGTTGGTATAAGAATTAATAAAGCATTACAGCATCTTCTACTGACAGTCATAAGGCATTATAATGTTGATTATAATACTTCATAAGCGCCAATGAAGCTGTCATTTGTAATACACTATAGATACCTTCATGATGCATTATAAAGGTCAGTATAAGCATTAAGGACGCTTTGCAGTACATTATGATGGTATCTATAGTTCATTATAGATGAGAGCTTCATAAAGCATTCATAATGCATCATAAACATGGCTATAATGTGTTATGCCTTTTTATAAATATTTATTGCTATGTTTATAATGCTTTATGAATGCATTAGAATGTGTTATGAATGTGTTCATAGATTTGTATAGACATGGCATTCACAGAAAGTGTTACCGAAATCATTTTTTTGTAATTTTGCAAAACCGATAAATGGTTTAGGTAGTTGTAGTGACATCTAGCATGACTGATATGTACGACTGTGACTAGTCAACACTCAAAGTCGTCATTGAAAAAAAAGAGTGGCCCCAGAATAGGTCCATGTGGAACACAATTTGTAATGTTAATTTTTCTGGATCACAGAGAAGAACCTGAAGACAGCTTTGCAATTCTCTCGACAGACCTCTAGGACTTCTGAGGTCTTGCATACATAAGTACTCCAGAGTTGACATTATGAAAGACAGAATTTAAATTTAAATGTTCTTAAACCAGAATGGAACATCTCAGGAAAGTTATTGTTATCCAGAAACTCATATATTTGTTTAAGTGTCACCTTTTCCAAATCTCACTGCAGAACATTAGGTATGTGCAGCGCAGGGTTTCCCTTTTCGTGCTGAAGTTGCCAGAGAAAGTATTTTAATTTCTGCACTGTCTCACTGTGAGACTGGAACTCCCGTCAGCAGTGATGGTGAATGACCTTTCACATGGCACCTTACACTATACAGCCAAACTAATGCGTCCAAAAAGAAGAGGAGAGGACCATCAAACCAAGGACCTTCTTAAGCCTCAGCTGTACTTGTGTTTGATCATAAGATGATTTGTATATAACTGTCAGTCAGGCAATGGGACAATATTCAGGATTCTAATGCTCAGGCACACCCATGCCCCAGTGCTCTGGGAAACTCGAGGTAAACCGATCGCTTTGGATCTCATTTTATTCACTACTTCTCCTCCCTGTGATTAGGAAACAACTCATTTATGCAGCAGCAACCCCATTTCTGTTGCTGTTCTAAGTACTGGAGCTGCCTGGGCACAACGCTGCTTTTAAGTGCATAATGGCTCCACCCTAGACTTCAACTCGTGACCCCCCCCCCAGTTTGATACCCAGACTCCTTCTCACTCTGGCATACAACTGCTGTAAAGTGACAAAGAACAGAGACTTCTTGGTTACGTAACTCACTTTTCCAGAATGATTTATAATGAAGGTGTACTGACACGCCCAGTTTAGTAACAAGCTAAGCGAAATAAGGGAGCTAGAACAACAGGAAGGGCACATACTTTTGCATGTAAAGAGTGACTGGAAACAGGACTGTTGTGTCAATGTTGTTGGTTTGAATCCAGCCCAAGTTCTGCCTGTGCGTGATTTGCATGTTCTTCGAGTTCTTCTGGGTCTCTTCCAGGCACATTGGTTTGCTCGCATGCAAAAACATGCTGGTGAGGACAATTGGTGATTCAGAATTGCCTTTGAGTTGTGACAGTATGAAAGTCCTGTGTACCCTACCATACATTACCTTGGATCAGTGAGAATGTGATTAGACAAATCCCTAGTCTTGGTGAGTACATTCAGTTTGTTGTTTCACTTCAGCAATTTATTGAATTGTGGCTGAAGAATGGAGATTGCTGGAATTTCTGAGGCGAGCAGCTATAGAAAATGATGGCTTGATAGAGATGTGGAATGACACACTGTATGGACAAAAGTATTGGGACACACCTCTTAGTCATTGAATTCAGGTGTTTGTTTCAGACCCATTGTCACGGGTGTATAAAATTAAGCACCTAGCCATGCAGTCAGGTTTACAAACATTTGTAAAAGAATGGGTCATTTTGAAGAGCGCAGTGAGTTCAATGTGGTACTGTCATAGGATGCCACCTTTGCAATAAGTCAGTTTATGACATTTCTGCTCTATGAGATATTGCACGGACAACTGTAAGTGTTATTATTGCAGAGTGGAAGCATTATGAACAACAGAAACTCAGCCACAAAGTGGAAGACCGTGTAAAGTAACAGCGTGGGGTTCGCTGAAGGCTGAGGGGCATAGTGCGTAAAAGTCACCAACGCTCAACTGACTCAATAACTGCAGAGCTCCAAACTCTCTCTGGCATTAACCCCAGCACAAAAACTGTGTGCTGGGAGCTTCATGGAATGGGCTTCCATTCGCGAGCAGCTGCATGCAAGCCTCACATCACCAAGCGCAATGCCAAGCGTCGGATGGAGTGGTATAAAGCACACCGCCACTGAACTCTGGAGAAGTAGAAACGAATTGTGTATAGAGTGACGAATCACACATCTCTGTCTAGCAGTCTGATTTATGAGTCTGGGTTTGGCGGATGCCAAGAAAATGTTACCTGCCTGACTGCATTGTGCCAACTGTAAAGTTTGGTGGAGGAGGGATATCTGTGGGAACAGTTTGGGGAAGGCCCTTTTCTGTTCCAGCATGACTGTGCCCCAGTGCACAAAGCAAATTCCAGAAAGACATGGTTGGGTGACTTTTGTTGTGGCAAACACCTTCGGGATGAACTAGAATGGAGATTGCGAGCCAGGCCTTCACATCCAACATCAGTGCCTGACCTCACAAATGCTCTTCTGGATGAATGAGCAAAAATTCCCACAGACACACTCCAAAATCCTGTGGAAAGCCTTCCCAGAAGAGTGGCAGCTGTTATAGCTGCAAAGGGGGGACCAGCTCCATATTGATGCCTATGGATTTAGAATGGGATGTTGCAGAAGTTCCTGTGCGTGTGATGGCCAGTTGTCGTAATACTTTTGTCCATACAGTGTAGATTCATTAATGTCAATGGTGATGTCACTGCACCAGGTCTTGGTAGGTTTGCTCAGGCAGAGGAGTACCTGGCACAGGCGGAGTGGACGGTGATGAAGGCACCGGAGTGCAGTCTGGTAGTCCGTCACCAGCTCCACCGCAACTTGGGTCGACTGCACGCTGCCACAGGAAATTTCGAAGAGGCCCTGTTTCACCTCGCTAATGATGTGAGTTAACATACAGGGGGGCCAAAAACCCTGTGAGGCTAATGAAACATTTAATTAGTTTGTCCATATTTTAAACATTATTGTTTTATCATACAGGTTTACTATGCCAGTGAAGAATTTGGTCTGGACAGCACTGTGACTTGTGGTGGCTATTTTCTAATGGCAAATGTATTTTTCAAGCGAGAGAAATTTGATATTGCAATGTCCTTGTGCACTGAGGTAAGAGATGCGGGATGTTATATTAAATAAGAACCAATTCATTTAGGCTACTCTTAAAACATCTTTTATCTATTTATTCACTGTGACCCTGTACTGGATAAATGGTAGAAAATGCCGGTGTGTGAGTATTCTTTTGCTCACAGTGGTGTAATGGGAGTTACTGTGTATCTTTGTGGTCTGAGCATGTAGGTGGCCAGTACTTGGCACTCACACCTGTACAGACTCCTGGACAGTCACACCCAGAACTACAGTACACTTGACCATGCGCTTGGTAGGTGAAACCTGTACAAACATTTCATGAGTAATTGTAATGATTTTGGTGCTTTAGCTGTATCAGTAACAAAAACGACTAATACTAAGCAGTAGAATAATAATAAGTACCTTAACATAAATATTATTATTCTACTGCTTAGTATTAGTACCTTAACATAAATATAGGTAGCATAAATACCTTTAAAAATTCTAAGCATTATCACCTTCTGGTAATTGCCTGTATATCCCTTGGAATAAGTTCCGCCACAGGACACTATGCATCGCATTTTTCCCTAAGACGGGAGCAGAGATTTGAGCTCGCACACAGATGGGTGACTAAGCCGGCTGATGACGGCTCACTGCGGCTCACTGCAGCCCACTGCATTTCTGTTGTCTGCTCCCTGCTTTGCTGGGAGGAAAAGCTCATTAAATGTGAAGTGACCTTTAATGCCTGCGCTTTAACTGGGCCGTACGCTGACTCACAGACACCTGGTCCAGCCGGTTCTTTCGGGCCGGACTGGCAGTGTTGTGCAGTAGGGTTCTGGGTCCTGTATTGTTTTAAATTGAATACATTTTTATTGTGTAATGGAATGGGAATTGCATCATGTACTATGTTCCCAACAGAATATGCTGATGTATTCATGTTCATGTACGTTGGGTGACATGCTGTGGCCAGTCACAGTATAATGTAGCATGTACATATGCATCGTAGTTAAAAGTTCGGAAGGTGATGCTGCGAATTGTATGATGCAGATGAAGCCCAACAGGCTGAAGCTGATCAGATGCTGCAGTGTGTTTTGGGGCTGGAGGAGCAGACATCCAGACGGTGCCCCCACTTGACGGCACTGGCTTGCCACGCCCTGGCCATGCTCTGGCTTCTGGGTGACGATTTTGCTAAGGTATTAACAGCACCGCCGGCAACACACTCCCTCCTGTGCGCGCATGTGGGATTAACGCTAATTGCTAAAGCTCAAAGGTAGGAAATCCCAGGTGCTTTGTGAGGTTTTCAGGGGCTGACCCCATAAATCTGCTGATAGGTGCTCTGGTTAGTGTTTGTGATCTCCATACGACATTTTCATGCCCCACACTTCACACAATAATTGTACAGCAGGGGCATAAAACTTACATGAATATTCTCATGCGCCATATTTTCATTAGAACTACCTGATTGCCAATCCTTTGATTACTTTAGTCAGCATGTGACACAGTTTGAGACTAAGCAGTCAAATGGTGACGAGAGAGATTCTCTTTGTAGAGTCCACATTGCATTTAACTGTCCCTAGAAACAATTGCATGTTTATGGCATGAGATGATCTGTGTTTCGTTCACAGTGCAGATGCCTTTGGGGCCGAATGTTGATTGATTCTTGTCCGTGCAAATTTAAGCTGGATCACTTTTGAGAAGTGTGTTGGCAAAGTTTTTGTTTTCGGTTTCCACACCTACATGTCAGTGACAGATGTGGACTTATATTCCATCATACCCCTTGTGTCTGATACCAGGCAACAGAGTTTGGTAGGAGGGCCCTGGCATTGAGCCAGCTGGAGCCGGATCGTGGCCAGATTGAGCCGATCCAAAGACTGCTGAAGATGTCTGAGGCAGGAGGTGGCCTGGAAGCAACTGACATGAGCTGATCACCAGGGACTAGTGCTGTATTTGCAGAAATGAGCACTTACTTATGGATATCATTATCTAACACAGTAATACTGTTCTTTGTAATTATACCCTAGATTTCCTCCTTAGGCTTGTTACTGTTATTACTCAGTTAAAGTCTTTAATACTAAGATTACATGAGGTGAGAAGCATCAAATGAAGGTATATGTGATGAAATCCATTGATGTCTTTTAATTGAAAGATTTAATGTATCGTTTACATAGCAATATAGGGATAAAGTAAACATTTTACTATGTATCTCATGCTTCACTGTATATTCCATTCATTTTAATTAACGTAGTCACATCATTTGGTTCTGTTGCATAACTTTACTGCATCACTGAGATACTGATGGGCTGAAATCTGCCCCATTATACAGAGCCAGATTATTATCAAATTGTATTTTTCATGTAAATACACTGTGTATGTTGAGATGGGACATACTGATTATTTTGTCTTCTGTATGACAGTGAAATTTCATTTCATTGTGTACATGCTGACCAATATGCAAAATTTCAATAATGGCAAAATTTACATTATGCAGTTCATTCACACCGAGCCAAGCAGCAGGCCTTTGCATTGCGTTAGGATACAATGGGGGGCATATAGCTATACGTGCATAGCCAGTGTAGAGTGATTTTGTACACTTACCGATAGTGTAATGTACAATGCATTTCAATATGCTCCTGTAAAGCATACAGCTGTGGAAGATGTTACATTATCTCAATAGCTACTATTAAATCTATACCACGCTAAACAAAATGGTTAAAAGCCAATGGTGAGTCTTATTCTGCATTAGCACTATAAATGGGGGGGAAAAAACCACACGTTCTGCTTTAGCTTTCATCAGTATGGCATTTTTATTTATTCTAAAAAAGAAGGGTGTATTTACATACTTCGGCACAAATTAATCATTAAATAAAACCAGATATGGAATCCAGTTTGTATCACTGTCAGTATTCTTAACATTGCATTGAAGATGAATAATTTAATTAATCTGTTACACCAATGCCTGGAATGAATCTTGCATTTCAACTTAATGACTAAGCCAAACGTCATCGAGGACTAATGAATTGGGCCGTCACACTTGCGATGATATGTCCAGGCTGACAAATGGAACCTCAAACTTAGCCTTGTTCCCTCCAAACTTCAGTTCAGAGTAATATGTACAGCTGGCTTTGAAACTGACTACATACTATATATAAATCATGTTGAAAAATAATTTACTGTAATATAATAATACTACTAGAGTATTTGGTGATTTTTGAAAGGTTTTTGGTAATTTAGAGTACTAGCTGAAATTCAGCACAAACTGATTCATTTATATAAAATCAGCTCTGATGTAAATACACAGATATTTATGCTAATTTACCAAAAACAGAGAGAAACCTGTACAAATCCAGATGTTACTGGACCCATTTCTAACACATTCAAAAAAAAAAAACTATGTACTGTGACTGAAAATGTTTGTTATACACACAAAAAAAGTTAAAACAACATTACAGGAATGTTAACATGTTAATAAATACAAAAATGCATGTATTCTTGGCAAATGAAGTCTCCCCAAACACTTTAAATGAAGAACTGTGAACCCCATAGGCAAGCCTCTCTTAAATTCCCTTACGTGCCTGCAGTTATGATTCGTACAAGAATAAACTAGAAATGGTTAATGGGAAATAAGTACTATTCTCCCATTATCTGTGGGAACAAAGGATAGAATCGACCTTCCGCGCTGGATGATGTATCACCGATTACTCTGAACAAGCCATCATCGTTAGGGCATTCTGCTTTCCATGCAATTCCAGACCTGGCTGCACTTACAAATAAATGGAATCTAGACACATGGGGAATTTCTTAATCATTGCAGCAAGTAACAGTTAAGCATCAATTTAAGGATTATCCATAGACTATGTTTCAACATGTTGAAAAAAGCCCTAACAAAGGAAATAAGAAACTTAAGACCACATTTAACACCACAAGGGCAAGAAAAAAAATCCACGAATGTGGCTTGTGACACACACACAAGTAACAGCCAACGTTGCTGTTCAGATGCCCCCTCCCCCCGCAGGTTCTGCGCATGTTGGCTCAAATCCTTTGTACGCGTCACAACAATGGCGAGAACCACACTTTTTTCCCCCAAACCATAAGCATGGCTCTGAGCAGCCACCGCCTACATGCGACCGCTCTGTGAACGCACCGTTATAATCCAGAGAGCAGGCGTGCATTTGATGACTGCCCTTGAGGCTTACGCTGCATCACAGGGAGCCGGCAAAACAAACTCCCACAAAATTTCACCTGGATGGTCTCAGTTTGAGACAGTACTGCACACAAGTGAATAGCCTTTAAAAATGTATGCCATAAATTAAAAATGAAAAAAACAGTAACACACACAAAAATGCATGTTAAGGAATGTGGTACACCGCATCTTTTTCAGAGATTGTTTGCACATTTGTGAATAATTTTTTTAAGCAGATCTCTAACTATAGTGGACATGTCACATGCCTTGGGGGTTGGGAAGGGAGATCCAGGCTGCGTCCCCTGAGCTCAGTCCATGAATAAACAGCATAAGAAAGTCCTCCCAATTGTCAACAATACACAGGCCCTATGTAAGCTGCAAACATCTTGTGACAGTCAAGCGATTAAGTGACATGAAGTGTAACTGCTCACAAACTCCATTCTGTTGGTTTATTGTGTCAGTTTTGGCTAGGAGGCTACATATAGATGCCTCACAGGTATTGACAACAATGATTTCCACTTGTTCAGACAAACAGGAAATGTTATAGTGTAATGGCAGTTTGAGGTTGACCCCTGATGAGTTATTTTCTTGTTGATGAAAACCTTTTGCCAAGAACTAACAAATGAGAAAATGCAGACGTGGGACCCACTTGTAGCAATGTAAGAATTGGAAGTAACAAAAGTGTACTTTGTTTACATTTTTATTTGCACAATAAGACTCGGTCAGTAAAAAACATGTAGCTCCTCAATCAGATTTATGGCCAAATAACCACATGGGATGAATCAACAAGAAAACCCCCTTAGTTGACACTTAATTTTTGCACAGTGAGGATTTTTGTGTCTTAGCCGATGGCTAAAATTATGTAGAGGATACTTGCCATCAATTTAACTGAAGCAGGTTTGAACACTGCCCAGTAACATGAAGATAATTTGCATGATAACAGCATCCACCCCCATGCCTTAATGAGGCAGCAGCAGCAGCTCAGGCTTGTGTGATTGTGAACAATTCAGTCCTTTAAATGTACTTCCTGGTGAATCAGTAAGGCAGTGAAAATTTAACTGAGGTATATAACCATAAGAAATGGTTTAGTAAAATTTCATATCAACATATCATGGCTGGTCTCTACATCCCTATCTGACAGTTAAGTTTGCTAAAAGTCCTTGCAAATTATTTACCTTAAAGTGCTTGCAATAAAAAGAACACGAGCTTTTCCGATGACTGACGGCTAAAGGGTGCTGGGAACTGTTTCCTTTCAAAGTTACTTTAAGTTTGTCATCTTGCTGGATTTAAGACATTTCGAGCAATTTCCACTCAAGCTATCTGCTAAAAGAAGCAATAAAAGGTAGCAGGAATGAGGCAGGAATCATTCCTTCCTGTCATCCCGTCACTATCTGGATGTGGATGGACCATTATCTGGGGCTCTCAGGGGTCCTATGGTGGGGGTGGGGTGGGGGGGGGATCATGCCACTGCTCCCATCCATTCAGGCACAGCGAAAGGCCATCGCAAAGCACTGCATTTCCAGTCCGACAGAACCACGCTTCCTGCCTGATGTGGGCATCATTGTATGCCCAATTCCGGGCGTGTTTGGCACAGATCGGGGTCACTCCAGTCCCGCCTCCCGTCCTGTAACCATCCCCGATTTCGAAGATCACCTTCGAATTTAAATGCCAGTCAGGAGAACTAGTCTATACAAAGTCCATGGGGGCCATTTTGCCAGGGATTTGGGGGGGCGGGGGGGTGTCAGGGGAGCAGCCTCAGATCTAATCATAGATGGGGACTGGGGGTGGGGGTGGTAAATATGTCAGACAGAATGCACATGCGTGCTTGTGTAAAGCATGCGTGTGTGTGTTTGTGTGTTGGGGTTTCATGTCACCCACATTTTGCTGGGGCTGCATGTCAGTCCATGTCCGCGCATGACACCTGGAGGCGTGTGTGTAAACGTGTATGTATGTAAACATGTATGTATGTGTGTAAGTGTGTGTGTTTTCACGTGCACAGCTGTATGCGACTTGCTGCTGGACCCAGCTCACTCAGTCAACAGTTTGATCTCGTTGGCAAGGAGGGTGTTCATGTTGTAGGCGGTGTCGGGCAGGGTGGGGGCAGGGCCGTCACGGCTCTCTGCCAGCTCTGGATCACTCTCGCTGGAAGTGGAGCCCACGCTCATGGTGCACACTGCCTCGGGCAGGGCGTTGGGTTGGGGGCATGCCTCCGGCTCGCTGCTTGTCTCACTGGCGCTGGACACCACCGACAGCAGCGACATCTTGCGGGTGAGACGGCTGGGCAGCAGCGATAGGGCATAGTCGGCCACGATGCCCGCCACGTCCATGCCGCATGCCTGGTCGAAGGCGATGAAGCCCACGTTGGCGTTGGCCTCGCACACCACGAAGGAGCCATCATTGAGCTGCAACAGGTCGATGCCGCACACGTCCATGCCCAGAATGTTGGACACCTGAACTGCCAGCTGCTTGCCCTGCTCGCTCAATGGACACATCATCCCCACACCGCCTGAAGGGGGCAACATTGTGCAGATCTTACACACTTATACAGAGCCCTTCTCAACCAACGCCATGATCTCTTAGACTGCCCACGTGCAATGGCCTTGGCTTTTATTTGGCATTACTACATCGTAAATTTGATTACAGAAAAATGCTAAACGGCTGTTCCTCAGATTAAGGCCATACATGAGGGTACAAGAACCAGGGAGACACGTACCCATTGTATTTGATTTGGCTTCATCCATCTCCCTCAAAAAACAGTCCTTTGTATTTAAATCACACCCCCCCCCCAATGTGTCCTGCGCTACTGGTCATAAAGATTCATACATCTTTATAGTGTCAGAAAAGTTTGTGTGAGTTGGGAAAATGTTATTAAAGACCACCATCCATTTCACTGTCCACTATAGCAATGAAAACGTATTTATGTATTATAATAAATAATAATTAATCGTATTATTTATTCATTATAATTAAAATCATTAGGGATGTCCCAATCCACTTTTTTAGTACCCAGATCCAATCCATTCAATATTTCCCAATCCAGAGTTCTGACCTTTTAATAAATATTGTAGTATGCATTCACATGTAGTAGGCGTTGGTGCATTCTCGGTCTGAGTAAGCCATTCTCCCGTGTGATGTTTCTGCGTGTCTAATTAGATTTGTTGTACGAAACGTTTTGTTGCTACTTCCTCTGGAAAGGATGGCATTCCAAACATTGAAGGTAGCTGCTGGGCTACTTTGAATTTCCAATTTAAAGAATTTCCACACGGCTGACATCTTGATAGTTTGTAGTTTCAAGCCATATGCCTCAGGCTTCTATACAGGAACCTTACAAATCTGCATGACTGATGAAAATTGGGTGGATGCGGGAACTGAAACAGACTGGGCTTTGGATCAGGCTGCAAAAGCCGATACCATTCAATAAAAAAAAATCTCAGATTCTGATCTTTGATATCGGCTTGGGGCATCACTTGTAATTATATCACATTAATTAAGGAAGGCCAGTGAAGTCCAATGGTGACCCCCGACTGTGAGCAGGGATTGGATATTTACAGGAAGTTACAGAGGCACACTGAAAGGTTACACCTAAGCTTGGTAGGTCTACCCCAATATTGTGAAATCTTGGCAATAAAATTTCAAACATCATACCACCACAGCAGACTAAGGAGACCCCGAATGGCCCTTGACTCAAACTCAAAGGGCTGGATTGCATCGCACCCCTCGCCTTGCCTCCCCCCCCCCCCAGTCAGCGATGCGACGTAGCCACTCACCCAGGGAGCAGTTGCTCTGCATGCGGCCATCGGTGGAGCACCGCAGCATGGAACCAATGACACGCCCCCCCACCAGCACCACCCGCACGTCCTTGCCGTGGGACTCCTTGACGTACTCCTGGAAGAGGTAGGGCGCATCGTGCCGGATCAGGTGGCTGAGGTCCGTGAGGTGGTGCTTGTCCCGAGCCAGGAACACGGCCTTCCCTGTGAGGGGGGAGTGCAAGGAAAGCTAGGTCATATTCGCAGTCACCTTGCCGGGAGTCCCATAAATCAACCAATCAGAGCACAGCAAGGGTAGCCGAGCGACGAGGGAAGGGAACACCTTGAGAATCTGGAGGATCACGAGCCTACAGCCCAGCAGAACAGTGCGGAAGCTGCGATAGGGGGATGGACCGCCACATTGAGCATGCCTGCCACGCTCTCACACCTTTCCTGCGTTTTGCACTGATCTGCCCCCAAAAATTCCATCCAGTCAGGTGGCTCACACTTCAAAGTGCTCCTCAGAAACGTGACACCCAATGAAGCATCATGGTAAATCGGTACCGTTCCAACGCTCTGCCCGTTTCGGTCACAGGCGTCATCGGGACACCATAAAATGAGGAGTTAAAAAAAGGACGACAATCTGTCTGGTTAGGACGTCTGGCTAATTTTTCAGTCAAGGGCAGCCTGCGTGAGCCGTTTACAGGCCTGCTGTGGAAAGACATCCCACGTGCCACCAGTTATATGCAATAAATACTAGAATATACTATAAAATAGCCACACATCTTCTACTATGGGTCCACACGGGGTCTGAAGCCCACCTTGGCCAGCACAGGGCACAAGGCTGGTGTACAGCCAGGATGGGATGCCAGTCCACTGCAGGACATGCAGACACGCACGCACACACAATGATACTCCATGGGCAATTCAGAGATACCTACTGGCCTAACTGCATATCTTTGGGGGCGGGGCAGGTCAGAAACATCTGTATGTCCTCTCTGTGTCATGCAAACTACAACAGACGTAGAATTTAAACCCCCAACCCTGGAGGTATGAAGCAACAGCGCCACCCACTGAGTTACCCGGTACTAAAACGCCACATTTAATTATGTACCTTCTTTTGCCACCTCACTGATTTCTAATTGCATTTCCTTATTTCCTTTTTCCTACATCAGTTTCTTCAGTGATTCAGGTGTAAAACACACCCAATAATAACATGCCTTCATAGTTACAGCTCAACAGGAGTTTGGGTCCCCGCCCTGGACCGATTTATCAGAAAACAAAACCATATAGCTGTCCAAGTTTTAAAATACAGAGAAAATGATAAAAGCTGCTCATCAGAGAAACAGCAGAGTGTTTAAATATAGCAGCCAGTGAGCACACTAAGGGTTAACAGCATGCGTATGTGGGCAAAGGCAGGACAGAACAGAGAAAAACCTAAACCAGACTAACATTTCCCTGTATATTTAAAACATGCTGGAAAAACGTGCCTGTACTGAGTAAGGGGCTGAAAGGCAGGTTTCTGTCGGGCCCAGGAAAGGCAGCATGGCTGCGTCACACAGACTGTGGGGGAAGACGCGGCCATTGGCACTTGGTGAACCAGACGCCACGGCGATGGCCATGCCGGGGTTAAGCAACAATGATGGCGAAAACAGACCACGCCGGCCCCGGCGGCCATGACGGACCAAAATCCCAGCCTCGTGCAAAAATAGTGTAGGAGACATCCTACAGAAATGGAGAGAAAGGCTGGCCCCAAAAGGCCGGCACCAGAAATAACCCAACAGAGCAGAACAGGCGGCATCACGTTAAACCTAAATGTATGTAATACAGCCAGCAACCCACCAACCAAGCAGGCACTTCTGAGATTCAAGCAGGAGGCAGTAACAGAAAAAGGAAGAGCACAGAATTGCAGAAGTGCGCCAATGATAATTTGCATAAGTGTCAATGCAGGAATCTTCCCTGAATGTAAGATGAAGACAATGAGTTGGCAAACTCTAAGGGAGGGGGGGGCATCCTAAGTCACTGTTATAAACTAGTGTGTGAAAATCGAAACCACTGAATGCCAATTACAGATAAAATTAAGACGACCCCTGCCCCAAGGTCATTTGTGTATCATAGTACACAGGGCACAGACCCCATTAGTGCCAGGCATGCACACACAGGCTGGCATCTTCTTCCTTGATAATCCCATGTGATCCAGGCCAGGCTGTTGTAGCCCTTCCCACTTCAGGGAACACAATACAAACGAAAACTATGGGTGGAGTGCACAGATCTGGATGGCCGTTGGTTCAAATCCTATGCCAGACAAAGTAATCACATCACCACTGGGCTAGTAAGCAAAGCTCTGAATTGTGACCGATACCGGGATGTGGTGAGACCCTGCTCTCTGACCTGACCAGGTACATCTGCAGTGATACAGCCCACCCCAGACATAACCTTTTCACACTTCTGCCATCTGGCAAGTGTTGCAGAGCCCTGCAGTGGCCTGGAGCTTTCCGTGTTGAAGCAAATCTTTTGTAAATTTTCTCTAATCTATTATGCATTTTGCTACTTTATTCAGTCAGCATTCACAAACACGACATACAGTCTGCAAGAACTGGGGGATATTGGAATACAAGGTTTTATTCGACCACCACTTCCTAATATCGGTGTCTGCCTGGATCTCCACCCCGGGGAGGAGACAGCACAGACGGAGGAGGGAGCACAAGCAGAAGCGGAGCAATTGGGCCGACATCCATGCTAGGCTAATACCTCCCCGAACAAGCCATCGCTACTGAGCCCGTTTGTCTTGAAAACCCAGCCACTAGTCAGCAGGATTGACGAAAGGACGAGATTGAGGATCTCCGCGAAGAAGATGAACAGCTATGCCTCACCCTTCATAGGAACCTGGCTGAATGATAACATCCCCGACGTGGCTATCGAGCTAGCAGAGCGGACTGTGTACCGCTCTGACTGGACCGCTGCATCCGATAAGGACAAAGGTGGTGCAGTGTGTATATATATAAACAATGCATGGTGCACCTCCATAGACCTAGCACAGTTATGCTCTCCAGACCTGGAATTCATAACACTTAAGTGCAGACCCTTCCATCTGCCAAGGACGCTTACAGTAGTGTTTCTCACTGCAATGTACGTCTCACTGCAAGCTAATACTAAACTAGCACTGGCTAAACTGCACGACACCACAAACAAACTGCAAAACATATCTGGATGGCGTGCTTGTAATAGCAGGGGACCTTATTCACACCGACCTTAAGTCTATGCTCCCCAAATTTGACCAGTTTCTTAATTTGGCAAACAGACAAAATAACGCGTTTACTGTAATGTCGCGAACGCTAACAAAGCGTCACCCTCCCCCCCACTTTGGCCAGTCAGACCACATTGCTCTGTTCCTGACTCCAGCATACAAATCCCTCATCGCCTGGACAAGGCCCACAGTACAGATGGTCAGTCTGGCCTGAGGGAGCCATGGCTGAACTTCAAGAGTGCTTTGACAGCACAAACTGGGACCTGTTTATGGAAGAAGCCACTCTGGACAACCACATGGACTTAAACGCTTATGCCTTCTCTGTGCTAGTGTACATCAACTTCTGCATGGACAATGTTACCACAGCAAAGAGATGCACGTTCCCAAACAGGAAACCTTGGATGAACGGAGATGTTCAAAACCTGTTGAAGGTACAAGACTGTACGCATGGGCAAGCAGTCCTCCACTGTCATAACACTAAACACTGGAGCACCACAGGGCTGTGTTCTGAGCCCTCTGCTATTCTCCCTCTTCACACACAACTGCAAACCCATCCATGATTCTGACATCATGATCAATTTCACAGATGACACCACCGTGATAGGTCTGATCTCAAACAACACTGAGTCAAGCAATAGAGAAGAGGTTGAGAACTTGGACAGCCGGAGCCAGAACAGCAACCTCGCCTTCAACCTGAATAAAACCAATAAGCTGCTCCTGGACTTCAGGAGATCAGCACACAAGGACCACCATCCCATCAACATCAGTGGCGAGAAGGTGGAGTCTATCCAGGACTTCAGATTTCTTAGTGTCCATATCAGCTGTGACCTGTCCTGGTCAACAAATACAACAGCCATGGTAAAGAAAACAGGACTTCCAGGGCTTCATTTCTTGAGAGCCCTGAAGAAAGTACAACTTCCACAGCAGCTGATGGTCAACTTCTACAAGTGTGCTACAGAGTCCATCATCACATGTTACATCACAGCATGGTACCCAGGCAGCAACTGAGAACAGGAAGGCCCTCCAGCACATCATCAAAACAGCCCAGAGGATCACTGGCTCACAGCTTCCTACCCTGGAGGAACTCTTCAGAACCCGCTCTAGCCAGGAACATCTACAGCGATCCAACTCACCCCGGACACAACCTTTTCACACTTTGCCATCCAGCAAGCGCCACTGTGCCCTGTATGCTCACACGGCAAGATTGCAGAACAGCTGCTACCCCAAAGCAGTCATACTGCTAAACACACTGAGCCCACTCCCCCCTCACAACAGCACCACACTGAGCTGACCTGAGACTTATCCACAGCACACGTATCATGCACTACACACGCAGAATATGCACATTAACTGTCCTGACTCCTAGCCGTCATACAATCACCCATGTTGACTGTACAACAATGCTGCTATCCCATTTGTCTTAGCACCACAATTTTGTTCTATGTAATCCATTATACCATTCAAGACGGTTGATCATGATCATTATTTTGCCATAATATACTACAACTCTCAACCGGTGTCTCTCTCAGGTGCAATAATTTATCTCATGTGCAATATTCCTCTTATACTTCCATACTCTGTATTTATATATTGCTTTATGTTATTTTCTCTTAAGTCCTTCCTGTAGTTGTACAGTTTTTATTGTGGCTTCTCCAGGATGATCCAAACATCATCTATCATCTCATTGGCTGGGAGGGTTTGCCACTAACCTCTGTGGCCACGTGCATTCTTCACAACAACAGGATACCCCAGCGGTTCTGCCTCGTCGATCATCTTGCGGAAGTTCTCGTGTCCTCCTGCAGACAGACACACGCACAAACTCCATCAGATGTACTGATATACATACAGATTGTAAGTCCAGAGCCATCCAATCCCATCCACCCTACTTTCAACCACTCCTCCTGGTCAGGACTGCAGGCCGTTGAGCCCCAGGCAGTGACCTCGCCCTCACCAGCTCAGTGTGGACAGTCAGCATGTTCTTAATGACATCAGCCTCTTTCATCACCATGTACTGACACATTCTCTTGTTTAACTTTTTGAAAGCCTTCACTGGCGGCTAAAAGGACATAGCATTAGTCGGCCAAGCCTCGTAGCAGGAAAAAAGAAAAAAAGGGGGGGGGAATAATAAAAAACCTGCATGTGACAGGAACTGCAGCATCAGAGACATTTAAAAACCCAGCACTGCAGCCCAGCCTCCTCTTGAAGTGGAAGGAATGCAGAGTGAGGTGTGGGGCCTCCTGGGAATGATGACACAGGCGCTTAATAAGTAAGAATGACACGGACTTTAAGACGGAAAGGGAGGGGGCTGCAACATGCCAAACATCACCGCTAATGTGCGGCGAGGTAGCTGTAGGACCTTTACCGAGCGCCCTGGATAACAGCATGGCTTGTGACTCACCACAAATGCACCGTGCAACGCCTGTACCAGGCCAGAGCTCTGCACATCAACAGAACTTTCGCCCCGGACCCTGTTGTCGCCCCTCCGCCGGCAAAGCTCACCATACGAGAAGGTGTCCGGTAGGGGCACCCCGTGACCGGCCAGCTCCTGGAAGGTCCAAAACTTGTTGACGCAGTTGAGAATCGCTTGAGGTCGGTTCACCAGTCGGCACCCCAACTTCTCCAAGTGCCGCAGCACGGTGATGTCGCTGTCTGATTGCACCCAGGGCGTGGGGACCCGCACCACGGCCACCTGCGGGTATGACGTCACCAGCTCCTGCTCGACACGCAGCCCTGTAGGGGTAGGGATCTCCGGGTCAGAGCAGTAAAGGTGTCGCATATGGCCGACAGGAAGCAGATCGCTGTTTCAGTGCACGATGGAGTGGCTCTCTAAGAGGACACTGCTTTGCTCACTTTCCACATAACCTGCAGCAGCATCAGACCAGAACTGATACCCCACCCGCCCCCTACACATACTCGGCAGTGCCATGTGCAGTTTTCTGCAAGGATGCACAAGACTCTCCTCGAACCCCCTACAGCCTCATACAGAAAGGCCATCGTGGGCCTGCATCAAAGCCCGTGTCCTGCCTTGGCTTCAGGTAGTGTCACGTGTACTACATCAACGCAGAGCGCCTGCCTCCCTCTCCGTCATTTCACAGAAACCTGATCTGAACGTGGAACACGCCCAAGAGGATATGGCACCAGAGAGAGAGAGCAAGAGAGAGAACGAAGATGCATCTCCTGCAGAGGCTCTTGTGGGAGGAAGGGCCAATGCAGACGATACAGACTGTGTGTTAGTCAGGGGGTGGTGCCACCAGGAGGCCAGCCCCTCTATCCAGGCTGCTCCTATTTGCCGGAGCTCTTGGCAAAATCAACACCAGTCACACGACTGGCCTGAATGGGTGCCAAGCAGTCTTAGTGAGTACGGTCATCTCTGGGGTGTGTGTGTCATAACTAAATGACTTCATTCTGTGATGCTTTGGGGTCAGGATTATTAAAGTGTGTTTGGTAGTGGGGGAATAGACGACGACAGCTCCGCCTGACACCCTGCGCCTTTATATCCCACGCCCGTCGATCAGGGCAGGACACACAAAGGTGTGCTTTGAGCCCTCTGTCCATCTGGCCTTCTCAATGGGAGAGGCCTTAATTTAAACCCCTAATACCGCAGAAGGAAAACACAGTAAGCCCGTTCACACCATAGCCTGGAGAGAGACAGGATTTTTCTTAAAGTACATTAATAACAACAACCATCTCCAGAATTTCCAGATTCGTGACATGACTAGCAGGTCAGCTGCGTTAATATAAGAAGGGGATTAAATTAACTAAAGGCCAACATTAAATACCGTGCCTTCTATTATGTGACAGATACACCAGTAATTTAATGCAGTAAAATTACGCTCTGTATCTTGCTCTTTGGAAAGGGCCCCGGAAAGACTGAATAAACAGCTGAACCAATACGGTGTGCCAGTTTAACAGTACGCTCAGCAGGGCTTAACCAGGAGACTAACAGAGTTATGGATCGAAATGTAACAGTTATAGCTGGGGTAGGCTGATCATCCATTCCTCGCCGGAAAGGTCAGTTAACATCAGGGAACAGGCGCCATTTGTTCATGGCTGGGGACACGGGACGTTAGTGACGGCCAGGCTAACAAGGGAAAGGAGGTGCAGAGAGGAGCAAAGGCAGGGACAAACTCAATTCATGACTTCAGCACATTTTTTGGAGACCGACTCATGCCAGGGGGTATCTGGCTAGGGCCGCGATGACCGCCATGCTACACTGGAGTGATCGCGTTTGTGGCTCAATGCTGGGGGGAAGCTTCTGAGGAAACTGGAAGACATTCGTTTGTCAGTGGGAGGAGGAGCATGTCTGCTGAGTCCATAATGCAAGGGGGGAGGAATGCTTAAGGAGGACAGAAAATGTATGAGACGACTCGTGCTATTTCAGTCCCGTCCAGCCGCTGCACCACTACCTCGACACATTTATGGTTTTTACACGCCCCCTGTAAAATCGGCGATGGTGGGGCAGCCTCTGTTTACAAGGCGCCGGACCGCTTTCCCTCAGTAGCCATTTAATAGATGCAACATTGGCACAGAGGCTCCGGCAGCTGGGGGGTGGGGATCTGCAGCAGGGATGATGCAATGTGGAGAACGGACACGCGGCATGCCCCCCAGTCCCCAGCAAGTAGGACGGAGGGCTGGGCTTCATGGAGCATGAGCCAGTCGTGTGATGTACGGTCTGTCTATCACTTGCTGACCTAGGGACGATTCCCCCAGTCCCCACATGCCTGAGGGTGACATCATTTCATGCCAGTGCCTGCGGGTGGACGACGCCCCACCCTCGACGGTTGAGAACGGCGAGCCCCCCTCAGGAAGAACCGCAGCACTGAGAAACACATAACCCAAGGAGCAAGGGGAGGTGTATATGAGGCATGCGTGACACTGCATTGTCACGGAAATGGTCAGGAGAATTCCCCATACATCGAGGGTCAAACCGGAGGACTCCAGAGCCTGTCTGATCCCACAGTCAGTGAAAAGCAGAGCCATGACAAGCCACTTTTGGCCATGTGCTGCGTAAGAAGGAGATGAGCGCAAAATGAATGCGTGGATAACCGCCTCAGTCGGTGATGAACTACACCAGTTACTGCAGCTCAAAAAGGGGAAATTAATATTGCATAAGAATTAAGGTTATTTTTTCAGCTTTCCATAACCTGACTCTTAATAACATTTTTTATATTTTTCAGGTTAAATAAACTATTTTGTAAAGTTCAGTTAAGCGAATACCCATAACAGACTGTGTGATGTGACTGTAACATAAGATTAAACACTGCTTGGCCTTGACAGACACACTACTCACCCACCCTGTCTACCCCACCTACCCCCTCCCCAGCAAAAGGGGCCATTATGAGAAAAACAAAGGCATCCCAATCACACCCGAGAGCACCGACAAGCAGGGAAGTGCAGTCACACGCAGACACGGCGGCCCTGCACCGGATCAGCTCTCAAACAAGCTAGCATGTTCATTCCTGGCTGCGAATGTCTGTGATGGCTGAGCGTCAGATAAGTTCATCTGTTACTCTAGTTAGGATCATCTGGGGTTTTTTCCCCCCTTCTATTGGGAGGGAGAGTGGTTTCCTCCCACCAGAAAAATCCCAAAAATCATATTAATCATATTGTCCAGTCTGCCCTTTATATCACTACGGCTGTACTAATCACCACAAGAGGAATCACTAAGGCATTTCAGGGGTGTGACATTACAGAACATACCATCGTGCCATGTCGACAAAGTACTGCCACAGTCAGCCCCCACCCCTGCCCCCATCCAGGCCATTTGCTGATTTAGCACTAAAATCACAGCCCTGCAACACAAACTGGCCATTTATTCAGAAACCCATGCTGTCCCAGGTCCTAAGAATATTCCCAGGCCCATCAGAGAGGTTACTAATGTAGGGCCCAAAAATAAGATAATGGTACCCACCCCTCCCACAGGTTACTGCTTTGTCATCATGTGCCCCTGGCCCAGCTTGCCAGCTGAAGGGCCACACTGCGTAATCCAAAACCCCACACCTTAATCTGCTGTGTCAGGGCTCAGCCCAGCCCTGTGTGGATCCAAATGGCAGGTAGCAAACGTCCCGGCTGTGCTCCAGAATTTTGCTCCTGGGAGGCTGAGCTCCTCCCTAGCCCGCAGGTCCATAAGCCTGTCAAGAGCACCTCCTCAAACGATGACCCATAAAGGAGCGGCTGAAAGACAACACTGTCATTGGTCGATCGAGTCGTGATGGACTGGCCCACAACTCGAATAGCCTGGGGGGTGGGTTAGCACCTACCAAAGAGTCAAGAGAAGAAGCGCTGAGCCCCATGTCAAAGGAAGCTATGTCTGGAGTTGTGGTGACCTGCTGGGAAGCCCCGTGTTATGCTCCCCCGTGACCCCTGACCCGCAGCACAAAGGCTCACAATAAACACAGAAGAGCAAATGCGCCTACGTGACCAGCACTACACTAACACACAGGGGCGCCTTCTCACATCCCGCCACCAAATTCCCTCCGGAAACTGCCCTGACAAAGCTCCACCCCCATCACCCCGAAACACGCCCGCACTCAAAGGGGGACAAGAGGGGGGAAGCAGCTCTCTGATCCAACCGCCAGATGGCTTTATACCGCGCGCGTCTGAAATCACTCAGGCGTCGCCATAAATCTTCTCCGCTCGCTTCACACATCTCATCTTTCACCACAGCCTGCCAGGAGGATGGCGCGGGGCTCGTTAGGATGGCTAGCGGGCATGTCTCTGCCCAGTCAGCACCCGGGACCGAAGAGGGGGCCTCTGCCACACAGTCCTGATCCACTGCCATGATCGCACACTTAATATGCACCACCGCAGGGAAGAAGGTGCAGTACTACCGTACCGACCTCAACTTACATGGAGACAAACTGGAACAGAACCCTGATTATGGGGCGACTCCAAAGGGGCGGGAAGGCATTAACTGTTAAACAAGGGAGAAGAGAAGCAATTTGTTTTGCATCCAAGCAACTGCCACCCCCAACGGGCAAGTGAAAGGACTCTCCCGTGGGTCAACGGAAAGTCGACGCGAGCTCAACATTCGAGGCCCCAGCGAGGGCTGGGCGTCTGACTCAATATGTGAGTAATGCCATTGTTCTGCCATGCTAGCACACCGATGCTCTGATTGTGCACTTTTGTGCAAAGGTGCATGCACACGCTGTGACGATGTTGGACAGTAAGCTGGGTCGGGTGCGGCGGGTTCAGCTGACACTTCACGTGTGGCATGTCAACAACCCAAGACCCAGGTCTGCCACACTTGCCCAAGGCATTTCAGCGAACTCTGGTGTCAGGTTAAAAAAAAAAGTCGACGAGCAAGTGGGGCGAAGCTGTCACTGACACTGATGAGGATCTGGAGAAGAGGCGGGTGCTAGGGAGAAAGAGGCTGAGAGAAGGGTGTGAACACAAAGAATGCCTCTTTTTCTTTATCCCAAGCTACAGGAGGAGAAGAATGAAGCTGATTCTGAAGATATACAGGGGGAAGAGAAAACGTTGGGAGCGCTCTCCAACAACGGCAAGAAGTTGGGCGTTTCTCCGAGACCGAAAACGGCTGCAGGAGAAACAATGAGACAAACTAGTGGGTCCTGTTCATTAATTTTGGGTGAGAGACGTAGCTGAGTCAACCCCCCCCCACATAAGATGATTCGGGACAGGCGACACATACAGACAAGCTGGCAGATCTCTGGCTGGGTCTGCGTGCTGACAACTCGCCGTCATGCAAAAAAGAAAATTTTAAAAAGGCAGGAACATGGTTGGAAAGACCCCACCTTCCAATCTGACAAATCGCCACGGGCATTTATAATGGCGCCAAATGCATTCAGACTCATCGCAGCCGCCATGTGAGCAGTCAGTCAGCTGATCCAGGCGTGTGTCGGTCATTCAGCTCCCAGTTATTCATCTGGGGTATTACATTACCTCACCTGGTGTCAATCTAGCATTGGCTAAAAGGCAGCTGAACACTCATCAGGGCTGGTCACCCTTTGGGTAGTCCGTTTAATGAAACGCGCCAACGGCTAACGATAAGAAGCCAGCGGGCTGCTGGAGGGTTCAGCTGAAGCCTGATAGAAGCCTTGGGTCTACCCCAAGGAGCTGACAGGGCAGGAACATCGTGACGGTGGATCAGCACCCTCCAAGAGGTGTCAGGCGTGCTCATGCCTTTGTATGTCACGGACGGGTCTATGGATAGACACCCTACTTATTATGGCAGGTGCTTCAAGGGTACTGGAGAGCAACTATAGGCAGTAGCCAGTGAGTCCCAGCATCATTCGGCCTATCCTCAGAGCCCCTCCCTTGCTGACCAGGCAGAACGCTGACAACTTACCAAATCCATTTATACAGACCAACCCTATCCAGAAATTAAGAATAAATCCAGGACAGAGTGAGGTATGACTGCCATTTACATGCAGACACGTCACTCATTTGCTTTGGAAGAGAGTGGGTGTCTTGTTGTTCAGAAGAGCAACAGATCAAGAGGAAGTGCTCCTCACAGTGGTGGCCAGTCACCTCCCAATTCACGTCTCCTTGCAGGCCTGCAGCACAATCTGGTCTGGGGACTGTGGCCATGGGCACAGTACATCTGCCCCTGGCCCGCCACCCCAAGGAGCTTTTAGGGGCTTTAAAAGATTCTTTCCACCTTATATGCATGCCGGTGTCGACACCTGCAATATCTGGATATGTCACCCACGAGAGGGAGGCGCTATGCCTCTGGGGACACACAGCCCAGGCTGGGGGCGATCAGCGCAGCTCCCCAGAGAACTGTCTGAGCATGTTAGTCTCACACCGGCCTGCTGTTCTCTCATAGTTCAACTGTAAAATCAACAGCCCGTGTTAACAGAAAGCCGCTGCTCGGGAACCTGCACCCTTCGATTAGTACGCCGAGCCTAGCGCAAGGCTGAGACCGCTAGCAAGGTACCCAAATCATCATGTGCAAACATGAGGCAGAGATGGAGAGCAATGTTATTTTTGGGGGGGGGGGCTTCAGCAATACCATTGTTTGTAAAAACTATTGTAAACAAAACCTTTTTGAAATTAGAAGAATAAAATGTAAAGTGTTGCGTTCATGACCGCATTGGCTCACTGGAAATGACTACAGCAATTACTATACGCTGGCATGCATCCGGAGGCTCGCACGTCTGATGGGTCATACAAAACCGGTTCTAACCAGGTCTTCAATGGAACTGTAAGCGAGAAGTTTTGTCAGCAGACACGGAAAAAAAAATCAATACACCGTGCATGAATTCTCCAGCACCCCGCGTTTCGCACGCCATGCTTAGCCACACAACGCCATCAATTAAAACATCAGCTTTCGCTATCCCCGGATCACGGATGAGTGCCGACCTGGAGCCCTCGCCTCGCTCGGCGTGAACGTTATTTTCTCGTAGCGAGTACTAGCGAAAACAAAAAGATGTTTTGTAAAATTTAAAAGAACTTCCAAACAGTTAATAATCGTGATCGACAATAATTATTCGAATCAGACGGGGCGCAGCGGGGGCCGCGTTGCTTATGGGGTCCCGATCGGTGACGCATCCACGCGGGGCTTTTCTTTTTAACCCCTGAGGGGGTGGTGGGTAGCGTATTAATCCCCTTTAAACACACGATGTAAGCCAAAAGACGACTTTAAACCCGGCAGCTCGGCGGCGTAGCGTGTAGCAGCGATTATTCACCACGCCACATAGCTCTCCCTCCCTCCTAGACAAAAACAGCGGTCGCCCATTTTGAACCCCTGCCTGGACTGCACACTACTCCCAGCTGGGCTGCACTGCATCGCTTTTCACGTTTGCCAGCAAACCAAGAACGGTCCGGTTTTTAATAAGCATTAAAATTAAATATCTCCCCATGCATTCACATACACACAGCTATTCTTAGAAAGCGAAACACCAGGCATCTGTTCAAGGCTAACGCAAAAAAAAGCATTTCCTAGCGACTGTAAACGGCTATACTCACCCAGGTGTCCATCGGCGATCGTGAGCACGATCTGATCCATAAGCAATGAGCGGAACTCGACATCCTCCTCCGCGCAGCGCTGCTTCAGAGCCCGGAGGATCTGAACCTGCGGGTACTCTTGGCTGATCCGCCGGTCAGTAACAAACCACACCCGGGAACACATGGCTAGACAACACTCAAACTGAACTGCTATCAAGACAGAGGCAACGAGTCGCTAGGAACGGGAGATGGGCTCGAAGCAGGGGGCAAACGGCATATGCGAGAGCGCGGGATCCGGGGTCGGAGGATGACGGGAATAACACAAGCACAACTGGGGCACTAAACGAGCCCACAAGCTACAGCAACCCGATCCAAGTGCGGCAGCTTGAAGCGTCGCGACGAAGAAAACCCGAGGAAGCCGTGAGTTCCTGCAGTTCTCTTCCAATTCACGATGTGTTATTCCCGGCCCGCCCGATCCAGGATCCTACTGAAGCAAATCAAGCCTGTCAAGATATCGCCAAATCAGGGTATTAATGGATGCTGGCCACGTTAGCGTCCTTCCTTATATTCAGACTAATCCAGCGTCTTCTTTAGATATCAGCCAGCTAGATATCTATCGATGGCTCTCGCCCGGAGCAAGTAGCTTGCAGCCCCGTTAAGGGCGAACAAGTACAGCTAGCTAGCACAATGCGCTTTAAGTCCAATCACCAAATCAACGCTATCTTCCTGCACACACAGCAAACCCCTCTGCCCGTGGGAAAGAAAAAAAAAAGATAAAATAGAGATTTTGCTCCGCGAATTTACGCGCTTTCGCCCCTGCTCCCAATTAAGTCCCTGCTATCCACGGAGTCGGTGCTGAAAAGATGCGCATTTGTTTTCCACCCTACGCTTTTTCTTCCAGCACGCGCTGCGTTTACAACTGTTACCTATCCGCCTAACGGGAACAAAAAAATCCCGGATAGCCAATAAAATCGCGGAATTGCTCACCCGCTGACCAATCGTATCTGACACTGATAGCGGCAGAAGATGGCTTTTGGATCTAGTCGACCAATCGGAATAATGAAGGTGTGGAGGCTCGCGTGGGCCCGTTAGCCAATCAGAAGGCGGGTTTACTCCGCCATTGTGACGAACGGGTGCTTGAGGATGTGGAGAGAAGCGCACGTTGGGGAAGCAGAAAGAGAGGGGGGTGATAATACGAGCCCGCGCTTTGCTCGAACCGGTTCAGACCGGGTATGGGGAGGTCTGAATACTGACGCTCGTGTCTGCGCTGAAATGAGAGAAAATATATCGATGATGGAGTAGTCAGGAAGCCTTATAAACAAAGACGTGCTGTGATAGTCCGCATCTGGAAAATATATGGGAAAGCAATTGTTTTCCTAATACAAGACATCAGTCATTTCCATGAGGGGATTATGCCGTTTTTGTTTTTCTGTTAAGTCACTAGCGTTGGAGCAAATCTCGCGGTGCTTATTTCAGAGGACACATGGTTCTGCCAGCTACCATTTTGTGATCAAAAATTCATATATTCGGTTACTATTGAAATGGGAAGTTGCATATTTGTCATATAGCTGCATGCAGAAATTAAAATATATTATAATCGGTGGTATACTGTACGCTATATGTTGTGGGCATGCTATTTTAATGTGATGCTGGCATGGGTATTAAGTGATCTCAACTACATCCCCGGCGCCATTAGCTGAGTTTCTTTGCGATTTTCAGCCTATTGTGCGTCACGCCTAAGAAGTCATGTGATCACGTGGGTTGAGAGATGCTGTGAATGACCCACTTCGGCAATGCTGATGTGGAAGTGAATATAAAGTTAGTTCGTCTCTCCATCTACAAAGGACGTGAAAGCAGTTGCCTCCGGTTTATGTAAAGCTACAGTTTAACAGAAATTTGAAGGAGACCTACGTGCATTTGTTGTTCGATTTCCGTATCAAAGGCAGTGGTTTTGCATAAATATGTGTAGCCTAAAGCGTAGCTAAAGAATAGTAATGTGCCGTTGAGTAGATTGATGTCGTCTTGCATTATATCCAACACAGCAGCTTGAGATGAAACCTTGAAAACGAAAGTAATAGCCACAGAGTAGCGTACAGTTGTTTTTTCGTAATAAAATTAGAATCTGATTTCTGTTGTGGCTTTAATAAAGCCAGTACTACGCTCATATAATTAATCGTGTTCAGATATTGAAATGAAGAAGACCTTTGGAATAATTAGTTTCAACTTAAAAAAAAGAACTTGTTCAATTTGGATAACTCTTCAACTTTAAAACCACTACCATACGATCTCAGCATACATATAAAAATATGGAGACACACATGAGTTGCTTATGGTCCCGTGAAACAAGCTTGCATAGGTCATAATTTTTGTACCTAACCTATTTACAAACTCAGTTTTTGTGGTGTGCTGCATATAAACGGTATGTATGAAAAACTGCACTGCTAGTATCTGTCAGTCAACTGCTTCTCTGCAAGTTTCCTTTTTGATAAATATTATGGCTGCGCTTAGGAAAAAAGTTATGATTTGATGGCTTTCAGATGCACCGTCATGCATGGGTCTACCTGGGCTGAAGCCCGGGGGCCTCTATTAATAAGGAGTCTCAGTTAACCTTATTCAATACATTTTTCAGTGCTGTCATTTGACTCTGCAATAATATGTTTGCCTGTTGATTGGTTGACTGATAATATTTTTGCAATGGCTTCTGAATGCTTAGCGAGAAACACCCCACATCATTCTCATGGACTGTTTGATCTCTTCCCATCTGGCACGAGATCTCACTCTATAAAATCAAGAACAGTCAGAATGTGCAATAGCTTGTTTCCTCAGACAATTGTTAAACTCTATATGAGTATACAGTATGTATACGTAATAAAGCCAGTTAGTTTATCTATTTTTATCTATAACAGTCTATTTTTAATTGTAGTAAATGATATTATTATACAGGAATATTTTATGTTTATATTATTTTGCATTATTTTCACATTTTTAACTTAGGTATTGGGCTACACTTTATAATTTTATATTTTGTATTGTTCCTCCATTTCTTTGTTGCTTGCTTTTTGCCCCCCCTTTGCACATTAATGCAATTTTGTCCCACTGTATGTTAGATATGGCTGGAATGAGAAATAAACTTGAACCGTTGCCACCCCCCCACCCCCCCAAAAAAAAATTGTTGATGGAATGTTTAATGCCTTGTTGGAATTTGCTTCTATCCTCTTTCCTACACCATCAAAATAATAATAATAATTATTAATAATAATAATAATAATAGTAATAGGGCGTCTACTGAAAACTCAAATAGTCCAGGGGCTTCTGACCATGTTAATGTGCCTGTCATCACAGTAATTCATCCCAGTATTGTTTTGGTGTTAATTGTCAGACCTTTTTTTTTTCATTTCTTTTGGCATACATGTGGAAAACTACATTGTCCTACTGACAATGGTTTTACTCCAAACCATTTTAAACATTTTTCCAAATGTCACTGATAAAAAAATAATAGGATCCTTTCTCTGAAAAACTGTAGCGATGATACTTTATTTTCCATTTGAACAAGTATGGGTACAGATACATTGGGATTCCATAGTTTTCACATATCCAAACTTTTTGTTCTTCGAGACATAAACTTGCATGTAAGCTTGTCGTCTGAGTGCAGGGTCAGCCATTTATTTGTCACCAGTAAGGCCTAGTTGCAGTGTTAATAGTATGCATTATTTTACAATAGCAAAACGTATGGTAAAAGATTTGTGTTTATGGTCAAGTTGTACTAAAACCAGATTTGTGGTGTATATGTAATGTGGAGATTTTAGGGAAGGGCGCCCTCTGTCTTGCATTTTTGTATTGCAACTTCTGAGAATGCAGTAATGCTTAGTATTCGTGTTTATTAATCAAAACAGATGAACTTCTAAAAAGGACTGTTTGAAAACAGGGAGACATATGTTTTCTTGAGCATACAGATGTTATGTGAAGTTGTATTGACAATGAATCCTAATAAACTGAAGTGCAGTTCAATTTTTCCACATTGATCTTGCTTGGTTATACAAAGGAAAATTATGTGGCCGGGTGCTTCAACCATACAGTAGAAATGAGGCATGTATTCATGCATAAAAATTTATTTAAATTTACATAAAATTGCATATTTTATCAAAGAAGAGGAAATGGTCAAACATTAAAGGTCTTTGAAGGACAAATCTACCTTGACAGCAAAACAAAATGTGATGGTACTAAGCAATAAAAATTTATGAAGTGTTTTAGAATGCCATTAAATTACGTATAGGTGAGTGGAATACATTTTAATGTCACAATTATAAAACAAGAAAGATATAGAAAATAACTGCATAAAAAGTATTTCTTCATTAAAAAGGAATTGCTAGTTTGAGATTGAAAGATAAATGAAAATGAAATATAAAGAAAATATTGTTTAAATGATTATTGCTTCTTGAGGTTTACATAAAATAAATTTCCACTGCATCTGGAAATCAATTCATTTTAAATGGGTGTGTGGGTGTAACTGTATGAAATATAGATGTTCGTAAAATATAAATTTACCAGCATTAAGAAGTTTGTGGACGACACTACTATGATTGTTCTCATCAACATCAAGGACAGGGTTGCCTTCAAGAAGGAGGTAGAAGACCTGACTGTATTGTGCCACAGCAACCACCTCTCACTGAACATCAAAAAGACCAGAGACCTTCATTCCCCACTATTCATTGATGGATCTCCCGCTGCTTTAGGTCCCTGGGGTCCAGATCACCAACACCCTCCCATGGTCTCTAAGCACCAGCTTCATCCTTAAGAAGGCTCAGGATCTTCCTGAGTAAGCTAAAGAGGTTTGGGTTGAGAACCAAAATCCTGGTGAACTTCTACCATTGCACCATTGAGAGCATCTTGAGTGGATGCATGAGAGTGCGGATGGGTAACACAACTGCTGAGGAACTCAGACTGCTACAAAGGACAGTCCAAACAGCCTTGTATATCATCAGCACAGATCTTGCCCACCTACAATCCATCTCCCTCTCTCACTGACAGAAGAGGGCTGAGTCCATCAAGAGGGACTCCAGCCACCCAGCTCATGGCCTCTTTACATTCGGTAAAGCACGACTGGTACATCACCACCCGCACCACCTGTTTCGGGGGCAACTACTTCCTCCAATAACCTGCATCGGTCCCAGCTGTATTGTATTGTATTTCACACTATTGTCAATATTCTACACTTTCCACACTTAATAAGTACTGTCTACCTCAATGGCTATTTGCACATCCTTCCCTGATGGAACACCTATTTATTGCATGTTTATTGTTTCACTCGCCATACCGCACTGCCTTTCGTCTTGCATTGTCTTGTCTCTTATTAATGCACTGCCTTTTGTCCTGTCCCCCCATGCATATTTCCCTTCTCTTGCAGCTGCACAAGAATTTTCTCAGAACACGTGACAATAAAAACTTGAAATTTGAAAGTAATTAACTTTAAAAAACTACATATACCCAGTGACAAAAAAACATTAAGCACCCAGAAGTAATGGTCCGATTTGGATGTGATTTTGTACACATGCAGACCAGCAATGGGTATGTAAATGATTCGATTTGCAAGGAGCTGGCACGTCTAGTCAGCAGACACAGAGGATGCCTCGTAGACGCATTGGACAGCATTACCAGCACTTGACAGAGTTTGATAGGGGTCGCATTGTGGTTTTACATGAGGCCGGGTGGTCGAACCGTGCAATTGCCCGGCCTGTAGGTCATGCGGATGTCACAGTTGCCCGATGTTGGAACCAATGGGCACATGAGGACACCCACACACGTCATGAAGGTTCCGGTCGCCCAAGATAAACCACACCAAGGGAGGATCGTCGTATTGTGCACCAAGCATTACAGAACC
Organism: Mormyrus iriodes; assembly: GCA_011763525.2. NCBI lineage: Eukaryota > Metazoa > Chordata > Actinopteri > Osteoglossiformes > Mormyridae > Mormyrus > Mormyrus iriodes. The sequence continues at coordinate 3,530,406 of JAAGVU020000103.1, forward strand.
CCATGCCATCTGCGCCTGCCATCCGGACACAGGTATTGAACTCTCAATCAAGCACCATCAAACACGATGACGAGTGACGTCGTAGTATGTTCAGCGATGAATCTCGGTTCTGCATTACCGCAGATGACCGTCGTGTGTGCTTGTGCTTAAGGGAGAGGACCAATTCTGAAAATGTTGTGGAAAGACACACAGGCGTTACTCCTGGCATCATGGTGTGGGGAGCCATAGGGTATGATTCCAGGTCATCTCTGGTAGTGATTCGGGGGACCCTGATGGCACAGCGCTACATCAGTAACATCCTGTCTTATCCCTCTTTCAACAAGACTCAAGAAGCACGTGTGTCTATGGACTGCCTGCGTCATGTTGAGGTCCTCCCGTGGCCTGCCAGGTCCCCTGATCTTTCCTCAATGGAACATGTGTGGGATCAGCTCGGACGTCAACTCACACCCAGTGCCAATCTGCAGGATCTCAAGGGCCAGTTACAACAGCTGTGGGCCGACTTGCCACAGGAGAGGATACAATGGCTGTACAACTCCCTTCCGCACCGTATCACTGCATGGTATCCAGGCCTGGGGGGTTGCCACACCCTGCTGATATGGGACCAGCAGCGTGCCCATACTGCCAACTCTGTTGTCCCTTTGATCCGATATTATAATCATTGCGATACAGTCACATGACCTTTCACCACGTGCAGATTCATTTAATTTCTATCACTCCGTCTGGTGCTTAACTTTTTTTATTACTGAGTATATTATGATTATTATGAATATTAGGATTACACCCCTTGCTGTAATAGCTGAACTTAAGAAGTTTGCTCTTTAGTATCCTACCTTTTACTATATGTTACCCTGTCTGTGCTTTGTGGTGCATTTATCATAAGTTACTGTGCAACATGCATGACCCAACAGCAACAACAAAATCCTTGAACATACTTATACTTGGCAAAACAAAGTCGATTCGAATTTTGCCCAGTAGAGGGCACTCGTGTTTTATTTAAAACATAAGGTAGTCGTCATATTTATTATTAACGTTAATAATTGCAATACGAGACAAAAATGAAATAAAATCATGACATAAAATTAAGTCCATTACAAGACAGACGGATGCGATTCCTTGTTTTATTATTTTAAATCCAGGAGTGCTCTAAATTTCAACAAGTGGTGGTAAGTTTATTATTGGCAGGCACAGATTTTCTGGATAATCAAAACTCAATGTATTGGGGGCACAGATTACAGTTGTTTAAGGGGTTTATTGCTTTTTCTGTTATAACGTGGCGTCTAAAGCGACATTTTAAACGACACAAACGAAGAAAAAAAGAACAGGGGCTACTTAATCATGCGTATGTGGATGAGTCGTCTGGTTTGAAAATGCGCTCCGGCTGCCTATGGAAGTAGTTCCGGGTGTTTCTTTGAGCGAACGAGTCCCCGGATGTTCGCTGTGGAATCGCAAGTATAACTGTGAGGGGGGGGGGAAAGGTGCCTGAATCCTGAGGACGGTACTGACCGGTGCGCTGACCAATGTGAAGCGAGCGTGAGCCGGGGGAAATCAGGGGAACGTGTCAGCAGCGCCGGCGGCAGGGGAGGAGGGGGAGTGGCGCCAGCGGTGGTGGCGGCGGCGGCGGCTCTGGCGGCGAAGAAGCTCAACCCCCTTGGGTGAAGACGAAGTTGCAAGTGAGGGGAAATTGCCGCTTGATTCAGAGCTAAACCTGGAGCGGCTCAGCGCGGCAGTAGCGCCCGGGAGAGAGTAAGTAAGCCCGGGGGACACGGGGGAATCCGAGCCCGAAGCCAGGCCCGGTTTAGGGACCGCTCCTCGCGGGGCGGTGGAATGTCGTCCAACTAAGGCGATGAAGTTATTCAGAAAAGGCCTTGCCGTGATCCAGCCGCTGACTTAAGTAAAGGTTGCACCGTCGCGGTGCGTTGTTGGTTAGTTAGCTGGTTGAGTTGTACTCTTTGCCCACGCTGGACTCGGCTTGCTCCGTATCTGGTGCCTCACAGCTGGCCGGACGGTTAACTTTGCTGTCACGCGACGAACTGTGCGATTTGAAATGCATCTGCGCAGGTTTAGCCCGCAATCTGCCCGTGACGGTTACATCTTACTAAGTTGTGTAGTTCGACTGTCAAGGTGTTTCTGACATTTACCGCCGTTGGTTTCAGTTGGGGATAAGCGAGATGTTCGGATCGACGTAGCTGAAGTTTCGACTGAAAGGTTTAGCGTAAGTTTTTTGGCAGTCGTGGCTATGAACTTTTCATTCTCCCATCACTGTCGGTGGAGTTCAGATGTCTCGAGGTAGTTCCTAAAACGTATCTATGAGGTTTTAGTGGTTTTCAGAACAGCCGAATGCGCACGCTAACGTTGCGGATCATGTGTTAAACCTACTCTTTGACAGCGCTCGCTACTCCGTTAACTTGACAAATCGACAACGGTGGAAATCTCACATGGCAGCCGCGTTTTTGAAGCTTGCGAGAGGGATTGCTTCCAGGTAGTCAGATGCTTTTTCGTTGGATAGGTGGCCCGCATTCCGATATAGGACTGACTAACGACGGCATAATTCCTCGCATAATATTTAGATTAATAATGTGTGACGCACATTTATATTAAAAGAAAAGCCGCGGGATGGAAGTGTGCGGCGGGCTGATTATCGACGCGCGACGCTTTTTCGTGCCACACGCTCGTGGTTTCTGCGTGCGAATGCGCGCGCTTGCGGGCTAGTGGACGGGCGCGCGCTGGACCGCGGCACGTTGCCGTTTGCATCCACAGGTAGTAAAGACTCCGGTGGTGCTCCCTGCTCGTTTCACTCCTCCACGGTGCTACCGTGCCGCTGGACGTGACGAACAGGCACAGGACGGAGTGTTATGGCTGAGCTCCGCCGATGGGCATTCGGTCTTACCCGTCGCCTGGATAATGGCTGTGCATGTGAAGTTTCTAGTCAAGTGGGCGCGTAACTAAGCCGACGCATCTCTAGCGCTGTCGAATTGAAAAGACGCCGCCTTAGGTTGGTGTACGGTTTTTGAATTTGATTTCATATAGTGTTTTTGCCGCAGATACTTCTTCTAGTGTGTACAAACAGCATATTTCTTTTGCAGCAGAAGCGTTGATGCAGTGTCGTCTTAAAAAATAAACGTAATATTTCTCGTACCAGGGGTGATTTGAGTGCGGCAGGAATTACTAATGGTATCGCAAGCATTCATTAGAATAGATCACGTATGCAACTGAAGTGTATTAACGGACATCATTAAAATTAATCAGAACCATTTAGCCTATCTTTGGACTATGAAAATAAAGTAACCTTATTAGTGGATTTTTGTGTTGGGTTTGAAGGACGGGATCAGGAGTCCGGTGTCACATACGGATATAATGTGCTTCTAGCTGCTAGATGTGTGACCATTTTTATGAATTCTGTCAGTTGGGCTTGCTCTTGATACAGTATGTCTCTGAGCTGCTATTCATCTCATGGGGAATGTTAAGAATGTTGAAAATGTACCTTGGAATGCCGAATTCATATTGAATTTTCCATTCAGCAATAGTAATGCTTAGTAGTCCCAGGTGGTTTGGGGGGGGATTATGAAGCAGCCTAATCAGGGTCTTGAATGTAAGCAGGAGTGCTGCACTTGCCCCTCTGGTCTGGCTTCCTGAAGGGCTAGATTGAGCTTTACAAGCAAAGAAGGTCATCTCGGGCCTGTGGTTGTGGGCTGGGGGGGTCCATTTGCTAAAGTCCCCTTGTACTCTTGCTTACAGGAATGTGCTTTAACCAGACCACTCTTCTTAAATGCTATTTTTTAAGAAGACGCCGATTTTAATGAATAATTTAATTTAGGTTTTTGTTGTTGGATTGGTAACCATATCACACGCCTCCTGGGTCGTGGGTCTTATTACTGCCCGTTATTGTCTAGGTTTTTTTTTCTCGGTACCTCGGTTTTCTCGTAAGGTTCTAGCTTGCCATCTGACTGACTGGCAGCCCATCCAGGGTATTCCCTGCTCCGTGTCCTTGTGCCTCCTGGGATCATTCCCAGGCTCACTGTGATTCTGTACTGGGTAAGCAGTTATGGAAGATGGATGGGATGTGTTATAAGTAATATGGAGTTTTTATCTGTCTATTTCATTATATAGTTAGATGCCCCTCCCGGAAATGCGGGGGGTGCCGAATGGACAAAGACTGGCATGAGACCACCAAGGAATTGTTGGTTGCACAGTATATTGTGGAGGCATTACATGATTTTATGAAAGTGCATTTTGGGGTTGTGTTGCTTTTTAAACCTATTGGGACGTGTATTGGCGTACAAGGTGGTTGTGTATGTATTTTTTTTTTTTAAACTGTCTTTTTGCTGGTGGTAGGAGGAGTAGTGTTTTCCTAATTGCTGGCCGGCCAATCAGACTCTTGTAGCATGTGCGCCAAATATATGTATGGTGGCAGTACAGGTTGGTTTTTCACTCTCCATCACTCTCTGTTGCCATGCTGGTCCCTATAGCATGTATCTTAATGGGTGATTTTGATTATGTCAAGGACCGCTAAACCTACTTTCTCATTGGTATCATCACCCCCTTATTTTTAACGGGATTTGTTTTGGGCTGGTCGCTTTAGTTATCTTTTCAGAGGGTCAGACCCTCTGTTGGAGCTAGAACTGAAACACTTTATTAAATTCTCTGCATGGTTAAGTAATTCAAAATAAATCTGTGAATTTGCGGCATCTTTAATATGTAAAAATAGTATTTAAATATTAAATATTGGGTGACTGCCATTCCAGGGAAATAAGGTCCCAGTTCATAGTCTTCTCCAAAGATACGGTATGTACTTTGAGTAGGAAGGAGGAAGAATTTATCAAAAATCCACTCAGCTGGTATAATCAAACTATATATTTCCAGTCTTTGTCCGCACAAAAATGCAATTTTTGTTCACCCTCTGCTAAATATTGTTTGCAGAAAATGTTTTATTTTCTATGCAAGTGCTGAAGGATCTGCAGTGAGGGAAAACATGATCAATACATACAATTTTCTCTGTTTTTGTTTCATGAATGTATGAGAATTTTGAGGGGAAATGTGTGGCTTAAACTGGAATCTCGTGTCAGTTATTTGCACTTGAATGCAGCTGAGTTGAGAGATGGTGTTTTTTTTTCCCCCCTCCGTTTGAGCATCTCACCGTCTTTATTTGGACACTTTTTTGCTAATTCCCATCAAGATGAGAGCTGCCTGAACAGACTTCTTCATCTTATTGATGCCAGGATTTTTACTCTGAATTAAACGGCTTTGATTGAGAGTAATTTGGCTTTTTAATTGCAGAACGGCTGTTGCAATTTCAGCTGATTGCCCTTTGTGGAAGTCCTCACTCGATCTTTCATAGCCCCCTGCATACTTGGCGCAATGTGTGATGAGAAGTGTGCTGTAATGGAGCTGTAAAGAATGCCACGCGTTTCTGTTATTTGGGCAACGTAAATTAAGAGTGTATCTGTAGCCGGAGATATTTAGAAAAAACCCAGTGTAGCTCAGTGACCAGTTTTAAGTTTATCACACCGTGTGGCCTAATTTACATTTTTATAAACATGTGAAATGGATATTGTTTAGTAGTGGGTTAGCATACTCCCCATGGTTTTGCATTTTTCACACATGACATTCTCCCCATGTTGAAGGGAATCTCCCCCAAAATCTGGGGCGGGGCACCGGTGACTTGGTGAAGACAACATGTTTCTTTAGCGGGTAGCATTCTGTATGAGGATCAAGGGTGGAGGGCACTGTTGTGTAATTCTGATGTAACATTGTCGTTCAAGGTCACTGGTCTGAAACACAGGAAATCCCTCTCCATAAGACCACAGATGTTCACATAAACTTTTAGAAGTGTACAGTGTCCTTCAGATTACTGGCTTGCCTTCCTAATTAGGCAAAATATTTGGGCATTTAGAAGGATCCCAGTACATGAACTTTCTGGAATATGTAATCGTTTATCTGTGTATTTTAAAAGCATCCTCACATTTTGCTAGATAATGCAGAGAAAACAATTTGCAAGGGACTTGAATCTTGTCACTGCTCATCTGTTTTTATACAAAAACTATAAAACTGCATCCTTAATGTATTTAAATACAATCACTATGTAATATTTTATGTATTTTTTTGGCACAGATCTGCATCACGGTATACATCTAATAAAATTGTACTAATTTAGAAGGTTGAGGTTACCATTGAGAGGCTTTCTTTCCTTGTATTCCTTTCCTTGTGACATTAGGGCTTTCTTCTCATTCCAAAGCTTTTCTGTGCGATAACCAAATTTCCCCAATTGGCTGAGGCTAAAAATACATTGTTTTACTGAAGTTAATAAAAAAATTTTAATTAAGAAGGGGGGGGACAATTGTTGTAGCACACCCAGGATTTAAAAAAGAAGCATGTGTAAAATCTGTTTCAAAACCGAGACTCAATTTTCCGGATGGCTGCTGCCCCAGTATGGACGACTTTACTGGGCGAACGTGAAAGAGCTTTTCTATAGGCCAGGGCTCCTTGGAGAGACGCAGCGTGCACCTTGAGAAGGAAGGATTCATCTGGTTTTTAAGAACCCATTTAACAAAGTGTAGTCACTGTATATTTTATAATACGGCTTTAATCTTCGGCAAGGTGGAGACGGTCTGTTTATCTTCAGCGGCTGCTGTCAGCTGCGCCGGTCCTGTGTACTGAAAGTGTTAGTCAAAGCCAAGGGGGGAACAGCCTCGGTATTTACATCTTTTCACTTCTCAAACTGCTCTTAGCAGTTTCTGCTTTTTTTTTTTTAGGCACACGCACACACAGGATACCTGTTATTGCACTCATCAGAAACTCAAATGCTGGGCCAGAAACAAATGCTGCCTATTTGGGGTGAATTTAATTCCTCCAAACATGGTCTGCTGCCCATCTCGTTACAGTGAATTAAGTGTGAAATCCTCCATCACAGGTCATGGAATTGGCGTGCACGTCGTAGGCACAGCTTGTCATTCAGGCTGGCCTTGTTAAGAGGGTTTGGGGATCGTGGTTTTTGGGTTCTGAACCGAGGAGGATTTCCGATTTGAGTACTCAGAAACTTTGCCGAACAGATAACGAACTATCCAGTTGTGTGAAATGGTATATTTAGAAGGTACGCTGATTTAAATTGTCATCTAATGCATTTAACTAAATTTCTATCTCTAATATGTTTTGTAAATTGTTTTTTTTATATTTATAAGTTTTCAATTGGTCTCAACTAATAAATCTGACTCTTGACGTTTTATTTGACTTGCTGAAGCTGCAGTAAATCAGAGACCATCTTTCATATTTATTTTCTCTTTCCATATGGTCCCTAATCTTCAATGCCCGGCTAACAAAGGCAGGTGAACCTTCAACGCATGGATCACATCTAGACAATGAGAACTTCACCGGCTAGTGGAACAGAGCAAACACAGCCTATGGTTCTTCATTGCCCTTGTGCTTTTAAAATGACGTTTCAGACATGCAGTTAGTTTGCTGCAGTGAGGTGTTCAGAAAGCCCCCGGCCAGCTTAGCAGGAGACTTTGTGTTTGAATTTCTATCTATGAGAAAAGTGCCTCAAGTTTAGTTTTTTGTATTTGAGAGAGGCGGACTCATGACGTTGACTTGCGTTATGTGTTGTGCCAGTGCTGTTTTGATATTAGATGACTGATATTCATGCATGAATGCATTGAATAAGTCTAATATTGAAGACCTAATAATTTAACTGCTTGATGTTATTTGTGCATGTGTGTACTTACTGAAAGGTAAAAAGCCTTGTTGAATTTTAAGATTTAAAAAAAATAATGATGTGCCGTAGTTGAGGAGACTTTTATGTGCATTTTAACCCATGTTACACTGTGAACTCCAGACCCTCTGTGTGAGGGCACCATTGTGGAAGTCTCTGTTCACGAGTGTCCTTTTGCTGAATTTGGGGTGGTGGTCATTGCTAGTTTGCGCTTCCTGCTAGGCCATTCAAGATTCCAAATTTCAGGCGTGTTTGCTAAGGGCGTGAGCCATCAAACAGTGCTGTTTGCTTTTAGGTTCAACTGTTGTAGCCTGTTTTGAATTTTCACACAAGCAAACTGATACAGCCTGAGTTTGGTGCGCACAGCCAAGCAGCCGCCAGTTTAAGTGCCCTGATCCAGTCAAGGAGTGAACCTGCACCACGACAGCCACGACCGTTACTAGCTTCCAGGAGGACAGTTGGCTCGCCAGCCCAGGTAGCCAGTCGACCCTGTTCCCTCAAATCCATTCAGCAACGTTGCCATCACGAAGGTTTCTGGCAGGCTCAACAAACCCCTGATGCCGCTTGAGTTGACATGTGGAGACCCAGGTGTTTCACAGGGGAGCATTTATCAATCTTTCTCTGTGTCAATAAAAATAAACGCTCTGTGTGAGGCTATTAATTTGTCGTCTAAGGAGCGTGTGAAGTATTTGACCAGTCCGCTATGATTTGGCAGGAGTGAATTAGACATGCCATAAAAATATTCCTGGAGATTTTCTTTGTAGTCTTGTCTACAAACTAGGGAACACTGAACTTTATTTACCTTTGCTGCTAAACAAAAAGATACAGAGCAGGTTCATGTGATTGTATAAGCATGATTGTTATTGATTTTGATTTGCTTTGTTTTTTAGGCTGTAGCCAGTTTTCATGTTTATTTTGTTACCTAAGAATGGCACGGAGACAATTACGTTTTGGCTAGAGATGCACCGATTGCAACGGCCAACTATCGGTATCGGCTGATACAGCAACAATTGGCCATTGACCGATGTTTAAAAATGAGCCGACGTTTATTGCCGATACGTCTCTTTAAAATGGTCACCCACATTGCTTTGCACACTCGCGTACTAAACAGAAAAAATGTCTGTGTGGAATTTTTAATGTTGGTAAATACGTTAGATTGCATTTTGCGGACATTGCTCTGCTACGAAGAGGATCTACTAATAAACATTTCATACTAGAAAAAGAGAATTCAGTGCAAAATCAAAAGATATTACTTGAAAAATTGTGGCGTTTATTGTACTTGATGAGCCTTTTTCTGTTATAAATATATAAGATCTATACAGTTATAAAATATAGCGCTCTGGGACTGTTGTGTGTTTTCTTATCCAAAAATACTTTTTCATATTTTTGGAATATAATTTACTTACTTTTAAATTTTATTTGGATGGCGTGTCCCTTTAAACTTATTTAAGCAGAACTTTCCAAACAGCCGGTATCAGTGTCAGTTTTTGAAATAATCGACTGTCAGTTTCGGCCAGAAATTTCCTTATCGGTACGTCACTAATTTTGGCCACATCATGAAATATGTTTGTTGCCTTCCGTGGCTGTGGGCAGTCTTATTGCTCTGGCAAGCATCAGTTCTTAGATATTCGCTGTCTTATCACATAATTCATGAGAATTATTGTTATTAGCCTTTGCAATTAAGAAGGATAATAATCGATTAGCTGTTGATTTATTGATCGCCACAGTTGACTCCTATTGTTGACCTTAAATGGCAGGGCTTGACTGTTGTAAATGAATAATTTCTAGTAATAATCATCTCTGACCTTTTAGCACTCCATTACCATACATTTGAGATTCATTGTGCATCTTGCGTGCAGAGGGTGGGGGGAGGGGGTGAATTGGGACTCCTTCACCTCGGCACCCTGCTGTGCGCTTAAGTGTGCCTTAATGCAGATGAGCGTCAGAAGGGAGTCCGATGTTTGGTGCCGAAACAGCACTATGCACGTGTCGGGCCACCACCGGTCACTCGTCGTTTTGGCTTGCCATTTGGGGCTTGTGGTCGAGCCTGCTTCTGGCATCTTGGACCAGCTGGAGCGCCATGATAGGGACATGCCGTCATTTTGACATTAGAGTTGGGTTGAAGAGAGTTTTGTCTACGTGTGTCTTTTAAGCAATGACTGATGATTACCATTCCTCCAGTTTTCAGAAGTACCGGTCCTCCTGGGACTCTGAGTTGCTGTGTTTATGAAACTTCTCATTAATGGTACTGTGGGATGTGCTGTCACCTCATTCCCTCAGGGTCTTGAGTTTAAATACATCCAATAATGTTTGCCTTGTTCCCTGCGGTTTAAATCCAGAACTGCTTACTGTTTTACGCACTATAACAACTCTCCGTTTCCTGTTTGTCAGATGTGAAGTGCCCTGTTTCACAATATTTTTACCATGAGGGTAAACACCGTTGCTGTCTGCCCTAGTCCAGTTCGCATGGGCCCCCGTACGTGTGGCAATCATTTGGAGGTTGGCTCAGGCGTAACTTTTGGGGTGGAGTGTCAGATGGAGTGTTCCTGACACACACACACACACACACACACACACACACACACACACACACACACACACACACACACACACAGTATACCCAGCTCTATATCACACCGGGCGCATTCCAATTTCACACAGTTTGTAAAAGGAACCCTAATAGTTTTTAATTTTCAGCTCATAAACAATACAGGCAGTTCCCGGGTTACGAATGAGATCTGTTCCCTGTCTTTAAGTTGAATTTGTAGGCAAGTCAGAACAGTACATACGGTTCTTATTTAGCATCAGTTATTCAAATGTTTGGCTTGGTATATGCTATATATTTTACCTTTCGAAGCATATGAAACACTTAAACACTTCCAAATGCACGAAAACATCTTAAACATAATAATACAGTACATAATTATACAGTAATAATAAAAGTAACTGCGCACTGTACTGTACCACAAGCCAACGAACTGCTGAAGCTGTGGAGTTTTCATAAGTGTCAAAAAGTAGTATAACTTTGAGCCACTGTATTGAACTCAAATTTTCAATATAATTGGTTTTATGGCAGTCTGTGAGTATGTGTTGTCTGTAGGTTGGATGTTTTTAACCCGGGGACTACCTGTGTATAATTGTTACCTTTTATGAAACAGAGAAACTTGTGAAATCATTGGTCTTTAACGTTGCCTCTGGCAAGTTGATTAATTCAATTAAGACTAATTAAGCATTTATAGAATTGCACAGTTTTATATCATATCAGTTTGATTGTGTTTCAGGATAAGCTGTCAGTTGAATAGTTGTTATAGTGAAAAGAAGTCATTTTTAATTTTGTTGGATTAATGTTAAATGTAATTGTAAATGGTTTAAACTTGAGTATGGGAATTAAAATGCTTTGGCTTGACGAAAATGTAATTGGTCATGGACGGGACAGTTGAGGAGTTTGATTATTTGAAACCTATTGGCTCTCTGCTTTGTATGTGTTGTTTTTTGTGTGTATTCTTTGTCATGTGCATTTCTTCCTCAACCCAAAGACATGCAGTTAGGCTAATTGGCCTTCCTAAATGGCCCGTAGAGTATGAAGATGTGTGACTGTGTCTGCTTCAGTGGTTGGACTGGCATCCCATTCAGGGTGTTCCCAGTGCTGCCTGGGATAGGATCCAGGCCTTTCCACAACTCTAACCAGGATAAGCTTTTAGGAGATGGATGGATGGCCACCATTCTTTGCCTCAGCTCGTGCAAATTCAATACAATTTGGAAAAGTATAGCAGTGAGGGCATTTGTGCCCTGAATGATGCAATCCATTTTATCAGCAGCTTAATCAAGGATAATTAGGTATGAGCTAAGCTGCAACTCGACCCGGCACTTTCAGTGAGTTGGAGAGACAGTGCTTGCGTGTAGCTGTGGCCCTTGCTGGCGTCGGGCTCGCATGTTGTCTGCTGCACCCTTTCCACATGTAACGCCCTCATGTGCGCTGCATTATTTAGGTGCATCTCTCCAAGGCGGCACAGTAGTGCATTTTTACTGCTGTATTTTCATGGAACACAATGCCTGCGCTTCTTAACGGAATCCATATGCTTTAACCCGTAGGTTTCGCCTCTCCCTGAAATAACTCGCTGAGAGATGAAGGCAGGATCTCAAACTGCTTTTTTGTGCGTTCCTCTGTGCTAAGCGTGCCGTTGAGCCTGCCCATGACCGCAAAGTTGAGATTTTCTGGGGGCGGTCCGGGCTAACAGTGGTGCAGCCTTCAGCCGTCAACCTGTGATAGGAATAGAGATTAGTGTTAAGCTGCTTTCGTTCATTTCTTTATTTAGCCGATTATGCTTCCCTGACATCTGCGTAACATCCTTGATACTGGATTACTTACGCTACTTGTGTTTAGTGCTGTTTGTTTGTCTTGTGTTGCACTTACTGCATCGAAGACCAGAAGCGACAGCTTTAATTGAATTAAGCCACAGGTGCCAGCTGGACAGGTTGTGTGGTAACTTCTGCGCTAAGCCTTTACGAACAGGCAGTCGGCAGTGTGTGAACCTGGTGGAGCTGTGATGGAGTTGCTTGTCTCTTGGTGACTAGGCCAGAGGGTCTAGATTGTTTAATTTCTGAAGGCGCATTATAATTACAGACAGCAGAGGAAGTAACCATTAAGGGTGTGGATAAATGTCTGCCAAGTAAACAGACTTATTTATTTATTTTAATTAACATGTAGCAGTTTCTGTACGTTCCCGTTTAATAGGTTCCTTCTAGAGTGCACCCCATGGTTTTCGGAAGTCATTTCGTTATTAATCTCATCTCGATGCCAAACTTTTAGGCTTCTTTGGCTGGATGCTCTAATCTGTTTTTTTTTTTTTTTGCCATCAATGAAAGGCTTTTTAACGAGGCTCCAGTGTTGGATGTGAGTACGTATCGATGCGGGAGGCTGTTGCGTCATGCTGCTTAGGGCAAGTTTCTCAAAGTGCAGGGGGGCAGAGTATGGGAGCAAGCGTTACGTTCAATATTTTTCTATAATGTTTTACATATTATGGTTGCTTTATATTTATCTGTAACGCCAAAGCAGTGTCCAAGAAAGTTAAATACTTGTCCCAATCTGATTTCTCAAAACCCACCAATAGGATTTCTTGTACAAATATTGAGGTGTGTTTTGTTTAGTTATCATGAAGAATGAGGGACTCCAGAATCATCTGTAATCCTATGGAATGGAATACATATGATGCATGCTGCGATAACCATGCTTTTTGAGATTAATTTGGTAAAGATCTCTAATACTCTTACCAGCAAAGCAGCCCCAGACCATAACACTGCCTCCTCCAAGCTTGAGGGTGAAAACCATGCATGCAGAATCACTCATGCACCCTCTCTGTGTCTTAGAACCTGGTAGTTGGACCCAAATATTATACAGTAACTAATTTATAACTCATTAATTCCATAAGACCAATTTTCCTTTTCTGTTAAGCGTGAATAATGATGGTTTCAAGCATGTGCACTCGTTCTTCACTGGCGCTATATTTTTTTGTCTTTAATTCATTTAAATGGGCTCCTTTGGAAAGTCTACCAAGTAGACATATGGGTGGGCAGCAGCAACCCATAGTGGATGAAGAACTGGTCAGATGGTCACCGGTTTCAGTCCCAGTAAGCTGGGAGTCTTCTGTTGTACGAGTACCATTGTGTATGACATTGAATATTAATTGATATGGTTAAAAAAAAAAGCAAAATTTTATTCTGTGCTGTGTTACCCAATAGGCTGTCAAATTTGAAAGGTTTTTTTCCTTTGGTTTTTTTTTTTTCTCTGTCTGAATGAGTGTGTGTGTGATGCAATTGTAAACCTGCAGTTTTCTTTGGGATTAATAACGTTTGTCTGTCTAATCTATGTAGGAAGTAGAATGTAACTTTTCTAATGGAAACTGTTCCTGCAATGTAGCAGATTAGTAGCAGATTCACTTATAGAACTGTTAAAGTTTATTTAGGATTCTGCGTGATTTAAACCCGACAAAGTGCAACAGCATCCACCATGGCACGCATGTGGAATTACGCAGGGAGCTGTTGCTCCTGTCTGTCAAATGTATGTGATGTGAAGCCTGCTGTCTGGCATCCTGACGTCATGAGATGTCCTCTTTGCCGTGTGACTCGGCCAGCAAAGGTGTGTGTGTGTGTGTGTGTGTGTGAGAGTGTGTGTGAGAGTGTGTGAGTGATATGATGAAAATACAGAGGGAAGCTATGAGGGAAGTGGCCCCATACTTGTGGAGTCAGCTGTACTTCTGTGATTATCACAACAACGGCTAATAAAAGTTGGAAGATCTGTAAGTCGGGCCAATTAAACAGCCAAGTCATTAGGATCCTGAAAAGGAGCCGCTGTAGATAACTCAGAGGAAGAGGCTAAACTTCAGTTGTTAGCTTGCAGTTTTATATCTGTTTGTATACATGTTTTATATCATATTTATATGACTTTTTTTCTTACAAAAACTATTTTCATACAAGTAAACATTTATTTTGTTGTGCTAACACATTTACTTTTGAGTGTATATTTTTTTTAATTTTTTGGGGGGGGAATAATTTCTACGTTAGCCAAGATGATGTTAGTTTTGCCTTTGTCTGTGTCGGTTGTGCTCAGCGTCACTTTTCCAACTAACAACAGGCAAAGATAATGAGCAAGGAAATGTTTGACAGATTTTTTTTTTTTTTTCTTCCCTCTACTGGTTAGCGTCCTATTGCTGGTGCCCAGTTAGCCTGGGAGCATAACGTGTGCAATCGCCTGGTAGGAAAAGGTTTTGTGATTTAACCCTGAATGGAGAGTCTCAGAAGATATCTATGAATGTGGTAAGTGAATTATTTCAATTAAAAATCTAGTGTTATAGTTTATGAATTTTACTATGCTGGGAACCTTTGCAAATTGGTTTGAGGGAATAGGCTTAGATTAGTCTGTATTGAAGTGTTGTCATAAATGTTGTGATTTAATGCATCTTGTATTTTTCCGTGGTGAGAGTTGTAAATGCAGATGCCACGTTTGGGGAAACTTGGTCACGTTTATTTTTACCATCAAGGATGGTGCTCTGTGTGAAGACTTGAGATGAACCTCAAAGTGTTATCTCCCAGTTCAGGTTTTGAAGCATGTTGAAACACTTGCAGTCTTGCAGACGTTCAAGGCCCACTGTGCGTTTTCGCCCCCGGCGATATGTAGATGCTCTTCGCTTTTGCCTTCAGTCAACCTGGGGACCACTTATCTCATCTGTCAGTCAAGCTGCAAACTAACCACCGCTTCCAGCTTCACCCGCATCCAGAGGTGTCTGAACGGCGTGCCTGTCACACGGTGCTGGCAGTAAACGTCAGGATGAAGATTATGACCCTGCTGTTATCAGGTCTTTTATGAATATTCCTGGTTCAGTAGCATCTTCAAATTAAGGTTGACCTGCGTGCTTTTTCTGCATGCCGTGCTAAGTAACAGTCACACCTTTTCTCTGAATTCCCTCTGTTGCTGTTCAGACCACTCGGCGTCCTCTGCCTCGTGTACATCGTCCGGTCTCCAGCCAGCCAGCCAGCGAGTTGTTCTGGCATCAGACCTACATCCCGGCAGCACTCTGCAGCCGCTGTGTGTCTGGGCAGGATGCAGCGTGTCTCGCCTCTTCGAGAGGCCGGGAGCATGCGGGCAGTAATTCAGTGAAGGCTGGCAGGGAACAGGTGGCATGGGGGTTAAAAATATGGAGCTGGAACCAAAAGGCAGCCTCTTTTCTGTTGTATCATGTGCTGTGGAAGAAAAATACTGTGAGTGGCTAATTCAGACCCTCCTCCTTTATGGTAATTACACAGAGCAGTGGCCGCTTCCTACTGACACACTAACGGCTGTGCACAGCCTTAACCAGCCCACCTGTAGCATAGATATTCACTCGTTTATGCTCCATTCTGTGTATCTGTTAGACGCCCCTGTGCTTTCGGCTTTCTGGCCATGGTAGAAGGCAACAGGATGCAGAGTGGAGCATGTCGCAGGTCGTGGCTTCTGACGGATAAATGGGTCTGACACAGTGGTGGTCAGTTGCCTTTTATGCATGTCTACTGTGCAGGCTCCCAGTTAATATCATCCCCATTCATGGGGCCTAGAAATAAATATCAGATTAAAACATTGACGAGCAAGGTTTATGGGAATATTGATGATTGGACTGAAACGTGGTGAAAATAGTCATTGCCAAGTTATGAACGGTTTTTTTATTTTTTATAATTATGTTTAAAAAGGGAGACAGTCACAGTCCATAAATGTATCATAGAAACCTGCATCAGAAGAAGAGCAGCTTTAAAGGATGCCATGAATGTATTGGAAGTTTCCAAGGTCATTAGGAAGGTTTTGGAGTATTCTGTCCAAGACTGGTTTATTTGGACTGGCTCAGTGGATACTCTCACTGTTATTCCCTATTCTTTCTGGCAGATGTGCATGATTTCTAATCTAAAAGTGATGCTGTGGCATAAACCAAGATAGTCTCCTTAGTGGCTGTAAAGTTGTCTGTAAGCATTTTCTGCTCGATCATACTGAAGTTGAATTCAGAGTAAATTACAGGCAGTCATCTGACATGCGCTGTTTTTGTTTTTTTTTTTTTTTTTTTTACTCGTCCTAGTCTAGTTTAGACTGCTCGGTCTGATTTTCTGTAATGCCCTGTGTCAATGTATGGTGGTGGGCCTGGAACTCACTCTGACTTCAGAACGCCTTGGGTTTCCGTCAAGGTTCCTCGTTCAGCACAGCGATGATCTGAACTGCCGAACAAAATAAATGGCCAAACGTACAACAAAGGGAGCCCTCAAGGAGTCCCGTTCAGTGGGGCCTTTCCGGGGATGAGCCGCCGAGTGCATCAGCAGCCTTTTATCGGTGCGTTCATAGAAAGCGGCGTTTCCGATCTGTACATGCCTGCGGGCCGCCGGCTTTGTTGTGAATAACGTGCCGTGCTGGCCGGCCGTGTTCACCAGGCGATACCAGAGCCACGACGCTCTTTGCAGAACAGCGAGGTCAGTCTGACTCAACCTTCATCTGCCATTATGTCACTCTAACCCTGGAGGAAGCAATTAACAAAATAATGGATTTTTGCTACCTATTCAACTGAGTGATTCTGCCAAGGTTTGAATGAAAAGCCATAATCTGCTGCAGCCTTGATGCCTTCATGTTTCCTGGGTCTCATTTCCCTTATTTACCCACCGTCCAGGTGTCATGCCCCTGTTCAAGCTTTTCTGCATCACTATTGAAATCACTTGCTGGTGTGTGTGTGGCTCGGTGGGTTAGGACTGTGTACCCGTGATCCCAGTGTTGTTGGTTCATTTCCCATGGTCAGTAGAGTGATACCGCTGTTGGTCCCCCAAGTAACATGCTTCACCCCCAGTTGCTCCAGGGACTGGCTAATGCTACCTTCTTAGTTGTACTTCATTTTGGATCTGCTAAATAAATAAAATAAAATACTTTGAATGATATTGAAGGAGTTATTGAAACGTATACAGTAACTGTATAGTACGTAATGGTAAACGTATACAGTTCGCTAAGGCGGCACGGTGGTTCTGTGCTCTTGTCCCTTCTGCCTTGTGGGGGTTTCCTTCAGGGGTTTTACGGTTTTCTCTTGTAGACCAAAATCACCATGAACTTGCACCCTTGAGATTTACTTGAAGTGGGTAGGACTTACTGCGCGCTGTACCGAATGACAGCCAGGCCTTGATCTGGGTAGACTTCTGAAAGATGGCCACTGAAAGGAGTCTCGTGGAGGTGCACCGCCATTAATGCAGTAAATGCGTCCTGTTCCGCATGCCTCGGCCTCCTGAGCCCACATAATGCACCAGGTGCATTTCCAGGGAAATCCGAGTAAGTGTGCAGGGTGAGGCAATAAGTTTGATTCACAGTGGAGTCCTTTATCTCTGTCACAAAGCAGGTTGTCACGCTCGAGAGGAAATCCCACAGGCGTCACTGTTTGGGGCCATTATTATGTGTTACTCTGCTGGAATTCTGAAATTATCTTATTTGTAGAAAAAATGGCTAAAATGTATGTTGCGATTCATTTACACCTGCTCTTGGTTGAGTTTTTGGCTCAGTCGGGCCTGACTGGAACCCTGTATGTACCTTGACCTCCTTCGTGGCCATATTTATGGACACGCTTTGCTCCCCGAGACTTTCGTTTTTGGCACCTGACAATTTATCGATCAGATTCATCCTCCCAAAGTGCGGCTGGGATGTCGGGCAGCATGATAAATGGCCTGTTCTGTTGACATTTGATTTTTATTTTTCCCCTTTTTTCTTTCATACCTTCATCAGACCTCGTCAACACTAACCGTGTTTCTGGATTTAGGGCTGTTCTGGTGAGAAATGCTCAATTTTATTGGCCTGAGCATTCAATAATCTCTTGCCTGACTGGTGCACTATTTTCTGTATTGAATTTAATGGTAATTGTGAACAAAATGCCTTTTGCAAAGTGGTTAAGACTGAAAATTAGTGATTTTGGTTCCCCTCTCCCCCACCCACCTTCTCATTAGTGAGAAAATGACTTAAGGATTGCCCCCCCTCCCCCATCACTATCCGCTTTTGTCTTGTGAGTCAGTAATGGAGATTGTGTAATACTCAGATCGCTCGCATGTGTACTAAAGGTGAAACTAAACATATAGATTTAAAAGCATTAATAATGTTTAAGAATCAGGGTGAAATGTCTACTGGGGTGCATCAGAATTGAGGGGCGTGGCGGGGAGTCATGAGTGTCCAGTTGCAGGTCACTTGAGCTCATTGAGTTTCTCCTAAGATCACTGTAGCTAATCTATGGCATTTTGATCCCAGCTCATATTTTATATTTCATGTTTTTCAAATATAAATATGCACCCACACACACTCCAAAGATTTCATTTATTGGCCTCATGATGAAATGGTAGCAATCAGTGTTTTTGTGTTTGCGTTTTCCAGAAAGATCTCTGAGCAGCGAGATGCTGCCCGCTTTGCATTAATTCCTTTCCAGAGCTGAATACAGCTGTCCTTCGAGTTGTGCTGATGAGTGTGTGTGGTTTCTCTGTCGCCGTGTCGGGGCCCTGTGAATTTCACGGCAGTATGAAAATGGGTCCTTAGTGCCTTCTTGGCTTTGCATATTTGTGACAGCGCCCACCGTTGTTGGAAGATACCCACAATATATTTAAACTCATCATTTTGTTGTCCTCCGTCTACTACAGGACATCAGTAGAATGTAACGTGCCATTCTCTGACACCAAACCTTTAAATTAAAAGTGCTTTCTTTCTTTGCACCTCAATGAAATGACAACCAGTTTGTGAGACAGATTTTTTCCCCTTGCACATTTATTATTGAATAGCAGTTCATAATGCAGCTTCTGTTTGTTTTCTGTGAAAGGATTTAGGTTGTTATGAAGGTTTGAGGGTAATTAGTGCTTTGTACTACCAGTCGGTTCTGAAATAATCCATCGGCGCCATTTCTAATGGTAAAGTCCAGTCTCACCCTCTAAATGGCACTTATATTAAGTGAAGTACTTGTGTTATGCAGTGAATATGTTTTATTTTTTTTAGCTACTTTCATTTGAATATAGTGTAACATGCTGCTGGAATTCTTTTCTTGCGCTGCGGCTGCAGGGACATATCTGTCTGTTGGGCTGCATTGAGGTGGAGGCTTGTCTTTCATTAACAAAAGTGAATCTGATCTCACCCTAGCCCAGCGACCATCATGTAGATGTGACCTCCCGCCAGTCAGGCACACCATTGTGGAAGTTTGGCGTATTCACCGGGCAGCTTCACTGGAATGACGAGCACGAGGCACGCTAGCTGAAGCATCAGACTGTTGGCGACGCAGGCTAGCGTGCGCTGCATAAAATTAGCTACTGATTTGTAACCCATGGATGAATAGATTAATTACATATCAAGGTCATCTTGTGTTGTTTAGGCTGGCTTAAAAATGTTGGTACTGTACTACTTTCCACACTTTCTACAGGTTTATGGCTATGGTATTGATTGTTTGCTCTTTAAAAAGTTCTTTAAGCCCTTCCTGACGGAGCACTTAACCTTTATTTGTTTATGGTCTAATATCAAATGCATGCTATGTCGGTCCCAGATGTCCTTCTGTTCATGTGTAATTCTGTGCTGATATTCTCCTTGTCAGTTTATTTACTAAAGATTAGGTATCAGTTTGTCATCCTGTTGGGTCATACTCGTTTCAGACAGGGCTTTTTGTGGAGGTGGTGGGGGGGGGGGGGTTAGGATTGTAGAGTATTATGATGCAGTTGTTGAACCAGGTGTTGAAAGATTAATCATTTCAGTTAATGAGGTGCATTGTTTGCTGTTGGGGTTAAATAATGCAGAAATCCCTAAGTCACCAAAGGATGACAAATTGGTAGTCCACTTTGGCGCCCCGTGGACCGAGGGCTTTTTGCCTGGTGCCCCTTGACCTGTTGGACCAGGGCCAGCTGCTGAGCAGGGGTTTTGATGATCCTGTTGTCTGCTGGTTTAGCCGTAGTGTGCCGGGTTAGCCTTCATGTTCCTTCTCAAGCAACAGCTGGCCTCGCAATGTGCAGCTGCAGGGAGGCCGGCAGGCCTCGCCTACACCTCGGGGGCAACGGGACCGAAAGTCACGTCTCTGTCTGTGCTGGGGAGCAGAGGTTATCCCCAGTTGGGTGGCTTGTTGGAAAGGCTAACTTCACCTCTTGGGCATTTTTGTGGTACTGAAAAATTTGACTTCAGATTTAGTTCCTTAGTGTTTTTACTCCGAGGGTCACCCATATTTTCAGCCCCATATATTTTTCTTAGTACAGCAGAACCTTTTATTGGACTTGAACCAGTAAAATTCAGGTTAAGTCTGTGTTGTCCACCCCTGTGCTCACTGATTTCGATGCGGGAGAAGCAGCTATGTTCACGTTTGGTTTCCTGCTTGATGTTTTTATTCCTGGCGAACACCCCCACCCTGAGAGAGTTGTTCCCGGGGTGATGTTTGACCCCCTTCAGCCTTGTCCTTTAGTGGGGTTGGTAACTTAAAAAAAAGCTTTTTTCATTATTTTACAGCCTCTCGTGATCGCAGGTTCGGTACACATATAATGTATGGTTAAAGTGATGAAATTTTACAGGTCCATGAAATTTTTGTATGCCGTAATAAACTGGTCTACAGGCATCAAAAGTTTAAGAACCCCTACTGTAGAGCAATGCCCAAGAAAAAGAACTTTTGGGGGAGGGGGGTTGGGGAATGTGGGTGTGCATGATCATACAAAGCAGTGAGATGCTTTAGTCCATCAGTAATCAGTAATATAAAGGTTCAACTCTGCTTAGATGATGTTCGAAAACACTTCTGAAAGAGGACTGTGCCCTGAGGTGTTTCTGCATAATGCACTGATGACTCTGCCTGTGTCCTCATAGCCCTTTGTCTCTAAGCCCCCCCCCCCCCCCCCCCCCCCCCCCCCCCCCACAAGTTTCCCCGCGTAAGTCACGGGGGGGCGTTTTTTTTTTGTGGTTGGGGGGGGTCGGGTTTTTTTCC
>JAAGVU020000103.1:3559491-3581998 GCA_011763525.2 Mormyrus iriodes
TATATGTGTGTGTGTGTGTGTGTGTATATGTGTGTGTGTGTGTGTGTGTATATGTGTGTGTGTGTGTGTGTGTATATATGTATATAAAATAAATTACATTGTGAAAACCAAATGTCCCCCCAATGTGATATCAACGTGTTATTTTGACCTTGTGGGGACATTTTTCCTGTCCCCACAAGGGACAACTCGGTTTTTATAAAAAGTACCTGGAGGAAACCCCATAACGACTCAAACATCACACACATGGAGCCATGGCAGAGACTCAAACCCTGGTCCCAGAGAGGCAACAGTGCTAACCACTTGTTCTGGATATGAACCTCAACGTTTCATAAGAAGTGCTCTTCCAGCAGCCCTGGTTAATCGGTACTCCATGTTTCTAGTACTTATCTCAGCATCCAACATGGCACATTTCAGCAGCTACAGGGTGGGTGATAGCGACTGTAGTTTTCTTGAGTGTGTAAAAGTTTCTTTGCATCAGGATGTCGCTTAAAGGCCTGGCTGATCACGGAAGAATTCATCACTTTGAGATAATTAGCACCGTTACCATTTTGTGTTTCAAGAATGTCCTTGTGTTGGCAGAGCGTAATGAATACTGATGTGAATCACAAAGCCAGCTACTCCCCGTTGATAAATGGCACTTTATGAAATGGGGGGTTAGGTGGCCATTTCTGCAGTGGGAGGTCAGGACTGTGAATGGGTGCAGGATATGGTTAAGTTCAAACCTTATTAACGGTACTGGGGAAGGTCATTTGAGCACAGGTGGCAGACATCTAACCGTGAAATAAAAATACATTCATTTAAAAAAAAAAAAAACGTAAATTAGTGAATATTATCTTTGTGTGTGATTTTCTTTAATGCCTGAAGCCAGATGGTTAAACGCTAACTCCACATTCCTTTGTGCAAGAGCCTGATATAATTAATCGCATTAAAGAAGGGCAATACTTTGAACTGCAGTACCCACTCTGAACCGAAATGTTTAAGGTTTCATGGGCTCGACTGCATAATAGCATTACTCATTCTGAATTTTAAATATGTGCTGGGTGCTGGGTTGATTCAGCCTGACATTTTGAAATGATGATAAAAAGTAAGTATAGTTCTTGGAATAATAAAATCATGGCGGGTAGGAAGCTGAAAATGGCTTGTTTTGGTGAAATCTGACACAACAGTGTGGCGTCAGGGCCAAAAGTGAAGCCCAGGACTCCGAGAGCCGTTCATTTCCGTGGCAGGGAGTGAGACTCGTTCAAAAGCGATGGCTCACAGTTAAGCTCTGGAGGAGGCCAATTTTTTTGTATTTTTTTTTTATTTTTCTCTTCTGAGCATTCTAAGTGCCAGACTGACAGTCAAGATGTTTGCCTGTCTCTCCCTAGGGTTTTTCCACTCATGAAATATTTAAGTGATGTTATGCAGTCCTAGATACAGTGTATTATTCAATTCCATAGCTGTAAGTTTTTGTGCAATCAATTTAGAATTACTGTTTGTTTGTTTTTTTTTGTTTTGTCCCCTCATCACCTTGCTTATTAAAAAAAAAATCACCTAATTATGTTGTCTTGTGCATTGTGTTTCTTGGATCCCTGTGCCCCTTCTTGCTTTCGTGTTCACGCTAAGGCACCTGTGAAGTGTTTTCGAGCTCTGCATTCAAATTGATCTGAAGCTTTTGCAGGTTGTCTTGATGGCCTGTCAAGGTGGTTAAGTGCAAATTGAAGTCACCGGCACCAGCGAGCCGAGGCTCATCTGTCCCGCGGAGCGTGGGGCCGGCTTGTGTGCCACGTTGCGTCTGTGTGCCCCCCCCGCCTGGGCTTTTTTGCATTACTACGTCAGGACAGTCGTCACACTCGTGGCACTTCACCTGTCAGTCGCGGGAGAGGTGCCATGTGACTGCGAAGAAGCATTATCTTTTAAGTTTATTCACAGATTGTTTCCTAAACTGCAAATTGCCCATTTGGACATTTAGTTTGTGGTCCTTTTAACAGGATTTCCGTGCACACAGTGCATTTGGACAAGGACTTGTCACATTGATGAGTTCTGCGGTTGGACTGCAGGATACCGTCACTCAGACTTATCGGCGGGTAAGAGCTGTAACTCATTTTGCGGGGGATATGTGAGTTAAACAACTGGGCTTAATCAAAGATCACAAACACGGCTGCATTTAGCACAAAAGTATGCAAAGATTATGTATTATCTTTCTGCTCAGGGCTTGAATCTGAAATGTCGTCTCTCAGTAGCACCTGGGGGCTAGACGTGGTGTCATAATTTGAAAGATCCGTAGCTGTGGGCGAAAAAAAAAAAAAACAACTGTTAAGTGAAAGAGTGAAAATCTAAATCTGGGAGCTGCCACTGTAACTTCAGGAAGCATATTTGTTAATGATGTTGACTCATGAGCAACCAACTCTGTAAATGATCCGGCCCGGTACCAAAACTCCAATTAAATGTTAGTTTTGGAAGCTGCCTGTAATGCGGCGGTGATGTCCTGCTGGATAGCCCTTAAGCACAGTACTTAACCCACATTGCTCTGTCAAATTATCCTGCTGTGTAAAAGGAAGAAAGAGGTGTCATTTGAAAAGATTCTGTGGTCGATAGGCTGAAAGTGTCAGCATACAAAGGCGAAGTCATTTAGGAGGCTGACTTTCAGGATGGGAACAGGTTGCTTGGAGTGCAGGGAGGCACAGAGGCTTGGAGCTTCAGATTGCAGTAGTAGGGTTATATGCTTGGTTAACGTTGCTGTTCGAGCTGTTCCCCAGCCGTGTTCTGTAGCAGCCCAAGGAGGGAGAAGCTGTGGGACCCCCTCCCCCCGTAGTGTGAAAAGGCGACAGACACGTTCCTCTCTGTGGTGAAAGGTGACACTCGCCGGATTTTAGATCCCCGTGGAAATGGGATTTCTCTTCTGCACTTTCCCAGGTCCCGCTGGCAGTCGATGGAGATTCCTCAGCCTTTAGTCACCTTGCGGGTCTGGTGTTAGAAGTGGTCCGGACCGAGGAGAGCAGCTTATCTCTTGCATCCAGCATTGATGAGATTTTCGCGTAATTATCCCCGTCGATTTTAGGTAACGTGGCTTGCTCGCTGAGAACCGGCTGCTTGCGAGTCTGACTGGTTCGCGTGTGTGCCGGTGGTCCTGTCCGACAGGAGCCGTGCTGCCGCAGCGTCTCGTGTAGGGAAGCGAAGCGAATTCTGCTACCGTCAGCCATCAGAGCTGCTTGTCAGGAAGTGAAATTATAATCCCGTTGTCCCCATTGACAGTTGGCAGTGATGTTTTTTTTTTCGATGTTATTGGGGCAATTGGTTGTAATTGATGCTTTTATTTGAAAAGGGACTTGGGCAACTTTGCGGTTTAGGTGGACGTTTAGGTTTTCTGGCCACACCCATAAACCCGCAAGTGATGCTGCCCTTCTCAGTGAGATTAAGTGCCTCCCGCTTCCTTCCAGGCTGCCTCTGGATTTCTGTGCTCGAGGAGAGTGTTGAGCAGAGGCCTCCGTCCCTCCTTCCTCACACCGCCTCGCGTCAACATCATGACATCGGAGCTGGAGAGCAGCCTGACCTCCATGGACTGGCTTCCGCAGCTGACCATGCGGGCCGCCATCCAGAAGGCGGACGGCGGGCCACGCGGCCACGCCCACGGCCCAGGCTCCAACAAGAAGGGTGCCCTGCTGGACCCGGGGGGCAGCTCCATGCTCGACCAGGAGGAGGCGCAGCAGCACAGGGATGGCAAGCCGCCTTACAGCTATGCCAGCCTCATCTCCTTCGCTATAAACAGCTCCCCGAAGAAGAAGATGACTCTCAGCGAGATCTACCAGTGGATCTGCGATAACTTCCCGTACTACCGAGAGGCCGGCAGCGGCTGGAAGGTGAGCCGGGATCACGCCACGCCTCGGAGTGTAGCGTGCTTTAATTAGTGCTCGAGTAAAACCTGAAACGCCAGGTGAGGTGACCCCAACGCCCCCATAATTACTCCAGTGAAGCAATTAAGGGTTGAGGTTGAGTGAAAACTGGCGCACCCTGGGAGTCCGGGCGCCCGTGCGCTCCTGGCAGGGTGAGCAGACGTGCCGCGGGGAATTAAGAAAGAATCGCCTGCTGCATCGATTTCTGCTGTTAATTAGTCAGGCTTTTGCGATCTTGACAGCAACTTGAATGCATCGGATTTTACCCTTGAGATGAATAGGATCCGGTTGGTTTGCACCCTGAATGGCAGCGCGGCTGCCGTCTGATGCTGTATCTCCCGTCGACCCTGGGGCCGAGGCGAATAACAAACGGGCGACGGAAAGAATCAGAGCAGCCTGGCCTTTGCCCTATCGAACGGCAGCACGTGCCCACTGAGGCCATCGTCCTGGGACTGTCCTCCGGTCCCGGTGTGGCCCGCTTCCATCCTGATACCGAGGGACCGCAGCAGATGTGCTTAGTGAGTGTAGCATTAGCTGTCCATAAAGTGCCCATGAATCATGTCTACTGCCTCGCCAGGTAGTGTGACGTTTGTATGCAACTGAACCTTTGTTTAACAGTGTCTGAGATGGATTAGCTATATACAACCCAGCTTATTAATCATTTCAGTGGCTGAAAGTGGCAGCCTTGGCAAACAGGTTGCTAATAGTATGACAGTGTAGCAGGTCATGGTGAAATCTGTCATGTTGGGTGCAATGTAATGTGTTCCTAATGCACCTGAACCCCAACAAGGAGTTAGTGCTCTTATGAATAGCGAGCACTCTGTGGAATTCATGTCAGTTAAACTATACCAGCCGCGTTCTTTGCTGTTCTGATGTTGTTTGATCACTCCCAAAAACTCCTGAACCACCAGAATTAGAACTGAGCAGAAGTTGTGCGTCCCACCTTCTTACAAACCCTGGGAAAGGCGATGGTGGGCCAGCTTACCTGTGTGAGATTCCCACTTAAATCATGGCTAGAGATGCGCATATGTCGGGTCACACAGATGAGATCAGACAGTTTTTGACTTTGTTTGAGCCACGATCGACAGGCAGTGCAGTTATTCATACGTGTGATCGTATCAGAACTTAATTTTCAAATGTTAAATTTAAATTGAGCTGACCTTTGAGATGCCTGTGTGTATAGATTTTAAAATGACTTTTTTTTTCCCCTGGTAATTACATTTGCAGCCATGTGGTATGAATGGAATCCTTAAGCTATGAAACTTTTTCTACTTATTACTGATGATAAAACAATTTGGGGAAACTGTAGCTCTGTATGTCCCACAATGTCGGCCCGCTTGGAGGAGGGGGACAGGGGTGCTGCTGCCGGCTTGTGTAAGGGGTTAAAGCCCCAAGCGCTCGACAGCGGATGTACCTGGCCCCGCACAGCTTGCTTGCATTGCCCCCAAAAGGAAGCGTGCGCTTCCTAATTACCGTGAAGGTGATTGCTGTCAGCTGTGCACAGCGGGAGCCAGACAGACAAAGCGGCAGTGATGTCTGGACCCTCCCGGGGTGGGGGGATGGGGGTGTTGGTGGGGGGCAGATTGTGCAAGTATACACGTTTATACGGGGTTGGGGGAATGGTTGCACGTTTAACAAGGACTGAGGAGTGAGACGGCGGCCGGTGTGAAGGTGTGTGTGCATGGGGGAGGGATGTTGTGTGTAGTGCGGCTGCAGCTCACGCTGTTCCCGTGGAGACGCACACTGGAATTTATGACCCAGCGCACGCGCTTGTCTGCCGTGTATGATAATGCGCATGGTACGGGGAGCGCCGTGACGAGGCTGGGTGAGCGAGGCCAGGCGAGTCTGCGTCTGTGGGTCGGCCCACAGGTGACTGATATCCATAGTGCCCGTGCGTGAAAAGGAAAGCGACTAGCATGAAAAACGGATGGGAACTTGATAACTGGAGGAGCAGGGGAGTCTGCGTGGGCCGGGAGTTTGAGCTGCTGGATTGTACTCTGGGGCTCGAGGGGCAGCGTCAGTCAGGCACGCAGGGCTTGTGAGCTGGCTGTGCATGTCTGCCAGGCATGGGAATTTCAGGCAGAAACACAAGTCGAATTTCACCAGTCATTTTTCGAGTAATATTTGATTAACCCTGCCTCGACTCCGATCCCCACCTTGTGCATGGATGTGTGTTTGTCTTTTCATACAAAATGAGATATAACTCGTGGCTGCAAAAGTTTGATTATGACTATGATTGGCTTGGAGTGTGTATGCAGATTTCATGGAAAAATAAAAATGCATAAACCAACCACGAACTCTGCCCTACGTGCTTTAACTTGGACTCACTGCTCTTCACCACCTCCAATGAATGAGCTGTTCACTTAGGCTGTTCCCCCAGCTGCTCTGCCTCCACTGGGCTCTTTCTTTGCACAGGGGTCTCCTGAGGCTTCGCTGAACTGCCAGTGTGTGTTTTATGGTAATGATCTGGGCTGTTAATGTGGCAGGTGTTGATGCCTCATTCCCTGTACCTGTGCTTGGCGGAGGGCACTCTTCCTCTCTCCGAGTTGGAATCGCACTCGGGTCGCTTTTGCTTTGGCGTGATCTTGATGGACTAACAGTGGCTGAGTCCTCCCCCCTCCCCACTACCCCACACACACATACACACAGCAGGTGGGACTTAATGATACGCACTGATGTGTAATGATACAGCTGGGCGCTCTGAAGGACAGAGTGGTGACTGACATCTCCTGATGGGCGCACTGTTTAAGGCATACAACTGCAAGCTGTCGGGCTTGCTGGGGCAGGTCGGCGCCCCCTGCTTTGTGAATTTGGTAATGTCCAATAATGACTGTGCAAATGCAGCCTGCATCCTTTAGTATTTAATATGGCAGTGAAATGAAATTTAGTTTTTATTAGATTTTGCTTAATACATTATGGGAGTAATGAGCTTTATTCATATTAAAACCTGAATCCTAGAACCCTGCTCTTTGATAATCCCAGGTATTGCCTGGAAACCGGATGCAAAATGCGATGGAAGCTCTCAGCCTCCAACCTGTCTCTCTGAATGGCTGCCCGTTCCTATCACCGCGGCCTTTTGGCATCTTGGCGCTGTGGCCGGTAGCAGGCCAGCGGTTCCTTAATGGGCTGACGTTGGAGCCCAGCACCAACTGAGTTAGTGCCGCCACGGATCGGCATATGAGCAGGGAATAACTTTGGGTCCCTAGCTCTGTGTGTATATATTTTTTTTCACCTTACTTATAAATCCCTTTCCGTCTTTGAAAGGCTTGGTGTTGCATACCACAAGCAGTTGTTGATGAAACGCTTAATTCTCTGCTGTACATTGTCACTGTCACTGATTGTTATGCTCTGAAAAAGCTTTGGCTCTGGGTCAATTTCTGACATTATGAGCTCCGTGCTGGCTGCCTTTTGTCTGGGGGATTAAATTAGCTCCGAACGTGCGGCTTGTTTCTCAGCTCCTCCGATTGAGATGTATGTGTTTTCTCTCCTCTCTTTTTCATTGTCTGCTCTTTCTTCCACCAGCCGTCCTTATTTTCCCTTTTCACCAGAGTCATCCACAGCTTTTAAATGTAGCCTCTGACCGCACAGCCAATCTAAATGCTAATGCTTTATATGTATGTGTAGTACACATTTACTAGGGCCCTCATCTCGCCAAAACTTGAAGGGCTTCAAATCTGTACTTTTGGTTGGGGGGGGGGGGGCTTATTTATGAACCTGAGCTCACGTTCAAGCAAGGACAGAGCTCACTTTCTGATGAGATGCAACTGTAGCTTTGATCTGTGGCACCTCAAATGGGTATCTGGCGATTCGCTTCCCCAGCAAGAAAATGTTATTGGAGGTGTGGATGCTGGCTGCGGACCAGTGTGGGAAAGCAGGGTTTTATGGAAAATGAAGATGATGAGTTCCCCTTTTTGGGAAAACTGCACTATTAGAAGCCAGTTGGTGGAGAAATGCCCCAGTTAAGTTTGTTCAGACTTGACACTTTATTATTCTGTCCAGTAACTACACACCAGCACCCAGAAATGTTTCTGCATGTATGTTTTGAATGTCATATTTCAGTCTTTCGCGGTGAAGGGCTTATGGTAGCTGGTGAAGCGTGGCAGCTGCTTCATCCAGCACCTCCAAATTGTGCAAATAACTCCCTGGGTGAATGTTCGGCTTCAGAAATATTGAGTTGGAATGGTGAAATTTGTTTGATAGTATCAAAATATTTAGCAGGAACAGGCAAAGAATTTTTCTTCCATGGACATGTGTGACGGTGTGATGAGAAGCCTGTTTGTAGGTCATGTGACATTATTTACCTCTGTGATGTTTGGGGGGGGCGACCATATGCCCTTCAGGCAGGCGACCTTCACTGTGCTGCTTGTTCATATTTCTGTTTCTGGTAGCCCTTTTTTTTATGCATTTTAAATTATTTTCTTGTATATGTTTTTTTTTTTTTTGTTTCTCTTGGGGTGGGGGGTGTGGTGGGTGGTTTTATGAAAAAAAATGTATATGTGTGTGTACGTACGTATGTATGTAAGTGTGTATATATATGTATGTATATGATATAAAGATGATGCCTTTTTTTTTCCTCCCCCTTTGCATGATGGCTTGACCCTCTTTTCCCAGCCTTCAGTGGCATTGTCAGCACATCGGGCTGTGCCCTTTGCCATGTTCTGCTGCCTCGCCAGGCTCCATGGGAGACAGGCATGGGTCTTCTGTTAAAACGTCTTTTAGCCACGTTCCGCGTTTAGGGTATTTTGCGTGATGCGCTCAGCAGGTGGTTTATTCACAGCACAACATGAAGTGTTATTGGTTTGCAGAATCATCGTCGTGGAGATGAAATGCTGGTTCTCAGAGTTTTCCACAGCGGCACCTCACTCCTGTTTTAGATGGGGGGGGGGGTAGTGTTTCTGCTAGGTTTAGAAATCCTTTCATTTGGTCCCCGTCTGGTAAAAAGACGAAAAATCTTTATTTTAATGGATTCCATATTGTGTTTGTGTGCATTTCCATATTGTGTTTGCAAAAAAAGGACATGGTCTATAACGGAAACAAGCAATTAGTTCATCAGGGAGTGTTTTGCTGTTGCATGTTTTGATGTCTCTTACTGATCCTGCTGCCTAAATTCTAGTTAGTTCCCAGGGTGAGAGAAATTTGATGAATGCAGTTAGACTGTACACTGTTTTCTTTTCTTTCTTTCTTTTTTTTTAGTATACCAAATATGTCTTTCAGTCCTAATGGATCTCCCATCAAAGGGGCACTAAAGTGGTTGCAATTCTGGGAGCAGCTGGGGAGATAGGGAGTGGGGGGGGTTGTTATGTGGAAGGGAGGGTGGGATAATGTAGAATTGTAATTGTGTTACAGTGTGCTGTAATTCACGCAGGCCACTGATTTTCTCTTGGAAAAGCACACAAAGCCAAGACAGAGCTGAACTCGAATTTGCTGGGGGAACGGAGCAGGGTCTTTTCAGGAAACTATTCATCGCGACGTCCCCGTCAGAGCGACTGCACTGCCCCCGGAGTGACTCTCACCATTCGCCGGGAGATCAAAGCGGCGATTGCAGAGTTAAGGGGCTGGAAAGAGATGTGACATTTGGAGGAGTGGGTGCAGAGCCGACCGTGATTTGCCCTTCGTGATCTGTCTCAACCATGGGCGATCTTGAGAGCAGAAATTGGTCATAATCACAAAAATTTGAGAATTTAGTGTATCAATAAAAAAGCCATTTTGGTTTGAGTCTAAAGTGCGTGCCAGACTTTGTCATGTGCTTGGCTTTGTGTTTTAGTAGAATAAGTTTGGGATTCCCTGCTCACCAGGAGGTTGTGCCTTCTAGACCTAGAAATGCTTAACTGGTCTGATGGGAAGAGCGGTGCATTGGCTAAGATGACTGAGGGGTTAATGTGTATTGTTAAGGATTATGGGACGTCCACGTGACCAGGGACTGGTTGACTGATGAGTAAAGTTCTGCTCTCCTCCTTCATGCTGTGGGAACCCTTGGCCCTTGACCTATCCTGTCCACTCGGCTGGGACTGTCCCTTGGTCCTCCTTGTCTCTGGCTGAATGTACTTGCCCTCTTTCCCCATCTCTTTAAGTGGTATAAATGAGGGAAAAAAACCACAAACTCAAGCCACTCACGCTCCTGTCTTTTCATAACAAAACTGGCGATTCTGCTCACGCTCCACGGCTTTACTGAAGTTCTCCATGAAAAGGGGGGCTCTCACTCCAGCCCTGGCCTCAGCCAGACCTTAAAAATCATGGTGGAAATGAACCTCTTTTTTTATTTATTTTTTTTGTATCCGCTCAATGTGAATTTGAAAGCTGTTTTGAAGCTTTTTGAAGCTGACTGCCTCCGTTCTTCAAAACGGCCTTTAATTGCTGCATAGATGCCGGCTCCCCTACCCTCCCTGTGTGTGTGTGTGAGAGAGAGAGAGAGAGAGAGATTTGTATTGCATGCCGCATGCAGATAAAGCACAAACATGTTACTATGCATGGAGGCGGCATGGAGCGCTGACCTCCTCTTGCCCGGCAGCCTGGGTGCATGATGACGTGCTGTGTGACACCCTCCTGTGCACGCCGTTCGGCAGGAATGCGGCAGTGGCTGATTTTTGTGAGCAGGCAGCCGGGGGAGCGTGTGTCTGATTAGCATCCGTGACATCGTCGGCTGAGAATAGCTGCCGCTGTTGATTAGCGGGGAAATGGTTTCTCTTTAGTACTGAAACGAAAACAAACACCCTTGATGTGCCTGTTAAAGGTATCATGAGCCACAGGAAAATTTGTGCCTTCGGTGCCATACGAAGGCTTCCCCTTAGCCGCTGTGGCCTGCCCCATATTTACATGTGTTCCCTGTGGGGAGGGACTCTCACTGCTTGGTGGGACGCTCTGGATGTGGAGATGGAGGTGGAACCAAAAGGTTAAACTCTCAGGCTGGAAGCTGGGTGGTGAGGAAGACCTTTGGATGTTTGATGGTACTGTGGTTGCGTTTCAGACCAAACTGACCTCTGACCGAGTCCAGGCCATCTGTGAAGCTGACTGCAGGGTCGGTCCGGTGGGGGCCAGTTATAACTATGAGGGTTTTGCACGTCCGAGTCGGTGGGTCCGTTTTATCTTCTCATTTTGCGACTGCTTTAACCCCGTGTGAACCAGTAGAGAATTATTTAATAGAAAGTTAGTTTTAATTAAGCAGGGAGGAAACAACAGGCCTTGCTTTAACTGGCTGAGCCATGTATTGTTTGCTCATATATTTCCTTAATTTTCTCCACTGAGGGTTAGCCGTCTGTGAGTTAAGCTCATTAAAAGGCCTGCTCCTCACCAGTGTCCCTGGGGGTGGGCTTTTCTGAAGGATGCTCTTCCAAGGGGCGAGGCCGACTGCATTCTGGCTAAACCTGCTCCCATGGTCGTGTGTGTGGGGGCGTCTCCATTTTTATGACAGTCTGGCCTCCATAAAAATGTACATTTCTGGGAGAAAAAAAACTCTTGGTGCGTAGTAAAAGCTAATAAACGGATGATTCCAAGCAGACCAAGGAATGGTTTGACGGTCATTTCCTGGGGAGAGGTATCGTTCAAGTCCAGTTTGTGTGAGAAATTAGCAGCTAATAGTTGTTGAGGACTGTGATGGGTTGGCGTCCCATGCTGCGTTATCCCCTACCTTGTGCGTGTAGCTTCTGGCATGGGCTCCCGACTGACGTGACTCTGCATAGGACAAGCGAGTATGGAAGATGGATAGATGGAGGGATGGATGTCAGGGAGGGTGAATGTGGCATGACACAGGCAGCTCAACGCTCTGTAGATGGATGCACTGGCCTGCCTGCTGTGTCCAGGCTCTGCATGTGGTCTGGTGGAACGCCTTTAGAAGGCCTCAATTCCTACATAACTGCTTTTGTTACCTGCTCTGAGACAGGGGAGCAACATCCGGCACTCAGGTTGCACATAATGTAGGAAAATGGAGCCAAGATGTGGATTTACTTATGTCCTCATTACTGTAATTCATTTATTCATTTATTCATTATTCATCTATTCAGTCTAGGGTCAGTGAGGGCTGGAGCCCGTCCCTGCAGACCTGGGCTTCAGGGCAGGAACACAAGCAGGGGTAGACGCACACACAGAGCCAGAGGCCGCTGCGAGATGCCAGGCGGCCTGGACAGCCAGTCTGTGGGCCACGTAACAGGACTGGAGGGCTCGCAGTAGCGGAACAGCGACCGAGCACACGGACGCACGCGGTCGGATTAGAAGGCATCCGGCAGCCCAGGGCCTGGGTTGGTGGCGCCGTCCTCCTTGCCGCCACGATTATTTATTTACATATTCATTAGGTGCCGAGCCGGGGCTCCCCTCAGGTACAATGGCGGCTCTTCCCCAGTTCTGAAAAAGACCAGATTAAATTCAGTGTGCATCCCTTAATGTTCAAACCGGGCTGTCTGCTTTGCTTCAGATACCTGTGACCAGGTGGCGCCACTGCTGTTTATCAGTTAAATATTTATTTTTCAGCCCCCCCTCCCCCCCGCCCCCATCAAATGTGTCATGCTGGATTTGCACAAATGATATTTAATACGTTGTCCTGATGTCAGGTATCGGGTGCAGTGGGCGATTGGTGTTCTGCAATTGATTGGAATATGGCACCAAAAGGTGTCCTGACAAATGCTATGCCATTGTACCTTTGAACGATACTTTATCTATTTATACAGTTGTAAAATATTTATAGGAATAATCCATGTTAAGAGCTAATGCTGAGAAAATAGGTAGATTATTATCTGAATTTGTACAGTTTTGGTTGTGGTGACTTTCATCTCTTTTTAAATCACCATGTATCATGCCTCAGCACATGAAATATATTTTCATATTTTAAAAGTAGCAATTTGTATCTTCTGAATCCCAGTGCTGTTTTTGCTCTTTATTAATTATGTGGTATAACAATAGGGAGTGGCATTGATGCAGTCCTCATTTGTTTTGGCTCATTCTTTATAGGGAGTTTTTTTTTTATGAGAAGATTTATTTATTTTAAGCTATAAATATGAACAAAAACCCAGACTGTAATGAAATAAAATTGTTTTGCATGTGAAAAAGATCCCATTGTGTTTGTCAATCACAGCAGGTAAGTATAATGATGTGTTCCTGGAAGCCAGTCTCGGCGAGATGATCGAGCCTCCCGGCACTCTAACAGGAAATTGACTAGAAGGGGAAAGCATGATTATTTCTCAGCGCCTTTCCAGGGCGTCTAAAAGGTTAATTAAATTTTTCTCCAGCCCACCCCCACCCCCCCGACGCTCGGGATTCTGGGCCTCACCGTCGGACTGTCTTGTGGGCTGTTTGAGCGACCGCTTTCTGAATGTAAATGTAACGTCGCCGTTAACCCCTTGCAGTCTGTCCCAATATAAGCTTTTTTTTTTTTTGAGGGCTGGACTTTTTCTCCCACCACCCTCTGAAATCCGTCATTGACTATAGTCCCAAGCTCATGCTTGCTGAATATAATTTTCATACTTTGTCTCCTCGCAGTGGCTATACATCAGCTTTCTATCTATTATCCTCTCACCAGGAATCCGGCTGTTTTATTTATTTATCCGTTTGTTTATTTTCTGTTCCGCCACGTCGCACTGATGCATGCCAGACTCCGTAATGTGGAATTAGGGTTATACACAAGCTGGCGGGCCGAAATGAAGCCCCCCCGGGTGCAGATTTCTCATTGTCAGGTGACTCCGCTTGCCCATTCCAGCGCCGTCACAGGGCTTCTCATCATGTTTTACCCTGGGGTCACAATATTGAACTCATCCCCCGGGTTTTCAGGTCTTACCCAGTGCCTGACCTGGAGATTTATGGCTTATTCCCCTCCCTTGCTTTATATACAATTTTATATCCTTTCCAGTGAACCGCTTAGTTGTGGACAGCAACTTGTTAACGAGTGCAGTCGTTATCAGTTTTAATTAGGTTTATTTGTGCAGTGTGCATTAGGTGTTTAAGTGAAGGACCCTAGCATTTAATTAGTCAATTACAACTATTTGAATAGTAGCCTGTTTTTAGCTCTTCCAGTGAAGCTCGGGCTGTTGGCCTGTACAAGGGAAGCTACACCTGTTTTAATGAAAAGTGTCACATTTTATTTAGATGCTCTCTCTTTTTTTTTAGAGATGTGCCTGTTGGTGCTGTTGCACATCCAACCAGGAAATGGATCACGTCTGAGGAAGCATCAGCAGGAGTTCGGTACTAGGGCTGAAGGCATACTGCGGTGTCTTTGCTGTGTGTAAATGTGTATGTCTGGAATTAGGGATGAGAGTAACTAGTATCCTTTTGAGTAAGTAGCTTTACTAAACAGGGATGGGTCTTCTTACTTGTGTAGACAAGGTTTTGGGGTGTTTTAAGCATGGTCGTAGGTGAAAAGGAAGGATTTACGTCATTGATCATTAAGCGAGTCAGTTCAGGCTGTAGTTACACCCTAGGTTTCGTCACTCTGTCATTATTTGACCTGAAATCAGTACCTCTGCTGAAGTAGGGCCTAAGTGGACAGTAAAGTTAAAATCTAAAATGGTTTTAATGCTGCTGAATCTGGAGTTGAAAGTGAAGAGTGCAAGTAAACTGCTTCTTGCTTGGATGACCCAATAAATACAATTATTGCATGTGTTTAATACAGTTAAATTTCACTTTTTAACTTGCGTAATGTCCTGCTGCTGCTATTTTCTGCTCTGTGCACTTAATGCTCTAAGTGGCATCTCCATCAGTGTGTGTGTCCTCTGTCTCCTCCGCAGGTCGTTAGGCTGGGTAACTAGGCCACAGATGTACGTACTTCCGCACGGACTGTCTGTAGCAATCTGCTCATGCTCAGTCATGTTCATGCTTCACCTCGTTTGTTTTGAGGGTTTGGAAGGAAGGAACGTAGTGCATGGCTAAATGATACTGAAGAAAATTTAGTGAAATTTGAAAATTTTGCAATATTATATTTATTAACACCTAAAAATGAGTTGAAAGTTTGCCCAAAATAGGTTCTATTTGGCTATAGTATAAGTGGGAAAGGCAAGTCAGTAGTTCACTTTCTGGTTAACTTTAACAACTGAATTCTGAGGCGTAAATGATCAAATAAGTTGGTGGTGTTGCTGTTAGTTGTGCCAACAGACACAAAGCATTGCCAAAAAATCACTTGCTTTTGCTCAGTATTGTCTCTATGGGATGCAAAGTATTTCCATACAACGAAGACTAATGTCTCTTGGTGACCAGTTCTTGTTCGCTCTTCTCCTCCTCACTCTCACAGTCTATGATTGAGTCCAACTCCCAGGATGAGAATGCTTATGATTGGCTTGAAGGGTGTAGTTAGAGATGAATGGATGGGGTGCTGATGGTAAACTTAAAAAATAATTCATGACTTAAGCTAATAAATACATATTTATTTGGGGGGGGGGGGGTAAAAACATTTCTGGGGGGGTAAAGCCTCCATAAAATAGGCCTAATGATGCCCCTGATTAGCTTGTAGAGTGCATGCAGAGCTCACAAAAAAGCGATGGTAAACTTTAAACTGATTGTTTCTTTTGAAGATTATTTAGTATAAAAAAAAATCATTAAAATTCCAGAACTTAAGTTTTGTTTCCTATGACAGAGTGAAAATGTTTTAGTGAAAATTGTCTTAACCCAGCTGCCTGTCATGGGCTTTGCAGTGTGACAGTTGCATGTGTATAACATGTGATTAT
This sequence comes from Mormyrus iriodes, assembly GCA_011763525.2. NCBI lineage: Eukaryota > Metazoa > Chordata > Actinopteri > Osteoglossiformes > Mormyridae > Mormyrus > Mormyrus iriodes. The sequence continues at coordinate 3,575,003 of JAAGVU020000103.1, forward strand.
AGATATTAACATTACATATTGTACCGGCCTAGTGTAGCATTTGTGTTTTCACTCACCTCCTTTTGCCACTGCTTGCTTCAGCTGCAGAGGAGTTGAAAGCCTGTGACAGGTGTAGTTCTTGGATAAAAAAAAGAGAGGGTGCAAGTGGGTAAATTGCTATGGCAGTTGTATCCCTGCCATTGATTAGACGGTTCTCGGGATGAGCGTGCCAGTGCTCTCCAGAATTTTCACCAGCGTTTAACGATTTAAATGAGCAAAATATGGTAATCCCAGATTTGCCCGTCGGAAGCTGCAGCTGTTGTCTCACCTGTTGGGTTCCTGTAGACAGGGTATTAGGCATAAGACCTCAGAGCCGTGTAAAATGCAAGACCTTGCAAATTCAGGTAAGTCAGAGGCAGGCTGCGCTCTCACTGTATTGTTAGTGTTATGGTAAAATCCGGGGGTGATAATACAGTAAAATAAATGCCTCATTCCTGCCCCTCCCTCCCCAATTCCAAGTTTCGGGGTTCTAATTCTGCCCTGACTTTATTCACATATGAACGTCGTGTTTGTCTGCTGTGCAGTGATATTTAACCCTCTGTTAATATTACTGCATTTTTGCTTATTCACCCGCTCTACTTTGCAGAATGATGTGAATTTATCAAATCCTCTCTCTCTCTCTCTCTCTAGTGCTACGTAAAAATGTTTACAAGTAATCATAATTTATAAATTGAGAAATTTTGGTTTGGGCCAGCAGCCTGGGCTTTGTGACGTGGGGGGGTGTATGCTGGCCTGGGTCGAGGTGGTGGTGAATGGCAGGCCCCTCCTGGCACCGATGATTAAATCCCGCTTCCTGGCTATCAAGGTGGGCCTTGAGCCGCTGTTGTAATAAGTGCAGAGGAAGTGTCCTCATCCCCTGGCCTCTGGGATTGTTGTTCTTCATGCTGCTAAGTGGATTATCCCGTGGAGGCTGGCAGGCGACGGGCGTGGGGGGGGGGGGGGTTAGAGCAGCCATGACTGCCCCTTCCCCCACTTAACCATGGCTGCTGTGGGCCTGTCACAAGCTGCTTTCTCTGAGGGAGGGGCTCAGAGGGCTTTGCCCCCCCCCCCCCGTTCCTGTCGGCCAGACAGTGCAGGAGAATGGCCTGGCTTGGCTCTGAGGCTGCTGACTGCCGACTCCCTCGTGTTTTCCTCGCAGTCTCATATGCAAGCTGACGGCCTGCTGCCTGGGCATGTTTTCCATGTCAGTGTGTTGGGCCCCGGGGACGAGGAACTCCCTTGGGAATAAACAAATAAAATGATGGCATGTTCATAGGCTTGCAGTCAGTGTTTCAGCAGGTATCCAGCCCTTTTAAGTGGGTGAAAGGGTAATGTCTTTGTTTTTTTTGTTTTTTTTAAATCTGCAAAGCAAATAAAATGTAACCATGAGCCCAGGCTGCACATGGGGGCAGACGGCTAGCCTGCCAGTCCCAGAGATGGAACTTCTGCCTGAGAAGTATTATGTTCTTCTCCCTTGCATTCCCCTGCGATTCTCAGCCCATGTGTAGGGAGGTGTTTCACAAAGCAGGATTTCTTGGTGAGCTGGGTTAACTTAAGCCAGAACTCATGACTGTCCAGTAGGAATGCTCCTTACCTAAACTCTTATTGCCCAATCTTGACTTCTATCTTAAGAAAACCCAGCTAACTGAGGAATCGTGATTCATGGAACTCCCCCCAGGTTGTCAGCCTAAATGAACCTATAAGCTCCCGATCAAACCATCCATCCATTTTCTGCAACCACTTGTCCTATTCAGGATCACTGGGGGTCCGGAGCCTGTCCCAGAGTCTACGGGCACAAGGCAAGGAACAACCCAGGATGGGGTGCCAACCCAACGTAGGACACAGACACACACAGACACAAGCTCCTGATTTAACTGATTATACTACTAGCTGAACCATCTTAACCCTCTTTTTCCTCTCAGTAGGCCTGGACAGTATCTCAGAACCAGTATGGGAGAAGCAGAGGTTTTAAAAGGAGGAATGTGTTCTCGTGCCAGACGAGAGGCGTGTCTCTGTGAGGCTGGCGCTCGTACTCGATTGGGGAGCGGAGGAGGAGATTGGCTGAGCTGGGCAGCACTCTGGTTGGATGTGTTGGACCAGCTGCGATGTGCTTGTGGGCGGTAGAGGGTCCGTCTCATCTCTGTAGGCGAGGTTGGGCTCTGTGCAGACGGCCGCCAGCCGGTGGGCTCATCGACCAGGCTGACTTTGCGCTATTTAGCTTTAAGATTACAGAAAGCATTCCATAAAAAAAGCTTATTCACCTGCTCTGCCAGTTCGCTACAATGCTAAAAATGCATTTAATTCCGCATCCAGGCCCTGGGTAAGAATGTCGAAGGCACTGGCCATTACTCATCAGCTCCGCTCGTGGGCGCAGAGCCCTTTGTCATGGCGCATGCATATCCGCATGCAAAACCGCATGCAAATACCGGTCGACAGCATAACCTCGGAATTTATTTAGCTTGTTTTGGATTTCATGGTTTGTCTTGCCCAGCCCTGCTGTTTATTGCTCCTCTTAATCCTGTGATATATATTTATATGTAATATATAAAATATATAGCTATTAGCATAAGTAAGCAGGCAATTAGATATTAGTGTTAACCCTGCTGCTTTCAGATACACTTAAATGAGAGGGTTTTATATCCACTGCAATCTGGGTAAACTTTCTTTCTCTAGTCAGGAAGACGCAGACTTGCTTCCTCCAAGAACTATGTAATTTGATGATAATCCCAGTGTTGTTGTGGTTCAGGGCATGTGCTGTACCCAGACATGTCTGCCTGGTGCTTAAGCGTAAAACACTTAATATCTAGCTACTTGAACTGTGGAGCAAAGCAGCGCATTATGAATTAATTGACTCTTCTCACATTGCCCAAGATCTCACTTCCCCCTCATGCACTTACAGTTCTGTCTGCTGTCTGACCCATTACACTTTTACATTTTATTTATTTAGCAGTTGCTTTTGTCCAAAGTGACATACAAGTGAGGATCTGAGAGCAGGATCAGCTCAGGGACCCAACGACGACACCCATGGGATTGGAACCGACGATCGTCCATTCACGTGCAAGGTCTGACCGGCAGAACCTTCCACTGCCCCTGACCCACGAGTAGAGTTTTGCTGATTTTTGGAGACCTTTGCTTTTTATGACCGCGTCGTCCTCAGGTGGGACGAGAGAAGAGTGGATTCTGCATCAGGCTGCCAGTTCAGTGCCAGTAGAGAGCTAATCCCAAGCGCAGCAGCTGTCTCATCTGCCCGCTTCACCCAGCTCCCTTTAAATGATCCAGCCATTAATTTGTTTTCCCATTTCATGACAACTCAATGAACACAGGAATGTATATCTTATCGTAACCACAAAGAACTGTAATTGAAATAGAAGTTTTTTTTTCCCCATTCTACATGGATGTCTGTTCAGGATTAAGTCACACCGCTTAACATTGTATCTATTCCCCAGATGCAAGCTTCACGTTTCTCTGAGTATTTCCATTCATTTGTAAGACTGGTCAGTTATGACGACCCCCCCCCCCCCACCCCCCATGCTTGGGCTGTACTCCCAAGCCTGATCCATTCAGTCACCAGCAAAATGTCATCATTCAAGCATCCATCTATCCATTCGTCTGTCCGTCAATCCATCCAACCATTCATCTGTCCATCCATCCATCCATCCGTCAGTCTGTCCGTTTCTCTACCTAATCTACCTGGTTAGTTACTTGTGCCATCCAGCCGGTGAGCCACCTGACTGCATTCCTTCAGCGTCCAGTCTTCTGTCTGGCTGTCTGAGCAAGCCCCTGGGAAGCTCGGTATCATGGCGCTTCTTGACTCAGTCTGCCTCAATTTTACGGTTGATCCTCCTTCCTCTTTCTTACCCGGATACACCAAGATAACAGAGCTGTTATGGCATGAAGGAGGCGAAACACGTGAATGTTAAGAATCTGGCAGCAGTCGGTCCCATCTGGCCTCAGCAAATATTTAGCTTTTTGATTTTATTTTCAGCCTGTTCCTGAATTTAAATAAATTTGAAACATTTTCCTTAATCTGAACACTGGTCTTCTGCGTTACACAGAGCAGCATGCCGGTGATAGCACATACTGGACCGGTCCGGCTGCCCGCCGCCGGCCTCTCCCGGCATGCTGCGTTCCGCCGGGCCTGGATGTGGCAGATCTCGCGTCTTGAACCCGTGCCGCCGTTCCAGCTCATTAAGTGGCTCATGGCGGCGCGTGGGCAGACGTGCGAGGACAGCACGTCGCTGCGGCTCCGTCTGGCCGCGTCACGCTCCTTTGTTGCGAGCCCCTGAAGTACCGTGTTTCGCACATGCATCTGTCTTGCTTTGTTGTTCTCGTTATTGATATGTGGCTTGACTGGCATGTTTATCCAGAGTAACTTAAGATCCCGCTGGATGGATGGATGGAAGTTTTTCTGAACGGTACAGAAGGCGGACCTCCCCCAGCACGCTCCTCCTCGCCTGGTACCTTCGGCATCTTAAGGTGCCAACGTAGATTGTGTCCCGTTTGCGTCAGAAGCTCATTTCAGCTAAAACAATACACCTGTGGCGTGTGTTTGTCTTTCTAAGTACTGTCAGATTCATCCATTTTCCATAACTGCTGATCCAAGGCAGGGCCCTGGTGAGCTTTTAAGGCCAGGGTCACAGACAGGGGGTGCCCTAGATGGCATGCCTGTCTGCTCCAGGGCCCTGTCACACACACATTGTGGGTGGTTTAGGATCACCTAGTCTGCACATTTGTTTTTGAAGGTGTAGGGTACTGAGGAAATGTGCAGTGATGGGGAGAACATGTACATCCAGGTGGGGATGGGATTCAATCCCACAGCCCTGCCGGTGTGAGGTCCCAGTGCTAAAGCCATGACCCATTCCATTGCCCAGATATTGCCAAACGCTTGTGCTAAATTACTTGGCGTGCATCAACACCTCGCTTGGGCTTGGCCGTTCAGAGATGCACGCCAGCCGCACAGTGCCCCACAGCTAATGGTGCCTTCAGTTATTATTTTTAAGCTGTCCTTGACTTCAAGCTGCTTTTTGTACAGAAAGTCTGGTGTGTGAACTGGTTTAATGTTAATGGAAAATTACTCAGTTGTTGCTTGTAGATCTTTTCGTGTGGAAAGCAGCTTGCTAGTCTCTGCTAGCCCCGTGTGGCCTTGACTTGGGCATAGCTGCTATAGCAACAACAGGGATTTGATATGTTTAGTTATTTTGGAATGTGTTTTGGGGGATATTCAAAGCATATTTTGATTTAAATATTCTAATTAAACACCTGTATGAGCAGATATTCTTGAAAGGAAGTAGATCTGTGCCATGATGGGTTTTTGGCTGTAATTTCACACGGCTGTTCCTGGCTTTCTGTTGTTGGATGATAGCTTTTTTTTTTTTTAAATAATTCTGCTCCTGCTGTGATCGATTGGGCTCTAGATCAGCGTCGGTCCTCCGGCGCCTGTGGGAGCTTTCCGCCAGAGCACGTGCCGTGAGATGTCTGGGATGGGCGGCTCTGCGGCCACATTGTCGGTGTCAGAGCGCCAGGAGCGTGAGGCCCACAATTCACACGGCTTTGAACTTTAAAGAGGATCATTGGGTGGGGGTGGGGGGCTGTCGCTGGATGCGTGTGGCTCTACCTTCATGGGGGGCTCTTTGGAAATGAGGTCCTTTAGTCTCGCCAGGTGTGAATCTCCTGAAATATTATCGCCATTCTGATCTCTGCTCAGTCAAGAATGCCTAATGCTGTATTGCCTCTTCATTACTCTACAACACTTTCTCCACCTGGTCCAAGGGGACCCCCGGACAGACTACGTTTTTGCTCCCTCCCATCTCCCAGCAAAAATATTGACTGTCTGGGGAATCATTTCTCTGTAGTCTGGAGACCTTCCCCCACATTGACTGTACATTTCTCCACTGCTTTGTACCTCCCTACCGGTCTCCCTCCATCTCACACACGTTTCTCTTTCTCCCCACAGAACTCAATCCGGCACAATCTGTCACTGAACAAGTGTTTCCTCAAAGTGCCTCGCTCTAAAGATGACCCTGGAAAGGTGAGTGTGTCCAGCATGTGCACTGGATGTACGGTCTCGTGAAAGCAACTCTTGTGAAATTCCTCTGTTCAAATCATGTGTGTGATTTATGACCAGTGTTGGGAAATATTTACTTTGATTTTCAATGGGTTCCCTGTCAAAAAACACTGGGATCAGCAATGCTGGAAGAACGATTTTTGTTCTTTGTGTCGGTCTTCTGTGGAGAAGCTAGTTTTGTGTGGCTCAGGTGGCCTAAATGTGTTAATTTCACCTTTAGGCTATTGTGAATGAAAAGATTCTAGGATGAAGAGCACAATTATAAAGTCTTTGATCCATGTTGATTGATATTGTGTGTGTGTGTGTGTGTGTATTCTGCTAGAGAATATTTTCAGCTCACCCATTACCCCGCTGCCCTTCTTTGTAGAGACAGTTGGACCTCACACTGCTCCATGCTTTATACCTCCTCTATTCCTCCTAATGGATCCGTCAATATCTGGCTGATTTAATGGTGCTATCGTTGGCCCTGTTTTATGGCCTGGATTGGCACCCTCTCTGGCTCGTTCGTCTTATGGTTAGCTGGGTGTTGACCGTGAATAAAACGCCCTGTACTGACATTTGGAAAACGTTTGGTAGCATTTTCATGTTTTGTTTGCTTAACACCAGGCCGGGGAGGCACACTTGCATGGAGGTCCATGGCGCCGACAGGTTTTTGGGTCACCACTCTGATTGTGACTGATGGACACCCAGAGCACCATGTGCTACAGTAATAATAGCTTCACCAAAGCAATTAAGAGCTGATGTAGGGCAAATCCCAGCACTCCACGCTGCCCTGTGAGCCAGGGGTCCTCAGCCCTCCCCTTACAGTCGTCAACCAATTTGCCAGTAATTTTACACACTAACCCCTTGATATACACGTGTGTGTGTGTGTGTGTGTGTGTGTGTGTGTGTGTGTGTGTATATATACATTTTTT
>JAAGVU020000103.1:3583295-3607511 GCA_011763525.2 Mormyrus iriodes
GTGTTAAATAAGGGGAAAACCAAAAATGTGCAGGGCTCTGGCCCTCCAGGACTGGAGTTTGACACCCCTGTCCTAGATTATGAATACCTGCCTTTAACCATTATGCCATCATTGGGTTTCTAGCTGGGCCACATTTCTCTTAACTAATTAAGTATTTATAAAGAAATGGTATTTCGTTGGTATTTGTGTCGTCGACAAGCATGTATGACATATAATGTTTTGACATATAGTGAGTTCTTCCTTTGCATTATGGAGTGAAGCGCTGGACTCTCTATACGACTGAGGGAGAATGGATGACTTTTCCACTAATTAAAGCAACCCCTCAGAGTGTGGCACTAATTAGAGACCACTGAGTGACAGAAACCCCTGATTCAAGCAAACTATCCCCCAGTTTTTAACATGGATAAACACTCAAGAGAGAGGAGGTCTGGATCGCTGTCTGCCCAACAAACGGGCCTGGATGGATTCCTACTCACCCCATGTTGCTCCTCTGTCATCAGCATCCTGGCCGCTGTCCACCGGACACCTCGCACTCTCTTAGAAAAGAAGACTAATGAGGCAACGTGGCTAATTGCACAAAGGAACCTTAGTTTCCCCCAACGGATCTGTCGGTTGAGCATTAGGAATATGTACAAAGCACTGATGCCACAAGGGGTTTGATTGATGGGGGGCCCTTCAGGTATTGTTAGTACCTCTGTCAAAAGATGAGGAACTTGGCTCAAATGTTGGCACCTATAGGACAGTGGCTGAAAAGAAAAATAAAACACAGGGCAGGAGGTCACCTCCCAGCTCATGCGAAGGAAAACACAATGCAGCTAGGGTGAAAACGCACAAGGGGCAGGGACAACAAAAAGGAAGAAAGAGTTGTGACGATCCATCTGTCTTGTGCGTCTCTGGGTGGCGGCCATCGGAACAGACGGTGAACTCATTACACCAGCACCACCCGCCCCAACCCCATGTCGGAGAATCTGGTCTGCTGCCATGGGGGCCTGAGAAGCAGACACTTGTCCAAGTGGATGGGATGGGGTGGGGGGGATCTGGGCGGCACCTGCGTTTCAACTCCTTCAGGGGCTAACGTCCATCGCCTCATTACACATCAAGCTAACCTGAAAGAGTGACCACCCCCTGAGGAATGCCGGGAGAGTCCCCGGACGAGGAAATCCTCCAAATCGACATTTGGTAGCGTTCACAACCGCTAACAGTCTTGTTTGCGCATTATAAACTTGAAAATATACTAAGGGCGTAGGTTTGATTTCGAAATCGTTAGGGATCAAATCAGCCTCGACCCCCCCACCTCCGTAAACTCACCCAGACCTCCCACAATATCGGCAGGGACATGTCCCTACCATCCATACCCAAATCTATGGCTCTAACTGCTCAGCTTCAATACTGTCAGTGTTAGGAAATTTTGACAAATTGTCATGTCATGTGGGGAGAAGAGAGGAAACACTTTTTTTCTGGATATTCAAATCTCAGAAGAGGTTTTGGCGACATCAAAATCAACAAAGCGTTCACAGCTCTAAGAGGCCTGGGAGCCAGGTGTCAGAACCTTTAAACATGCAGTTAAACTGGCAAGACACGACAGGGTCCTGTCGCAAACTGTGATCTACTACAGGATTCAGCCTGCAGTGTGTGGTCCTGTTACATTATACGATATGTATCAAAGAGTTGGTCACATGTTGCCAGGTGAGGAGTAATGCATAAAGATTGTGGGTGGGTGGTTTCTTGAGGGATTTGGAGTGGGGCACATAGATCCCTGCCAAGGTACATTTTAGCCCCTCTCCTCCAACCCTGAAGCCTGACACGGCTCTGTAAGGTGCAATAGTGGCCTGACGGCAATATGGGAGCATGAGGTCTCCTATATGATGAAACTCGTCTAAGGGTTTTGAGGCGATGGAAGCTGGCTCCTATTCCACACCACAGGAGATGATGACGACTGCTACAGTGCATAGCATCCAATATGCCCCCTTCATCTGTCAGAAATCCCATCCTGATTTTGTGTTTTTTATACCTTCCTAGCTCTTTGCAGCTTCTGTTCGTCATCGGCGTATACACGCACGTAATCTTTCACAGAAGCTACAGGTTAGCCGTTCAGGCGGTTCCTCTTTTCCACAGTTTCAACCAGAGAAGTCAGAAATCAAAGGGAATAATTTAAGTCTTTACCTAACTGGGTGTGTTTTTTTTTTATTAATGAGAACAAACGTGTCTCATGTTCCTGAGACCCTAATTTTAACTGTTGTGCATTTTTTAAGACAGAAAAGTGAAGAGATGACTTTGCATGTGTTGCACCTGTGTGGAATGTAAGAAAGCAGCATACTGAGGACTGCAGAGAACGCCGTCGGGATCCAAGACAGGAGATAAAATATGCACCACTTAAGTGATTTCAAAGTCGACCAGTAAACAGTCAAAGTTCCATTTTAATGAGAGGAAAGTTTTATGTATATAAATGCATAGTCTAGCAGGACCCTGCCAGCACTTTTTGATGTGAGACTATTCAGACAGCCTCCCAATGAGGTATCTATGGTGTCGCATATTTCAAACAAGCTAGACAGATGATAACTCTTCAGCTGTTACTGATACGGTATACACAGAATAATTAGGTTACGCTTCAGCTGGTTAATAATTCACCCCCACCCTTGGTGAAAGAAACCCCCTCCTAAGCGAAAGACGTGACGATTGAATATTCGAATAGGTCAGCAGGCGTGAACGTGGGCTTCGCTGGGAGACTGAGGTTTTTTTTTTATTATTTTTGTGTCTCACACTTTCAAGCACAGATGCCTTTGCAGTCATTCTGTTCAGTGGCTCCTGTATTGCGCTGTAAGCAAATACTCACCGTGGGCAACACTTCTTCCAGATACAAGTGCTTGCTTGTAGGTGGTTAAATATTAATATACTGTAGCAGCGGCTGACAGAGGATGAATCTAGTTTATAGTTTCCCAGTTGTGCATGGCGCTGGAGCGATCAAAGGCTCGTCTTTCTGTTTAATTTAATATGGCTTCCACGGCCCCCACCTTGACCGCATGTCTGAACGAAGATGGAGCGGTCGCACTGGGCTCATCTGCAGATCCGGCGGCGTTATTCAAAAGGTCACTGGAGCCAGTGTCAGGGGAATGTATTTTTCTGGGGCATGGCCAGGCCACCGTACCATTTAGTAGTCGTCGTGATGGCGTTCCCCGCGTTCTCTGTTAGGCAGGTCGCTCAAGATGGAGACCAGCACCCCGTGAATGAGACGGTCATCTTGACCGGATGGAAATCAGTTCCTGAATTTCTTATAATGCTCTGAAGCACTCGTATGTGCTCTTTGCGATTTGTCACACTGAGCTAATGCTTTGTGATGTGTCGCTAAGCTAATGGCACACTAAGCTAATGTCTTGCTAGGCTAACACTTTGTGATTTGTTGTTAAGCTAATGACGCACTAAGCTAATGTCTCGCTAAGCTAATGCTTTGTGATTTGTTGCTAAGCTAATGGCACACTAAGCTAATGTCCCACTAAGCTAACACAAAAAAATGTGGGGCAGAACAGCCTGAACGTTGCGAGCCAGAGGGCGCAGCTAAGCTCAGGCCTCCCGGATCTTGTCGTGCCATTGAGGCTTTACATGTTAATTAAACAGCCATCGAATCCCCACCATCAATCCACTCTCTGTCACTATTCATAAGCATGTATATTACTTGTGGAAAATACTCCACAACTCACTATTTATTAACCAAGCCCATGGTGGCTGGCTTGGCCCGAAAGACTGATGAGCCACGCAGCCTGGCCATTACGCATCTCTTTGACATTCAAACCGCATTTATGTTGAGCACAGGCTCTCCCGTGTCGAGCTGTCTCTGTGTATCCTCTATCCTTCAGCCTAAACTGTATATCGGCTTAAAAATAAGAGTCTCTGCGCTGAAGAGCTGTCACCCGCCTCCTAAACGTTCCCTTTGTGCTGGCCGCTTTAAAACTCACGCATCAGTCATTTGAGTTTCTCCGCCTTCGCACCCCCTTCATACTCCTCCCCAATCACTTTTTTGTTTCAGTCCTCGCGAACACCATTTGGCTCAGAGTGTTGAGTCCTGCTCTACCCACAACTTGTCCATCCCTCTCTGACACACCAACAGAGGAAATGCATCTTTGCTGTATGGTGTTTTCATCCGTCAGGAGGACAGCACGGTAAAAAATCTTTAGGGTCGCTTCGAATCGGGAAATGTAACTGGGGCCAAGTCAGACGGATGAAAACAAAGGCAAAACAGCAGGAAAGGCATCATGTACCCCTCCCTCTTCACTTTTACATGTTTCCCATGTTCCCCAACACTGTACCCTTCCTACGGTGCTCCTTGTGCTCATGGCATGCAGATCTAGTCAGATGCGTATTGAGATCTCGGGAACACGTGTGGTAGTAAGGCGAGAAGACAAGCGTGGTAAGAGCCGGCCGCTAAAAATACGCTAATGTATTTATAACGAATGCTCCCTTTTCCTGGGGAAAATCCAGAGGGACCGAATTACTGGGGCCCCATTTCTAAAAAAGGCACCAATCAAAGACAGAGATTTCCATCTATAGTTGCTATGGTGCACGCCGAATTTTTAAGGCGTCTGCGCTTTGAAGTGGCTGTGGGGATTAGAGAGAGGGAAAGCTGTGTAGCACGGACAAGCTGGAGCGCCAAAAAAAAGAGAGAAAAACACGCTCAGCCTTCACTTTCTCTGATGGGAGAAGCCGTGGAATTAAACACACAATGTTACCCCTTGTCGCACACACCTCCCGAAAGCCACAGGGCTGTGTGCACTGGTTAACAGGAAGTGATGTCGTTTCAGGCTGCCTTATTGACTGCTGTAATGTGTCCTGGAAGGCTTCATTTGTTCCAGCTTTACTGATCACGATTCTTGGTTCACCACAGAAATATATACCAGGACACTGCGTTGACCATGACAAATTGCTCTTTTTACTTATAATGCAACCCATTCTCTTGTAATATGGGTAGGTCCATGTCCCAATGTTCCGTGCATCACAACATACATTGAGTGAAGCACAACAGGTCTTGATGATTGTTCACAAATGCACCCAGACTATGTCTGGACTGGGACACAGTAACAGACATCTGCCCTGAAAATGAGCCATGGGATCATCATATACGCTTTGTGCTCACTGCCAGCTGAGATGCGTGTTGATGAGACCAAGCTGAGCTGTTTGAAGCATATGTAACTTCAGACGTATTGCTAGCTGCGTGAAGGTGTGACGTGTGAAAACCAAAATTTCTGTGAATGCTTCCTGGACACGGCCTGCCCAGCCCTGAATGATAGCCTGGTTTCTTGCATGCCAGCATTTATATCTCCTCCTCATCTTCTTCCTTCCATTAAGCTGTGACCAGGTGAGCATCTAGAACAGCTCCCACACAAGATGTGCCAGATTGGGCGTCCATTTCGAATATGAAATTATTACTTTACAACACAGCCATGAGGAAAGGAAGTGAGTCACTGGTTTTAAAACGTAGATGTACCATGAAGCAAAAGTGTTAAACCATGCTGGGGATGCAGGTGGTCCAGCGTGGCCACTAAGCAAGAGAGGTGCTTTGACAACCAGGTGCCTCACTGAGGGGACACGAGGCCTAATCTGCCTTTTCTTCTCGTTTAGTACCGTATCCGATCTGAGGTGCAGCAATCAGAGTGGGAGAGCCACGAGCTGCTAAGAGGACGCAGAACCGACCAAAGGGCAAAGGGGGCACCTCTTAATGGAAAGTCAGCTCCTGAAGACAATACCCAATCCTTTACCCATCTGCTAGAATGAAATCCCACCACGAAAGAAATCAATAGTCATTGTAGCCTTCTTCCTCACACACACTATTTCTCTTTTAAGCAGAAGGCTGTCGCTTCTCTGGCTGGCCTCTAAGAAATAGTGCGTCGGAAGGCCTCTGTCGCCATGAGTCATATACTTAAATACTAAATTACGGTTTCACCATCCTGGCAGACAGAGAGAGAGAGCGAGATAGCATTGTCCCCAGAAAATCTATCAAGTAGAGGAGGATTGCTTTCCCCTATCAGTGAGCGGGAAGACCGTAATACGGATTATTTAGATCCAAGACAGCAAATGCCGAGAGAAGCGTTTGAATTGATGGCTTGTGGACGGTACTTGCAGAACCCATTTCCCTTCAGCAGCCCCAGCTGACCATGTAAGATAGAATGCTTCAGACGTTAAAAACCACGACCACTGCACTCCGGAGGTCCACTTTAGGTCTTTGGCTGCAAAATGCGCTATTCTTGTCCCCCGGGAGAAAAATTGGTGAGAATACCGGGTTTGAGTGTAATTCGTGGCGGTACAGGCTTACAGTTTAACCTCGCGGCTACCGATCCGTTAGAGAGACTGGTGAAGGTGTTCTGCTCTGTGAGTTGATCCCTTCTAGCACTTTCTCATTTCTGGAAATCTCCAGGATTGGGCCATCACAGAGACAGAAGTCCCATTAATCAGTAATCAGCTAAGTGCTCTGCCAACCTAAACCAAGAAGCAAATGTCAGCTCAGGAAACGAAAACAGTACTGTCTCCTTAAATTGCAATAGGATGTCAAATCGACTGTAATAAACACTTGGATCAATAACCTATTTCCCTGTCAGGTAGGCTGAATTAATTAATTCCTGCGGGGCATTGGGCATGTGGCCTGTGAGGAACCTGAGAAGTTTGGACACGGGTATGACACGGAGAGAAGAAAAGCAAGCAGAACTCACACTGGTACACTCCACAGTCCAAAGGGCACAAGAGAGGACTTTGTGTACCCAAGTTATTCTGTGATTGTGCCTTAAAAAAAAAACAACCCAATTCATTGATCACCAACTTGTATTTTTAAAATTCCAGCCACTTCCGTTTTACGTCCTATAAAGAGAAAAAAAATCACTTAATTTGTAGATGATGTATAACTAATCTTAGTTGATCCATGTGATCAGACGTAAGCTGGTCTTATGTTGCCTTCTCCTTATCCAAGTAGGGATTTACTTTTCTCTCAAAATTATTTTACGCAATCTTGGCGCAATTTCGAGGGCAAACAAATGCAGTGTTATTCATTTGCTGACTTCATAACCGAGATTTACCTACTTAAAAAGCAGCCTTCGGGTAGCATACTGATTGAAGCCGGCCTCGCAGACACGGGAGGGGAGCTAAAGTCCAACACAGTGCAAAGTGCACTTCTGAAATTTCAGCATAAAAGATCAGCATGTAGAAATGTGGAAAGTGCAAGACCGAGAGAAATACTTCTAGCATAATTTGTAATGGCTTATATGTAATAATACATAACTACTGGTGTTTCTGATGTTGCTTATAGCTTGTTTCTCTGAGCCTATTTCTGCCTGGGGGTTGGTTCTGTGACTTGCTGTGCAGTGTCGTCCTGGGGAAATGGAATTGCGTGTCCAGATGTGCACCGGTGCTCGGCACCTGGCTCATGCACAACAATATTCAGGCACATCTGGCCCTGGGCCCAAATGGCACCGCAGGAACACTGTGGTGTCTGTACCCACGCACCACCAAAATACTTCACATCTAACCCCCCATCTAACTCCACATCTAACCCCCCCTGCCCCCTGCCCCTCGCCCCCCAAAGCATATTCCCCCTGTTCCATCCCGGATTGAGGCAGTGCCAGAGGGAAAATTAAAACAGCTCTTGCTATCTGCAGTTGCTTGTAGCTGGTATGCATTTGTTAGCAGACAGCTAAGAGATTCTCATGTGGGGACCATGATCCATAAAAGATCTCTCTGGCAGGGAGAGTGCAGTGGGGTGGGGAAAGGTATCATAGCCTCTCAAATTGGTCCATCAGGTCCACTGAAAATGAATTGGCCCCAAAGTTATACTGATTTTGCCAGTCCTGGCAAACATTTACTCAAGGTTGCATAAGCCGGTACATCTCTCCCTCTGTCTTCGCACCCTATTTGCAAGGCTCTGATTGTCATAACAGCCCCTTGTCTTACCACGCGCCATGCTGGGGAAAGTGGGGGGAAGGCTTTCCTTTCCTTTCCTTTCCTTCCTTTCCTTTCCTGTTAGGCCCCTGCGCGCCCTGGTGCTGAGATATGCCTAGCATGACCTTAAAAACGCGGCTCCAGGACCCCCTTGGGCCACCACACTTGCTCTCCTCGTCTGACACACGCTTCAGAAGCTTAATTAGTTTTCCAGTACTTAAGACAAAGTTGCTAATGAATTTGATTAAGGAGTTAGGCGTTCTGATACAATGGCATTCCCTTGACAACGCTTGACAGAAGCGGGGGTCGGGGGGTGCCGCCAGTGGAAGCCTTATATGGGCGTTATATCTCATAGCAAGATGTAGAGGGGGAGCCCTCAGCATGAAAATGATGCTGTTGCATGGAGTAGACCCATCCAGCCACACAGAACACGACCAAGAACCCGTGTTTGGCTCAGGCGCAATCCAGACACGACTAATCGCTCAGCCAAGCGAGCGGCCACGACACAGCGAACGGCAAGAGAGCGAGTGGGGCTGCAAAGCATGACGACGGGGGGTAATTACATGGAGAAGGTAGAAAGGCGGGGCACAGGCGCGAGATGGTGTGGGGCGGGCCCCCGCGCTGGTCCACCTGCTGCTGGCGGGGGCCGTTCTTTAATTTACGCGGCGAACGTCGCCGACACAGATCAGCTGATCGAGCAAATTCCACGGCCCCCCTTCTGTGGCCATTACTGCTACCGCTGTCCAAAGTCTGATTAAATTAGAAGCCAGAGAGAAATAAATTCCTCGCATCTGCCAGGCGTAGACACAAAAAAGAGGGGGGGGAGATCAATGTTGTGTGTGAGAATCCTAATGAAGGTAAGGCTGGACCCTCCTTACACATCACCAGCAGATTCTGCCTGTTTGATGCTTTTGTGATCGGGGGCTGTGTGATAAAAAAAAAAAGATAAATGCCTTTTTCAATTAGTCTGTGGGACATACTCACTTTAACTGCACGGCATGAGAATGAGCAGAGAGAGGAGAAGGGAGCATTTTTTTTTTAAAAAAAAGGACTGATGCGTGCCTCTGTGTCCTGCATAATTTATGGGCCAGACAAAAGCAAGCCGGCTGCAGAACCCGGCCCACTCTGCACAAAAAAAGCCGAAACTGCGTTTCCAGGAACGGCGACCCGCATCTCCATATTGCCCTTGCTGAAGCTACGCTGTCGCTATCTGACGCAACCGAGGTAAATCGGTGCTCGCTCATGCCTCCCTGATCAGGGCGCCTGCTGACACAAGCTCCTGTAAAGCTTGTAGCGTGGGCTAAAAGAGCAGAGAGCCGGGGCTCGGGGTGTGAGTTGTGTTGAGGGCGCTGGCCGCTCCCTCCCCCCGTGTCTCTGGGGGGATCGCGAGGTTGAAGGAGACTCTCTCTGGCCGCCCGGCACTCCGAAAGCCTGCCATTTCAGCAGGGCCAGTCCCTCTGGGTCGGAGTGAGGCCAGGTTCTGCTTTCGGGAAACTTTGTGAAGAACACGCCTGACGCATACATTTTTGGCCGGCAGATTCTGCTCATTCCTTGTGATCTGTGGGGATGCAGTTTTCTGAGTCTTCCCATACACTCTCACCATAATCCATCATTCCTCATATCAACAAAACACATTTCTGCACATTCATTTCCTAAAATAAATTTAAGAACTTTTTTATGGGGATTTTTCACATGTTTCAGAATGCCTATTTTTACAGGAATCGCTTTGTTTTTCTGGAGACTTCATATGAAAACTCAGTCATGCTCATGCACACACATGTATACACATGTACATGAGGAGAGAGTCGTATGGCATCCAGCAGACACTGCACGGCCATATTCCTGTGGAAAAACCACAGAGCGGTTGTGACCCCTGACCCCTGCTCTCTCTGGTGGCTCCTTTTGCAATCTCAGCTCCCTTGCGCTAATTGAGCTTCTCCGCCCCAGGATCACAGCAACAGTCATCACATTGGCACAGAATCGTTACAATTGCCTGTCGCAGGTTTCAACTTGGGGTCGGAGCAAACAACTGACGTCAGTCTTTGCCTGTTGTGTTTATGAGTGTATTATTATTATTAGGATATTTATTCTGTTATTCTCTTTGCTACTGTAAACTCTCTCTGCTCTTCTTCAGCATTGATATGCTCCCATAAATCAACACGATTATAAAATCAACTCACGGCTGTTGCCCTTGTGAATAAATCGTAGGATTGAGAATAAATAACCCAAAAAGCAGGACTGCTAGAAAAGCCAGAGCCCCTGTGAGGCCCCCAGCACGCGACTGTGGAGTCGCGGGAATGCGGCGCGGGTGGCAACCCCAGTTTCACAGCGGGCGCCCACACGCCGCAAGGCACAGTGTGCCGGTTTCAAGTGCCCAGCCTCGCCTGGCCGAGATGTCGCGGGTCCCTGCCACACACCAAGAGCACGGACGGCTGCCGCGGATGAGCCCACGCACACAGGAGCGCTCACGCTCTGGCCTGGATAAGAAAAAAAAAACAGCGTTCACGGATGAATCACGCCATGAGGGAGGCTATCAGAATCAATCTGCGTTTAACGGACGCCATTGGACCTGGCGGAGCGCAAGCTTCTGCTGGCCACGGCTCCTTGGCCGAGCGTGTGTATTAATTTATTTATCAAATCCATCATTTAAAATATATTATTTATTTATTTATTTATTTAATGATTATTTTAATAATTAACTCCTCGGCGGTACCCGGTAAGCATTTAAGAGCGCAGAGTTGGTAATGGGCATCCCCAGGGCGTCCCCAGAGCATCTCCAGAGCGTCTCCAGAGCATCAGAGAAGGGCAAGGTGCCACAGCTGCGTCGCCGGGCAGCCATAAGTCCGTTCAGGGACCAAATGTGGCAACAGGGCCATCTGGAGGTGAGAGATGACAGAGCGAGGGCCAGGAGGGCCTGAATAATTAACCGCTTGCCGTCGAGAGTTTCGAACGGGAAAAGATTGCATGACGAGAAACTCCCCGCACCAGAGAAAGAGGAGCGCGGAAATCAGGCAGGAGGCGAGCGCCTCATTACGCCCAGGGATGGGGGCTTTTTATCACTGGGCCGCCTCCGTCCGCCTGCGGTTTGAAGGATGTGGGTGGCATGTGACTACCTACACGCTTAGCACATGACCGTATGGCCTCCCGAGGAACATGTTACCTTCGGGCAGCGGTCCGGAGCTCGGCCCGCATACCTCTACATCCTACATGTTTGCTCTGCGTTCTCCAGAAGGGAGATGTTGAGGAGAAGGCCCTCCTCTTTTCTTTTCTGTTTTCCTTTTTTTCCACGACTGCTGAGAAATTTAACTGGTCCGTACGGCACGTTCCCCCGCGCTCCGTGCCGCTCCCCTCAGGCTTCCGGAGCAGAACGTGGGCCCCTGCCGTGGAAAGTAAACACTGATGCTTTTAGTTTCCCCGAGTCCATTGACAGCGAATGGCAATGACTCACAGGACGAGTGCTGGGAATTCTCTCCTTTCGCAGGCAGAGCCGCGGGCCGCGCTCCTCCTGCAGCAATTTGCCGCTCCCGGCCGCAGCTCTCTCGCCGAGCCGCTCTCTTCGCCGGATCCGCACTTTCTCCTTATTTGGTTCCCCGCATTATTAACTCGAGAGGGAGGGAGGGTTTTTTCGGCGAGCTGTAAACACGCTCCTGAGATTAGAGACGGATTTGTCCCAGAGGCCGACGCCATGGAGACTGGAGTGACAGGGCCAGGAGGCGGGGGGCGGTGATGAGGCAAGGTCAGTCTTACAGAGGCTGCCTTTTCCGCAGTGAGACCAGCTACCTTGCAAGGAAAAAAAATTATAAAACGTGGTATTTTTACACGCCTACGTGGGAGTGTTGACATTTTTAACGTGGCGAGCGGCTCGATCCGTGTGGCGCGTTCACAAAAAGGGGACGCTTTGAACCAGCCACCGATTCCCATCACAGCCGGGTGACATTTTTCACGCCTGCGGAGTGAGTCCAACATAAAAAAAACAAAACAAAAAAAAAACAAATCTGAGATAGTCCTCCTTGACCCAGTATGTTCAGAGAGATTTAAATAATCATGATGCGACAATGAGGCACAGTGATGCGTTTCCTCATGCATGGTACTAAACGTCTTATTTCACATTTACAGGGGCATGGGGGGTGGGGGCGGGGCAAAGAGATTGCTAATGCTTTTGTGATAGTGTGTAATTTTGGTATTATGATACACCAGAAAGCCCACAATAAAAACCCCATTGTGACTGTTTTTTATTCGTAAATACTCTCTTTATCTCGGAGAGTATTTTCCTGGAATGAGTGTGAGAGCGAGGGCCCCTGTGAGAGATGAGGGGGATTTGCACATTCATAAAGCACCAGGGTCGTCGGCACACCCCTGGCTCCCGGCCTAAGGAGGGCACTGTGAAATGATCCCTTCGCATCACCATTTAATCTGTGGATTCTGTGTTTTTTCTTTTTTCTTTTACACACCCCTCCTGTTCAAGGGACATACTAGCTCGCACTCGCAGACATGCGCCCACACACGCGCGAGAGTATCGAGCTGTTAGGAGCTGAGGGGATGTCATGCGGCCTCTCCTGTTACAGAGTTTCAAAAACACCAAGGTGGGCTTCACAAATAAAGGTGGGGAGCTGGTTTCCCACATCTACACTGTGGGGGGGGAGATGTTAAAAAAAAAAAAACGTGGGAGGGGTCAGGGGCACAGTGTGAAGCTGGCAGTAACAATGCAGAGCTGTCTCCAAGGGAGAGAGAGAGAGAGAGAGAGCAGCTTGGATAGGGAGGCTGGTGACGTGCTGAAGTACCCAGAATCCCCCGGCGTCTTCGTGGTGCGCATTCCTATAGGCATTAATCACAGAGCATGGCCAGGCCGAGTCGACAGCTTGGGCAGCATTGGCACTGCTTCGGCTGATAATTAATTGGGACAGTATTCTAGCCAGAGGTCCGGAGCTGCTTCCATGTTTTTTTTTCATTTCTTTCCACCACCGGCGTTCAAGGAAGTTCCCCTTTTGAGAAGAAGACGCGGGCAGGACCTAATCAGTGCTGCTCTCTGTAAAGCTAATAAGGTCCTGCCTATTGAGCAGCGGGCGAGAGACCTGGGCGGCATCCTGTCTGATTGAGCCACTTTTGTGGGCTCCGGAAGGATCTGTAGTTACCTCCCCCCCTTTTCTTAGCTGGGCTCTCATCCTGCAATTAGCAAAGAGAGAATTTAGAGGGAGCGGCCCTCATTGGGACAGACTGGGTGACGGAGAGCAAATGAGGAAGAGGCAGGGCTCGGCATTACCCAGAATTCAGTGGGGCCGGGTGAGGGGTTGGAGGGGGGGGCTTTGAGTTTATACGCGTAAACGCTCATGGGATCGACACATCCCCCCCGTGCTTCTGTCCAGCACAGCCGATGGTCGGGTGTGTATAAACATCAGCAAGAGCTGCAATGTTGCACAGAACGGAAGCCGGTGCAATTAAAGGGGAACCATCACGGAGCCTGCTGTCTCTGAGGCGATTAGGGGATGGTCACTGCCTAAGACAGTGGGGTATAGTAAAGGACTGATTTTTCTGTCCTCCCCCAGGTGCTAGGAGAAATAAACTTAACCGGGGGAGGGGGATTTCCTGGAGAGTCTGGGCTGCGTTTCATAACCTGAGGTTTTTTTCCGGTTGAGAGACGGTGTGAGAGGAGCTCTCCCCTCTACCTGCCCGTCCCCTCAGTGCACAGACTGTACCCAAATCCCACCAGCGTGCCCATCTACAATAACACACATGCACATATTTGTAAATGAATCTAAAAGTAATTTCAATTCTAATTCAAATGAAAACATTACATTCGTTAAGATTCAGAGCTCTTACCTGAGAATCACATGCATAATAGATCTAACAGCAAACGTGAAGGAAAGTCCTATTTAAATTGCTATTGCATCAGTACATAAACTAGTCCCATAGTAAAAGTTTTCATTCTTTAAACTATCATTTATCTGCTGTTTTTAAGCAATATAGATCTGGAGTATAGATTTGCACCATGACGTTATAGAAGTCTGCATTATGCTTAAAGGGATATTGCAGAGTAGAGCTCTAAATGAGTCAAACCAGGCGAGCTTTAAATCTACGATGGTACCGTGGTCTGGATCACAGTGACCATGTGACACAGCAGTTCCGTTTCACATTGATGACTGCAAAGCCGCAAATGGGTGTAAGTGGGGTCCAGCGGGTGGCCGTGGGCTGCGGACAGGCAGGAGCAGGGCATTAACACGCGGGACTTCGGCAGAGTACCTCCCGGCACAAGCCAGCCGGTTGTTGACGGCTCATTTTAGCTACACAGAGTCGATTCAGATTCCTGACAGGATCAATACAAGCTTCGGTACAAGTTATATAGACAAATTTGGATATTCACCAAATCCTTTTATCATTTTAAAGCTCTTCTTGCCATGTGTGTCTTGCCTGTGGCGGGTGGGGGGGGGGGGTCGGATATTAGTTGAGCAGCCCCCCTGCTTTGTGTACAAACTCCGCTTCCTCCCACTCTGTGATTGCAGGATGTCCAGCCAGAGTTATACAGACTTAGCACAAATACTGCCTGAAAGATCATAGGTGACAATCTGCCACCTTTCAGCTGATGTTCCCCTGACCTCCTGGAGCCCCAAAGGGTCTCCGTTATTTCAAAAGTAGTACCAAAGACCACCACTGCCTCCTTCTATGTGACATAACAGATTTAGTGTCTTACTCCACAAGGTCCTCCTCCAGCACACAAAGCTTCAGCACCCTCTGACCAATCAACAGGTGGCTCCTGAATCGGGATCCAGCCAGTTAGAGTCTGAGGTGCTGGAGGTTTGAGGTGAGGGATTGCCCCCATCTGCCTGGACAGTGTCTCTGTTACTCAACCGTTACAGAGGGGCCTTTGTGCTGGCAGTGCCCAGGGTTCATGGAAAAGGGGCTGCACCCATGTCTTGTAGTAACCCCCGTCTCCCTGCCTCATGTGCATTATAAGATACAGTCATATATAGATGCAGAAAATACAGTGTGGCTGTAATTAAAATCCATTCTCGAGGGAGCTTCAGGGCTGTTTAAGGAGCATGACAGCGCCATCCAGAGGCAGACTGGGGTAGGTACGGGACACCTTCAGCAAGGAACTCTGGATTAAGCAATGGCAGTGCCATAGCAGTGCCGGGGAGGGTGTCTCGGTTGAGCCCTGGCTGTGGAAGGTGGGGGGGGTGGGCGCTCTTTTCCCCCACCTAAGAGTAATATCTCTGCCTCCAAAGTGATATTCTATATTCTGCATATCGATACTTTGGAACTATAAATCCTGCCCGGGGGGGGGGGTGATAGGGAGGACCAGGGGTGGGGGAGCAAGCGATGATGGCCGGCCTTCATTTTTATCACAGCTTCAACGGTTTGTAAGCACCCTGCAGGAACGGTGCCACTGTAATTAAATCACACCTTGGGGATGCTGCTCGCTCCCCATTTCAATGTTTACTTATCTCCTTTATTGTGCCCGAATCCACTATAGAACAAACAAACTCCACGCAGATGCACAATCCGCCGTAGGTCTTAGGAAATTCGGTCTGAATTTTCTCTCATCCACCGCGCGCATTATTTTCTAATACATTCCGCGTCCCAGTTTATGCGTGTGAACATGTGATGCGTTTAGGGAAGGGGGCTTGGGCCACTGCTTGGGAAGCGGGGAGAATTGCAGTGGGGCTAAACCCCCCAAACGAGTGATTAAGAGCCAGTCCCCAGACATCACTTAGGGCTGCACACGAGGCGATTAGAAATCATCTCCTCCTCCATCTGTTGGGCATTTTCAAGTCAGTCGCCGGCCATAAAGCCTTTCTTTCTCTCCACCTGTAAGGCGTGTGGGCTGTGCTCGTCACGAGTAATGGGGTGGGGGGATTTGGCGCCCCATGCCTGCAGGGGAAGCCGCCCGCGTGGTCTAGAAGCTCAACTTTCTACAGAGCTTCGAGTTGTCGTGCTTCTAAAACCCACCCACGCCCCCCTTTCTCTGTCTCTCGATTCCGGCCAAGCAGCACATGCCCCCACGGCGGCGTGCAGGACAGAGCGCATGCAGCACTTACCAGGTGCCTGTTGCCATTCTTGCTGAGAGGGCCGCGGAAAACTCCCTTGATGTTGCGAAAGTGTCCATTGCTGAGGTGCGTGGAACTGATGACGATGTAATAACACGCCATGGGGAAGCGGCTTGGAGTACCGGGGCAAGGGGGTGAACGTCCCGGCCGAAATCCGGGAAGTGAGGAGTAGGAAAGGGCTGGCCGGACGGAGTGGGGGGATAGCTCAGGAGTCCCGGTCCGGCAGAGTTCAGAAGTCCAGCCTGATACAGCTGGGAGTCCAGGCTTGGAGGATGAGAGTAACTTCCCCTGTCAGTGCTGATGTTCCGTCCTCCCTTCGAGCAGAGCCATGGGCCGGTGCCGGAGTCAGGGCTGGGGCGAGCGGAGGAGACGGCTCAGCGTGCTTCCGTGTGGCCGCCTCCCCCACGCTGTGCGGCTCCCGCTGCCGCTCACTCCTCCAGAGCGCCGTCGCCGAAACTGCTGCTGCTGCCACTGCTCTGTCGGCGTGAGGGCTCTGCCGGGGAGGACGCGCCGCTCGAGGCCACCGCGGCAGAGGCAGGCATGGCGTTATAGAGCGCCCCGCGTAGCCGGTCCAGTGCGCGGAGCCAATGGCAGGGGGCCGGGAAGAGAAGTGCATCTGTCACGCTCAGCCCATCCAGATCCACTGAGTCAGCCGCGGAGCCCCAGCCAACCAGGATGCAGCAGCCCCTCTCTCTCTCTCTCTCTCTCTCTCTCTCCTGCTCTGTCTCTCTCTCACACACACGCACACACACGCACGCGCACACACAGAGCCCCGGCAGCCTCTCCCAGACACGCGGAGCAAGTATGGAGCAGACGGGCTGCCTTGCACAGCTGGCGGGGGCCACATCGCAGAGCTGCGCCACACGTCCTCCCTCATTCATCTTTTATCTTGCGCGGGGCATCCTGGTGGAGGGCGGCTGTGTGCCCGACTCGCTCACAGCAGCGCCTGGCTGTCTTTCACCTTTCACTGCCGCCAGGTGCTTCACCGCTATAAACATCTCCCCCCCCCCCCCCCCCCCCCCCACCCTTTAAGCGTCCTCTGCTCCTGAGTGCCTCTGCATACGTGTTTATTAGATGTATGAAGTGGCTGTCCGGCCGTGCCGCAGCCCATTTTATCTCACCCCAAGAAGGTTACCTAGAATTGCTCCTTAGTTGTAACTTAAGGAGCATAATTTCAGTTTCGCTGTTGTTCGAGCTGCCAGGTATTAGGTGTCACGCTATCTACAAAGCCCAGAACGTCTGCCCAAGGTCCTCACGCGAGCTGTTGAAAAGTGTTTTCGGCGTAAAATAAAATCCGCACAAAATCGAGTTGCACAGTCTTTGTGTTGGGAAAGCAAGTGTGTCTATGCAGGGCTGGCTGAAGAAATGCTTGAGGGCTTGAGCATTGAGGCCTAATTGCGGTTCGTAGTTTGCCGGCGGCCAGGGCAGATGTAATTAAATGTGTCGAACGTGTCACCTGCCTCAACTTTGCACAGGATAACAAAACTGCCATTTCGGCACTTTGCTGGAGTGAGTGTCCATCGTCTCTGTTATGGTGGAGAACATCTGGAGGGGGCTTACATGGTGTTCTTGCTCCACATTAACATGTCTGATAGATTACCTGGGTCTTGTTAGCATGTTTACCTTAAAAGGCTGGTCAAGATCAAACATTAAGATGAAAATCTGAAAGGACAGCTTCCTGTTTTTATAGACAAACTACTGCTTGCATTACTAATTGCGTTGCAGTCTTGCTGTTAGTTACTTTTTATCAGTTGATAGTGGGTGGTAAAGAAGTAGTTTGAAAAACTAGGTAATGGAACAGTGATACTTTCTGCATCCAGGACAGGCTCCGTACCCAGTGACCCTGCATAGGACAAGTTGGTATGGAGGCTGGATGGATGGAGGAATGAATAAATTAGGCACATTGGATGGATGGGTGGTTGGGTGGCATGAATTGCCTACAACAGTTAAAAATGTCTATGGGTTACTATGTTTAATAAACACATAAGTTAAAAAGGGATATTAACTTCTGTTACTGGGCTGAGGAGATCTACCGCCACTGTTTTCCAATCTAAACTCCAGTGTAGGGCTGGAAAATCCATCTGTCGCTGCTGCTTATAGAATATAATAGAATAATGATCCTTTATTCATCCCCATGGGGAGATTCTCTCTTTGCCTACCCCATCCTGCGCCTCCACGAGAGAGACATACAGGTGTGAGGCCATAGCGCCGGGTCAGCATGTGTCCAGCGCCCCTGGAGCAGTTTAATGGACTCTGACAGCCTGCACGTGTGGTCAGTCTGTATCTGGGTTTCCTGCAGCGTCATCATGAGCAGGCTGATTTAGCAACCCCCCCCCCCCCACCACTACCACCACCTCCATCTTCAGTCTGGCCTCAGTACTGCCCCCACAGCTGAGTGGAGGAGACGAGTGGCTCCAGGTTTGGGTTGCACTTTCTGCTTAGTATCTGGGCCTTATCCAGGCCCCCTCTGTCCTTATTAACCCCCCCCCCCCCTCCTTTTTCAGTCTCGATCTGGGCAGCCCAGGTAGGCTCTTGTTAGCCGCACATGTATGCTGACAAATGATGCCTGTATCAGTTTGGTTAATTACACCATGAGGCTACCGTTCAGACACGATGTGATTCATCTCATTTGTACTGAGGGTGCGAATGTGTGTGTAACGCTCGGAGAGGGATGGTTTGTCTGTGTGATGTTCTGCTTCATCTTTTAAGCTCTTCCCTGGTGGTGCGTATCAGAATGTCTGCAGCTTCCTCCTACATGAAGTTCCGGGCTAGCTCTCCTCTTTGCGCCAGTCTGGAAATTGCTTGATGTTGAATCGTCTATTCAATCAGGCTTTTTAATATCAGATTTTTCCGGTTTGACTAACGGTTCGTTAAATCGTCGGCGCATCGCAATCTGCGGTTTCTGAAGAAACGCATCCGTAGTCTCACTAAATGCACATTGATTCGTCTGTCGTAGAAATGCAAATATTGCCTCTGTGATATTTCACCAGCTGTGACCTTCCTGCTTCCTTAATCCATCTTGGTACTGTAACCATAATGAAAACGGCGTAATTGGGGAAATCCTTCCTATAAATACGCAGGCACGGTGCATCTCTATCTCATATCCTGCCCTTTCATCCTCGGGGGACCCTGTAATTCCCAGCCTCTCTGTCCGTGTCGAGCCTCCTGCAGTTTTTATGCTCTGCTTGGCCCTCCGTCGCCAGAATTGTAAGCGAATCATACCCAAGGAAGCCATTACTCATAGTTTCTTGCTGCAGGGATAAAAAAAAAAATCAATTAATTCAGGGATCTGCTAGGATTATTTTTCAGCATTATGATTTTATTTTATGTCTGCGCGTTGCTGTGTCTGGCTGATGTTTCTGGTAAGGCTTTGGCTGCAGGTTGGCGTGTGTTTTTATGCAGACAGAGGTCAGTTAATGTTTCTGTGATTTGGGCCCCTGGCGCCATCCGATTAGGATCTCTCAGTGCTTTTGTTTTCGATGACCCTTTTAAAGTTCTTGAAATAGACACATTGGCTCTGTGAAGGGTTGGCGCCCCATCCTGGGTTGTTCCCTGCCTTGCCCCTGTAGTTTCTGCGATAGGCTTCAGACCCCAGCGACCCTGAATAGGACAAGTGGTATAGAAAATGAATGAATGAATGAATGAATAAATGAATTAGGCACATTGTGTGGCATGAAATGCCTACAACAACTGGAAATTTCCATAGGTTACTGCATTTAATTCTGTTACTTATTAACTGTGTGTTGAACCTCTTATTGGGCTGAGGAGATCTGCTACCACTGTTTTCCAGTCTGAACTTCAGTGTAGGACTGGACAGTCCATCTGTTGCTGCTGCTTATAGAATATAAGGGAATAGTGATTCATCCCCTAAAGGGCTATATTTTTGCTCATTTCAGTCTTCCTTCATGAGGTGTGTAGACCTACATACAGGTGAGAGCAAGCTTAGGGGGTCACAGCACAGGGCCTGCCAGTTCCTGGAGCAGATGGAGGTTAGGGGCCTTGCTCAGGGACCCCCACAGTGGCATCAATCTGTGGTTTCTGGGATTTGAACCTACAACCTTCTGATGACAGGGTTCTAACCCTCTGAGCCACACATCACCCCCATTGGAATTGCCAAAAACAGTGTTCATTAAAGACCTTCATAGCATTGGGTCCTTACACATTGACATGTGCAGGCAAAGCAGCATTACAGTCGTGACCTGATTCACCCAGCGCCACCCTGAAAATGCTGCTGCACTCTCAGCCTGGGAGAACGTTGTTATTCCCCTTTGCTTAGACAGTTTGGCGACCTCCAAAATTAATTATACACTTTTTTTTTTTCCTCGCACTGTGACACACGGCGATCACCAGCGTGATCCCTCGGATTTTCATCACTCCATCCTTGCGGTCAAATTAAATGTTGAACTTTTTAAATTGCATGTTTGCTTGAACAACAGTCCAAATGAAAAGTGGGGGCTGGGATGGGGTGGCTGAACAGGCAGGATTTCCAGGTTGTGCAGTGGTCATCCTGCACCTTGAAGGCAGCCCTACCTCCTGTCTCTGTCTCTCTCTCTCTCCCTCCTCATTTCCACTCTGCATCTAACCTTCCCTTTCTTACCTCCCTTTATCCATCTTCCTTGCCACCCTATTCTTTATTTTTCTTAAAAAAAGAAAAGCAGATTTATTTATGTATGTATTTTTAAATGTTTATCACAAATGAAAGATCTCATTGTTGCCAGCCAATCCTCTTAGAGTAAGCAGTTTTGGGAGGCGGGCACCCTGAGGTATCTGCCGGCTCCAAAAGCCGCTGAAGAGAAGTAGCGGCCTTATTTATTCTGCCTTTCATTTATTCCCCTTTTCAAATTAAAAATAATTTGACCTAAATAAAGTTGCTTTGGTCCTTTGTAATATTGTTTATATGCCTCTGTTACCCATTCATTTCTGTCTTTTAATGTTTTGAGTTTTGTGTGTGTGTGTGTGTGTGTGTGTGTGTGTGTGTGTGTGTGTGTGTGTGTGTGTGTGTGTGTGTTGCCTTTTTGGCCCACAGTTTTGTCCCTGTGATCTTGGGACTCGGACCCTTCAGGTCCGTCTGTGAGCACTCTGCAGCATCGCTGACCCCCTCGTTAAGGTCTGCCATATGCTCTGCAATAACAAAGCCATAACGAGATTCACTTCCCTCTGCATCGTTGCCGCCGGCTCTTTAAGCAGGGATCCCGGTCTCTTCCTGAGGTCAGCGTGTCATTTTATGAGGACAGTTCCCGCCTGAGTTATTAAAGGCACATGCGGCTTCTGCTTGACCTGTCTGCCAAGCTGCCCCACTTTCTGTCCCGCAGGCCTCCACTCCGTACAGCCTGGACTCAGACTCCATAGGAATGGACTGCATCATGTCTGGAAGTGCCTCCCCAACGCTGGCGATCAACACTGTGACGAACAAGGTACCTGGACGTCCCATGAAGGCAGACACTATGAGTATTGTCCTGCCATAATCTCTCTCTTTGGTATGGATCTCAGCTCTTTAAATTATTTTAATCACTGTTCGTTTGGTACATTCCATACTAGGTAGTTCGCATAGTATCAGAAGCTGTACAGGTGTTGTTCTCACTGTTATCTGTCTCTAGATGGATTATAGTCGGCCTGCTAAATATCGCATTATTTTTCTAATCGAGTTTTATCCGTAAGCCCCGGCTCTCTAGCTCATTCCGCAGTGTTATTCTCCCCCAAGTCGCACGCTTAGCCCGGTCACGCTGGACCACAATGACTTATCGTTGTGGGTTTTCATGGCTGAATCCCCGTACTGTGGGTTGTTTTTTGATTATTCTGTCTAACTGCAGTCTCCTGCTTCTTTCCCTAAGTTCAGGTCAGCGCCACCTCTGTAGTTTATGGGTTCCTTTTGCAGACGTCACCAGTAGATTAACTGCCCCTCAGAGAGACACATTCAGTAGCCAGGTTTGCAGCAATGGCGTTGGCTTCAGGACCCACAGAAAGACCGTCGGTCCTCCCTGCATGAGCTGGGCTTTAGGGACATTTTCAGGTGGTACAGTCCACCCCACTGCACCTACTGCTTGGGCTTCTGCCACTTATAGCAACATGCTATTTGTTTAGCTGCGGAAGGATTCGGGTGAGCCAGGCCCTCTGCTTAATGCCTGAGGTCTTTAGGAATGGGCTGTAGGAGTTTTTCAGTGTAATGTGGCAGGTGATGTCTTATGCCTCATTACCCTAACGATCTTGGCAAAAGGCAGGTCCCTGCTTCCCAAAGTCAGAACTTAAACGTATAGAACAGAGACCCCTAAATGGTGCTATGTAAGTCAGTATATGCGACAGACATCTTTATTTATGGACTGATCTGCATTGAAGATGTTCTTGAGTCAGCCCGTCTGCCGTGTGATGTCACAGTTCGCTTTTCCATACACCCATAAAGTGCTTCTGTCAGTTGCCTAGCAACAGATGCAGCAGCAGCTTGGACAGATTAAAATGATGCTTCCAATTTATTTTCTGTTGCAAAGGATAAAATGAGCATCAGCATGTAGTCAATTAATTTCGTTAATCTATTTGCGTAATAAATGAATGTTGCTTCTTCACATACGCTTGTAGCAGCACATGTATGATGTATGGCCTCCGAAAATAGCCCGGGCCTTGCTTGACCTTGAAGGACCTTGATGTGATGGATTTTTGGGAAACGCCTCGCTGAAAATCGTGCACCAGATCATAGGAGTTGTGTGTTACGCATTTTAATTGGTCCCATTGATGAAGTTATGAGGGAGCATGAGGCTAAAAGACCGAGATTTCATTAATACACACGAGACATCAAATGGGATCATGGCCTCTTTAAGTAAGATAATTCAAAGAGTTGAAAAAAATTCCAGACACTGCAAGAATGAAACAGTGTTGTTAGGTTGAAAATAAGTACGTGTATTGTGGGACGAAATTCCTTACGTAATAAGGCTTGGATTCTGGGAGGGAAGGGGCACAGGGTGGTTAACATCACATTTAATCCTTGGAATTCTTCTGGATAGTTTGAAATGGTATTAATGCACTGAAGGTCTGAATGCTGAGCAAACCTCAGGCCAGAGTGTGTCCTGTGTTCAGCATGACAGATGGCCACTTACTACATAAACATGGCCCTTCATGTTACTGAATTCCTTTCCTTTTGTCTTCATATTATTGCGTGGTACTGATATGGACCTGAATTTTGGTTACTAATTTGCTTGTTTTGGTAGCATAAATATAAAATTCGTTGTTGTACTTTATATTGTATGATAGCTTTAACGTCGTTCCAGTGGGATCTTTGTTAAAGTTTTGAAATCATCCCTGACCCTGTCTGTGTGACACAATGTAGGTAAAAGTTCAATATATTTGTTTTCTAGTAGAATTCTACCTGAATTATTGTATGTTATTTTATAAACACGATAGGCACATCCTTAGTGAAATCTTGCAATGTGTAGCAGATTTTTGTTGTATGCTGTTTATTAGTATTAGTAGTAGCATTACTATTAGTGGTATTAGCTGTAATGGTAAATAGTAGCACAATTTTTATGAACCAGTACTCAGTGAGCAGTAAGGAGGAAGAATGTGTTATTTTGATTATTCGCTCAGTATTTACCCCTGCCCGGCTATTTACCCCTGCCCGGCTATTTACCCCCTAACCCTCTTCGCTCTGGGTGTCCCCGCTCTTCTGCAGTCTGCTGCTAGCTTTAGCGTGCAACCGTCGACTACAGTGATGAGCTAATGTCCGTTATGAACATCTCTCCCTAATTCATCTTCCTTTATTTGCTCGGCTTTACCCCCAGGCCACCTCCCTTTCATTTTCAATTTTCCCAGAAATCCCTAATCCGTCTCCACACCTGTCCTCCGTAACGCAAATGTGATAAATGTCAGTTGGAAACACTTTCGTCACGTCAGTAGTTTTGTTTGTTTGTTTATATACTGAGAAGATGGATTCCCGGGCATCTTTCGGTGCTGCGGTGTTGCCGCGGTGTTGCCATGGGTGGACCGTGTCTCCAGGTCTGTCTTGGGTGTCTCTCTTCAGGTAGCATTGTACAACACAGACCCGGAAGGCAGTGACAGCCCCAGGAGCAGCCTTAACAACAGTCTGTCAGATCAGAGCCTGGCCTCGGTGAACCTGAACAGCGGAGCCACGGTGCATAGCTACACGCCGGTACGGGGCCCCGCCTCTGCTCTGACCCCACCCTCAACGTGTGTGCGTGCGTGTGTGCGTGCGTGTGTGCGTGCGTGTGTGCGTGCGTGTGCGTGCATGGGTGAGCTCCACTCTGTGAATGGGAGC